>CM050165.1:375596725-375969225 GCA_027410445.1 Discoglossus pictus
TGAAGGAGTTAAATGCAGTTTTATCCTCTAGATAAGAGGTTCCCAATGTGTTCATGTAATCATTAGAGTGAGATAAAAAAGTGATGTAGCAGTGCAGAAATGTCTTCATTTTGTATTATTATATGTATAGGTGCTGTACTAGAACTTTGCATGACTGGTTTGTGTTAAAGGCACATTTACGTTTCCTGGATTATTATTGCATCTAATAGAGGAGAATTAGTAGTGTATGTTTGCATGAAAAAATACCAAAAATAAACATTATTAAACTTACCCTAGAATTCGCTAAATCTCTTGGGTTCGCAAGCAGTTGATTTTGAGAGTTAACACCCCTAGAAATCCCTTCTAAAATTAGCATGCAATTCATAATTTGTTTTGGCCAATCAGAGGCAGCTATAACATGGTTTCAATCTGTGGAGTCAGTGTGTGCAGCAAAGCATCATGAAATGTGTAGTCTTGTATATTTCCTGCACAAGAAAGCAAGGAGATCAGACATTGCTCTGTAGATCTCTGCATTGAGCTGCTGCTGACTTGAACGTTAGGTACGAGGTGCCTATGTAAGCAGCTCTGGGGTGTGGAAAACATTTTTTTTTTTAATTAAATAAGTATGTGTAGAATGACTCTGTGTAATGTGTTTTTCTGATATAAGCAGCATGTGTTAGATTAGAAAAAGGTAAAAACAGGGAAACTTCCATATACCTTTCATACATAGATGAAATACAACTCATTCAATGGCCCACTTTGGTCTCCAAAACCCTTACCCACTTATATTGTAAGCTCTTATGTGAGTGGGGTCCTTTGCACCATCTGTACCAGTGTGTCATTTTTGTCATGATTGTTATGTACTCACTATATCCCCTGTACTTAATGGTACTGGGTGTGTTGCCACATTATAATTAAATGATGATAATAATAATAAGTAGTCAGCAAATACCTTCACCTACTATCAAGTGATCCATGGAACACTCCATAATCTTTAAGTGGTTTGTGATGGGAAGGTTGGGAATCCCAGGCCTAGATCATAAGAATCATTCATCGCCCGTGGACAAGTCTCTGCAAGTCACATCCATGCAAATTAGACGACTTCAGCCGCTTTGTTTGACGTTAATTGAATTTGTAATTATCCCAAAATATGTACTATATGAAGCTATGTAACATGTTTCGGATCTGCAGCGCGGCCTCCAACTGCTAGATGGCACTGCCAATATTTTGCAGCGCTGTCGATATGTGAGAGAAGTTCTAAGACTATAATGTTAACCCTTGAACTAACCCTCACCCTAACCCTAACAAACTCTATGATATGGCACCGGGAATATCTGCAGCGTCATCTAGCGGATTCTCACCACCACTACTGCTGCCTTGTGCTGCGCTACCATAAGAGGATAGGACCCATGTTTCCCTTTACAAATAAAGGATTATGGTAATATTAAGTAATAGAATGAGTTATATAGTTATATCTCTCATTTGCATAGAGCAATGCAATGCATTATAGGGGTGGATTATATGAATCAGTAGGAAGAACAATAGGACGATATTATGGTCAGATATACATTATAGGAAGGAGTCAAATAGGACCGAAGAAGACTGGGAAATAGGAGTTATATGGATGGTTACATGGAGCAATAGTTGAGGTTATAGGCATGGCTTATATGGGGCACTAGGATAAGTAATGCTGAGGAGTTAGAGTGTGATGCATTACAAGGAGCATAAATAAGAGATTCAGATTTTTCTTGATAGGGAAGGATTGAGATATAAGCATTTTTTCCCAACATGTTGAACTGATATTTTTAACAAAATTTAGTTTAATGTTTATAAATTTGAGTCTGTTTAAGAGTATACTTAAGCAGGGAACAAAATAATCAATGCCATGGTGTTAGAACTGTTAATTGATTAAACTAGGTTGGTATTTTTGTCTAAAAAGAATAATTCCTTGCAATACATGCAGCCTTATTAAATTGCAATTCGGCCAATGGAATAGGGCTCTATTTAAGCATAGCATATTTTTTTTTACAGTCATTTTTAGTTTTTGAACTTCTATCCAAAAGCAAGGTCTTCACTAACTAAAAACGTCTGTAAAAAAATATGCTCTGTGCTTATATAGAGCCCTATTCAATTGGCCGAATTGCAATTTAATAAGACTGATGATGTTTACACAAAGGTTGATTTCCCACTCTGGATTGATTAATGGGATTTAAGTTTTTTCAATACAAAAATTATATTATTTATAACATGCCTGCATGAAGGATATTTTTGGCTGTAATATCTTTTATTTACATAAGAAAGGTTTGTGATGTAATATATTAGTGATTGTTTATACCAGGGGTGTCCAAGATCGGTCCTGGTGGGTCGCACAGATGGCCTCGCTGTCAACTCAGCGCCGTTCGAGTTGCGCCACGTCGGAGGATGAAATAGTTATTTGCCTGCAGTAATTTTTTACAACCGCGCTCCCCAGTGTTCTGACGCGATGCGGCATCCAAATAGACTAGATCCATGAATTGTATTAATGAATAACAATCATCAAAATTTATCAACTCACTACTTCTTCTGAAGTTTTACTTTTGGTTCCAAAATGTTTTGGCAATTCTCTTTTATATGTAATATATATATATATACTAGCAACTTGCCTGTCAAAAATGACGGGGCAATGCAATTGTAAGGCAGGTAATGCTGTTTGCCACAGACAGTAAGTTTTTGGTCGTCTGAGATCCTTCGGCGCTCATTGCGAGCTTCGCGCTGAGCGCCTTTGGCACTCATCGCGTGGCTCGCAATGAACGCCAAAGGTTGGTGTATTTTTTGCTTTTGTGCTCATTGTAAGGTCCGTGCTGATCTCCTTTTTGCGCTTATTGCAAGCCTCTCCCTTGGTGTACTTTGTGTCCTATGAGTACCGTTTGCGCTCCTTGTGAGGCGTGCGGTGAAGGCCTTTGTCGTTTATTGCGATATTGTGGTGTGTTTTTTTTATTCTGTATATGTATTTTTTCATGATAATTAATTAATTAATTAAATTAATATACTTTACCTATTTGTAATTAATATATGCAGCAAGGAATGTGCTGAAGAGCTAACAGTCTGTTTTGATGTTCCTGCAGCATACAATGTAGATTTGCAGTGTTGTTGAGCTGAGGTGTAAGTGTCAGCAATGTGTGTAGTGTAAATAGGCTGCGTTCGCGAGGGGAAACCGTTAGTGTAGCTGTGTAGTTCCACATTCCGTAAGTTAGTGTTGTAAAATGGCGGCGATTGTGTATGTGGTACGCGGGTGTGGATGATTTTGCGTCCTTGCTAATAGTGTATTTTGTACCTCATACAGGTTTTTGTAAAAGTCGTATGTGCCTGGCGGTGTTGCGGGTTTAGGAGTCGTGTAGCCTCCTTTTCGTTTTTTCTGGCGGCCATTCTTCCTGTCACTTAGGGGATTTTCGAGTGTCTAAAGTCTTTTTAGGACTTAAATTTGCGTGCAACCTGACTCCTATACGTCCCCCCTTGCTGTGTGTAATGTTTTTTTTTGTATTTTTGTGTTTATTTTGTATTTTTTTCCCGCGGCTCGTATTTTTTGGTGTAAGTCCGTATTTAGTCATTGCGTGTTATATATTTTTTTTCAAAGTCCCGCTTCTGTGGCTGTTGGTAACCGCGTGTGAGGCGCTGTAGAACCTCCACCTCCCCTTTGAGAGGGTCCGCATTTGCGGTGCAGCCGACGTTGGAGCCTCCACCTCCTACAAATGCGGCCACTCGCTTCGCGAGTGTCCGCATTTGTGGCATGAACTCCTGTCTCATACCAAACATTTTCCTGGCTCCTTACTAATTTTGCTGGTTCCTGCATTTGGTAAAATATTTTTTCTTGTTAGACCTCATTGAGAGAGTGTGTCTGGTTCTCATTTTGTGCACCCAGTGTCTTGGGGCAACAGGGCCAGGGACCTCCTCATCTACATGCTCCTGGAATCAGCCCAGGAAGCAGTGTTTGGCCGCTAATATCCGGGCAGAGAACCTCCTGGCTTTGTTCTCTGGGTAGATGGATGAGTTTATCTCCCAGTGGGCTGTAGATGGTGTACTCTGCTAGTTATCCTCCTAATTTGATTTCAATGTATTTTGCAATTACTTTTTCTTTTAATGGTTTGCCACATTTCTTCCCACCACCAGGTGGGGATGTGACTAACTTCAGATTGGCTCTTTAAAAAAGACAATATATGTCAAATCTGTTATTATTATTGTTTGTTTGTAATACGCCAACATATTCCGTACTAGGGTTAAGTTCAAGGTAAAAAACAATAGCAGTATTAACACATTGCAAAGGATGGATGGCCCTGTCTTTGAACTTCAAATCCAGTGTCCATACTGCTTTCCCAAAAACTCCATGCAAGATTAAAAACTCACAAAAATATAATCTGTTTAGTACACTGATTCCGGATATCATTCTGTAGCAAGGGAGAGGCTGTGTATCATATTTATTTTAGTTGCAGCCCCTCTTGTCACTCTTGAGGGTCCTCCTCTTTAGTTCTGGCTGCATTTATCTCACTTATTTTTGTTTTGGCGCCCATTGTCCCGGGCAATAGCGACAGGGACCTCTTTGTCAATCTTTTACTGACATTAGCCAAGCTGGCTTTTTATAAGTCCAGAAACATTGTCTGGCAGAGGAGATATTTATGAAGAGCACCACCTGGCTTTGTCCACTTCGAGCATGTGTGAGTTTACCTCCCATTTGGCCATAGATGGAGTACTCTGCTCACTATCCCCCACCAGAATTCTTTTGTTTTCACTCCCCTCATTTTATTTATTTTACAGTTTTTGCCATTTCTTTCCCTTACCAGGAGGTGGGCTGATGGCCAGTGCTTTCTGTTAGGCCCTATATAAGTTGTGGGTTGCGCATGCACACAGCACATTGCGAAGCCCTCAATAGGCGCCGAAGAGGGACGGAGAGAGGAGGAAAGGAGAAAGAGGGAAGGAGAGAGAAGGGGGGGGGGCAGTGTGAGAAGAGGGAGATACAGAAGAAGAGGGAGGGAGGGAGGGGAGAGAGAATGAGCACACAGAGAGAGGATATACAGAGAGGGTACCACACAGAAGACACAATGCGAGGCCTGCAATGGGCGCCAAAGAGGGAGGGAGAGGAAGGAGAGAGATAGAGAGAAAGTGAGGAGGAGGGGAGAGAGAGATAGAAGGAGGGAGAGAGGACACACAGAGAAAGAGAGTGAGCACAAACAGACAGAAGACACAATAACATGTCATTATTTTTGACGGGCAAGTTACTAGTCTTATATAGTGATCAAACAATGGCTCTTCACCCACCCCTCCCTCCACTGATAACTACAAACACACACCCTATCATCCAGCTAACAGGATGTTATAATGTTAATGTCCATGGATTACACAGCTGCTAATATTGTCAACTTGGTACATACTTGACAAACACATGTCTCTTTTTCTTGAACTTCAGGGGTAGAATCCAACACACCTTTGCATGTTATCTGCTACTGATAAGTATTATCACTCCTCTGTAGTGCTTGCCGCCCCACAATGTATTGCTTAACTCTGGGGTGTGCAAAATGGGTTGGCAGTCACATGGAGGACGGTGAAGACTTCAACTGGGAGATCCTGACCTAATTCTGAGAAAAAGAAGAGCGTAAGCCATCCATCTAAATTAGGATATAAAGAATTAGTTGAGAAGGAGTTAGAATAATAGAAGTAGTGCCTAGAGCAATTGTTCCCTAACCTCTCCTCAAGGCCATAATAGGCCATGCTTTTGGTCAAACACTGTGAATACAATTTGAAGCTGCACAGCGTGCTTAATACTAGTTGACTGAACTTTGTTCACACCATATTTAACCAAATTCATGGCCTGTCTGGTGGGTCTTAAGGAGAGGTTTGGGAACCACTGGCATAGAGGAATAAAAGAATAGGGGACATGATCACAAAGGTCTTTCGGAGGAGAGATAATGCTTCCCAATTAATTTTTTTTGTATGCAAAGACTGCTCAGACCTGGCCTAAATCGCTTTGAGCATTTTATTCTGATTCATGGGTATAAAATAATAGGTCCAATCAATTCTCTAGCATACTTCATTTAAAAAAAAAAAATCTATCACATAAAATAGTTGTCAAACGTTGTCACGCTTTGCAAGCTCGCAAGAACTGCATGTATTCTAGATAGGATTTATTGTATACTAGCGAATTGCCTGTCAAAAAATGACGGCAATGAAATTGTAAGTGAGCTAAGGGTGTTTGGTGTATATAATGTGGCTGATGTAATGTCGTTTGTTTTCTATGTCGTGCGAGTTTTCGGAATATCCGTAGCTGTTTGGTGGGCTTTTTCGGAATATCCGTAGCTGTTTCGTGGTGTTTTGCGTGTTTATGGTAGTGTTTTGCGTGTTTAGAAACCTTCAGCCTCGTTTTCGTTTTGTTCGGCAGCTATTTTTTCTCTCGCTTAGGTGATTTTTGGGTCTCTAAACTCCGAAATTTGTGGTTAAATGGAGGTGTAACTTCACTTGCAGAGGTCCTCGGTGCCCCCCTTGCTGTGAGTAACCTTTTTATGTGTTTGTTGTTTGTATTTGTTGTGTTTGTAATGTTTTTGGGGTTGCGCGGGTTGCGTCCTTGTTTTCTAATCTCGTAGGTGTTCTTCGGCAAATACGTAGGTGTTTGGTGGTGTTTTGCGTCTTTAGACTGCTGTAGCCTCGTTTTCGTTTTTTTCGGCGGCCATTTTTTCTCTCGCTTAGAGAATTTTTTAGTATGTAAACTGCTTTAATTTCAGTTAAATTGAGGTGTAACTTTAGTTTTCAAGGTCCTGGATGCTCCCTCTTGCTGTAGGTAAGCTTTTTATGTATTTGTTGTGTGTATTTGTTGTATTTTTGATGTGCGCGTGTTGCGGCCGTGGTTTGCGATGTCGTAATGGGTCGTAACGTGTCTCGTATTTTGTTTGCGTTACGACGTAAAGTTTGCGAGGGTCGCAGTTACTGGCAAGGAGCGCCTTTGCCTCCTCCTTGCCAGCAACTGCGATCCGCAAGCGTTAGCAACAACTCGAATGCTCGCGAGGGCCTCAGTTGCTAGCAAGGAGCGCCTTGCGAGGGACGCGGCTCGCTGTGCGAGCCTGCAAGCGTTAGCAACAACTCGTATTCTCACAACTATATATGTGATTAGATAGATTGGGGGATGTATTCTAGATAGATAGGATTTATTGTATATTAGATAGATTGGGGATGTATTTCAGATAGATAGTATTGATTGTGGTATTGTATTTTATTTTATTAGTATTGTATGTATTCTTTATGTATTTCCTTTACAGGTGTGTATTTTTTTTTCTGTAGTGGGAGGGGGGGGGTTGTAATGTATTTTTTTATCTTCTGTTATGTTCCTTTTTTTATTTTTTGTGAGTTAGGTTTTTTTATTTTCTGTAATTAGACTGTTGTGGGGATTGATTATGGGGTAGGTAGGTAGTGTAGGTGTTAATAGGTTAGTGTAGAGGGGTGTTAGTATAGAGTTCATGGTTTATTGGGGTGGATTTAGTGCAGTGTAGTGTTTGTACTCAGTGTCATGAGGGTCCTGGAGAACCCTCATAGCACTAACAGGGTAATGTTAAGCTTCTAACTGTTCCATGAGGGTCTTTAAATACCCTTATGGGACTGATGGGGTTAAATAGAGGCTTACGAGGGTCTGTATAGATCCCCATAAGTGACCGGGTTAAAATGGTGTAGTGCTTACACTTTGTGTCATGAGGCTCCTGGATGACTCTCATGGCACTTATAGTGTTATTACATGCGTTCATTAGTGTGTTATAGGGTCTATATAGTTGAGGCACACAGTACACTCACATTGTGTGACAAACAGCATTTCAACACTTTTTTATTGCCCTGTCATTTTTGACGGGCAAGTCGCTGGTTTATAAATATAGTTCTCAGAGATGCCGGGCTTGGGACCTGTCAATGTCCCTTTCTGGGCTAGTTTGTATTTCTGTAGATAGGGTTATGTTAATTAAGGAGTATACAAGGGGTGGGTTGAGATTAGTATACCCAGTTCCTATATTTTCCAGAAGAGATATTTATCAAACATCTTATCATAGGAAGTGGAGATATTTTATATTCCAGCCCTGGGACACCTTTATCTCTGTTTGATAACTGCACCCCATAGACTCCAGGTGACTTCTGTATGAGAGAGTAACATGTATGCAGAATAATAGATCTAGGCCTAAGCCTGTCTTACTAGGAGCATCCTGCCTGTAAGTTCACTGTCACCATGCCCTTCCCACAGAGCGCTCTCTAGTTACCTCCCTCTTCATTTTGTGGATGTCCCAGAACCACAGGAATGAAGGGAGAGTCTTTGTGTTTGTAACTTGATGCTGATGGCAGTTGGCAGCTGCTGGTCCCACAATAAAGGGCAGTCTGTGTCCCAGGGCTGTGACAGGTGTTCAGGCTGCTGCCCTGTTCTAGGGGTGTTGTACTGACTAATGCATGAGGTCTCTATCCTGCACACATAGGGCACTCAAGTACGTTCAGTATACAAAAGATATTTCCATGTGTGCACTTGTATATAACCAAACAGACTGTCCATTGCCGTGTCTTGTAAATATGGACAAATCTGCATATGTATACAATAACGTGTGGATATGCATTGTCACAGGCTTGTATATTCACTGCCTTTGAAGTGGTTGAGAGTAGAAAACTCCCCAGGCATTATTTCCATAATATCCATTGTAGTAAACTGTCAGACACAATGTATGCTGGGAATTATTATAGCGAATATTACGTATAAAACTGCTGACCATGTTTCCCCACTTTTAAAAGAAACTACAATATAATATAAATATTGTTTATAACATAAAGCGTGAACCAAAAGCTCCCTATTCCACTAGTTTTATATTTGTATTTTTTTTTTAAATTAGAAATGTTTTAATGGTAGCTAGTAAAAGTTGATTTGTACAAAAATACATTTTGTTCTCTCATAAGACCTAACGTGAGGTGTGCCAAAATTAAAAAAAAAATTGACTTTCAGTTTACACACATACAAACTTGCAGCCTTATTAAATTATGATTAGTCCAATTGAATAGGGCTCTATATAAACACATAGCATATTTTTTTTACAGAAGTTTTTAGTTAGTGAACTTCTATCCAAAATCAAGGTCTTCACTAACTAAAAACTTATGTGCTTATATAGAGCCTCATTCAACTGGCCGAATCTCAATTTAATAAGGCTGCTGATCCCCGCATGCTCAGATAATGCTCGGCACATATATAGGGGGTCATTTTCTGCATTGTACCATATTGAACTATAATTGAAAGAGAACAAGATAGGAACTAAATGGGTCTATTGAGTCTGACCATTCTGTCTAAAAATGTTGGTTTAATTAAACCTTGGAAAACCGTATGCTTATCCCAGGCATGCTTATATTCCTTAACATGTTTTGACCCTATAATAACCATTGGAACACTGCTCCACGTATCTACTACCCATTCTGTAAAGCAAGACTTTTACATATTACATTAAGTTGTCCATCTTCCAACTACCATATCTCCAAATTATCCAACTTTGAAGAATACAAGCCAGTATCCCTGTTATCCCCAAATGTCCCAGGACAGACAAAATCCCTCTATTGCTGTCTGCTCCTCTTTCTCTTGTTTCTGTCCAAGACAAGAAAAAAAGATATTACGGAAGTGTTTTTTTTTTTCTGGAATGTATTTGTGAAGTGTTGGGAGGTATGCCACAACTAAAATGTTCTATTTATACAACTTTATACACGCAAAGTCATTTGCAGACATTTATACAATTGTAAGAATACATAGTTTTTCACATACACTATTCTGCACAAACACTTTCACTGCCCAGATGCAGAGTAGCAATAACTCTGCGCACCCCTCCCTCAGTACTCCTTACTATTCTGTCTGTTCTGCCCTGCACCGGTTAAACCATCTGTTAGTTCTCACCCATCTGCTGGACTCTTTTTTTTGCTTATTGTTCTTGAACCTACAAATTGATCTGTATTGTGCGCCATCTCTCTCTGTGCAGGTTTTGCCTCTCAGCTGTAGCATGCATCTTTTTGTGTGTATTTGGTAGAATTGTTGAAATAAATATGGTACTTTATAAACCACAAATGCTGGTCAAAAGGGGAGTTGATCCAAACCTTCCAGTTTTACAAAACATTCTTCAAGTCTTTTGTTGTTGTTGGTAATATTATGATTAATACAATACTACTGATTACTTATAACATGCCATCATTCTCCACAGTAGTATATCCTAGTAAATAAGACTGGTATGCCAAGCATAGACATTAAAGATTCAAAAACATTAAAGAATCAAAAGAAGTTCTTGCTCCAAAAAGCAGACAATACTTCTGAAACCTTTGAGTGCATAGAAATAAAATCGGCATTTATTGACGTGTTATCCAAAACACAGTATTACCCTTTATTAGACTTTTTATAATACACTGTGGCATCTTGCCTGAATACACATTTTAATATTTTAATCACATTAAGGTTCTGGTTAAATAATGTCATCAATTTTATTTTGTCAAATGCAGTCACTAAATATCACTTATCTTGCCATATGTGTCTCTCTTTTTTTTCTTATTATCTTAAAACCATAACTCTCCTGGATTTCTGGATATTTGTATATGAATATAAATGGCTCATTTAAACCAGTAATGAGCTCACCTGTGCTCAGGTAGGGATATCCAGTAAGCCTGTGGCAGGTTTACAATGACTGAAAGTGCTGCACAGTTCCTAAAATAATATTATTATTTTTATTACTATAATAAACCCTTTTCTCAACAGCACTAGGATCATAGAAAGTGTCAATGTAGTCAGCTTGTTGCTATTTGTAAATATGGAAAAGGCTTAACCACTGAAGGTAGGGCATTTATATTTCTTGAGAGCTATGTTTACATCCTTTGATGCAACTTTCTCCTTTGGGGACAAGTGTGTGATGCCAATTTTAATCTTATCCAGTTATCAAAAAAAGGCTCTGTAGTTATGCTTGTTCCCACCTCCCACACCCTTTCCTCTGATAACTACAAACTCACACAGCAATTCTCAATCTCTCAGGAGTCGATGTAACAAACACAAAATGGATTCATATACTCATAAACAGTCTTCAGATTTTCCCAAATAAATAAATAATTGTTAATTTGGTAAGAGCAAGTGTCTTATTTTTCTTGAACTGCAGTGGTCATTTAAAGGCCTCTGTAGATAAATGCTCATTCTCATGCCTGTGAGTATTTACTGTGAATGAATGTATTACCAACACCAGGCTGCAGACTGCCAACTTTGTATATATTTGCAAAATAATAAATCCGAGTACTCCCCTGCATTCTGGTCACTGTATCTAACATTGCAGAGATAATATGAGAGTCTGTGTGACTCAACTCAATACTCTACTCTGCAGTTATAACCTGCCACATCTACACATTTCCTTACATATTAAGGTGTTGCTTATGCACTGTTGTGTTCTTTAACAATTTGCATACTAGAGCATAACGCACCGTGCTAAGCAGGAAGACCAAAAAGTGATAAATGAATAAGAACTCCATTTTATGTTTGTGTGTCAGAATCAGAGCAACTGGATTTGGAGAAAGCGCTTGGCCGGAACCCAAGATCCCACCATTTTAATTTTTCATCGCCACCAAACCACAAATAATCTCTTTCTAAAACTCAAGGTTTGTCTGCACCTTTTCAGTCCTTTAAACAACAGCTGTTTATACACAAACTGCAAGGTATCTCTATATTGGATATGATGGGGTGTATTTTGTAGTTGGTTCATACCGACCTATAATGATTTCTGGGTTTGTTACCCTATATAACTACTGGCTTTCTTTAACCCCCTCTTTATGTACATTTGCTTTGTGATCCTATCAGCTGCCCCCTGCCTATTAGCTAATGCGAAGCAGGGTTATGCCTAAAATTGGTTCCTGATGAACAACGATGTAGTCCCGATTTTCAGGTAGGTTTCTGTTTTGTTTGTTTTTCCCCAGATAGCTGAAATAGAACATTACAGCTTGTGCTCCCTTATACTGTAAGTGAACCATATACAGTGCGCAAAACAGCATATGTGTACATAACCACATCTGATCTGTAAACACATCTCACATAGATTTAGATTTTAACAAACAATGGATGATAAAACCAAATAGTGGCCTAAATTATGTTATGGGCTCATATTATATTATTAACAATAAATACTGAATATCGATTTGATGTAGCCATTTTTATGATTATTAGCAAATACCATCTGATTCCCTCCAAAAGACACATGAGAGGAAGTCATTAAATAAACACACGTGCATTGAGCCACTGTTCATGGATCATTTACAAATTGTTTGATGTATAATTGTAAGAAACAATATTTGTTGTATATCTTATGTGCAGTTATATTTATAGGATGTCCTATCCAATGCACATTTGACATAGATATTTTTATTTCTTCAGAGTGTTATCACAATCCAGATTGGTAATAAACAATATGCACTGTATTCTATGATTATGGTTTGACAGATAATACAGCATTGATAGCACTGCTTGGAGATCGACAACAGGTAGGAACAGTGACAGAGCGTAACAATATATTGAGTAATACAGTTCAAGTGCTGGTGAGGCCAAGCAGGCTCTGGAAAGCCAAGCTTATGTGGGATTGATCAGGGTGGGGGCCCGTCTAGGGGCAAATTAGTAAAATAAACAAAATTAAGAAAGAATTGACAGCACTTGGGCCCTGCCAGCATAGGGCCCGGTGCACCAGCAGTAGTTCTGCCCGGGTAGGAATGAAAGTAGGGCACACTAAAATCTAAACATGATTTAACTGTAAATATCAGTTCAGTTTTTTCTTTCTCCCCTTTTTTTTTCCCATACAGAGCATTTCAGTGCTGTGCCATACTACTTATACATTTTCAATGACACTGTGTGTAGGTGAGTAAAATTCCCTTCTCTGTGCATTATTACTGTTATTTCCATTTTAGGAATTAAATTATTGGAGCAACATACCACTTATGTCAGGAAATATACAGAGCAAGCTAACAGAAGATCATTGTAGATGAAGGAAAGGGAAAGAGTGTTTACAGGACAGGGAGGGAGATAGAACTTCATTCTAATAAGGGGGATCAGAATGATATGGATGCTGGTTGGTTGGATTAGTTATTGTCATATTTGAGGAATACACAGCAAATCGCAAGTATACGTGCGTATGACAGGTCAAGTAGGTCACTATACAAATACATCATCATATTATTATGTATACAGTGGGTTACATTAGTTACAAGAACATATTCAACATGAGACCGTAGCACAGTGCTTTGCAAAAGTATTCACCCCCCTTGACTTGTTATCTATTTTGTGGTCAGACTTAAAGATTGCTGTTCACAAGCGCAAACCATCCAACTTTGCAAGGAGGAATGGGCAAAAATCCCAGTGGTAAGATGTGGCAAGCTCATAGAGACTTATCGAAAGCGACTTGGAGCTGTGATTGCCGCAAAAGGTGGCTCTACAAAGTATTGACTTTAGGGGGTTGAATAGTTATTCACATTAACTTTTCTGTTTTTTTGTCCTAGTTGTTTGTTTCACAATAAAAAAAAGAAAAAAAAAACATCTTCAAAGTTGTGGGCATGTTCTGTAAATTAAATGATGCAAATCCTCAAACAATCCATGTTAATTCCAGATTGTGAGGCAACAAAACACTAAAAATGTGAATACTTTTGCAAGGCACTGTATATGGTCAAAGGTGAGCAATACAAATAACAATGGAGGTAAATGTGAATGCAGGTATAACAGGTCAAGTAGTTCACAATACAAAAAGCAGATACGGCCAGAGTTCAGAAGGGAAGGGTCACATATTATGTGTAAAGTTATGCATCTGGGAAGGAAAAATAGCCATGCAATTTATAATCTTAATGGAGCAAATCTAGGTGTATCAGATATGGAAAGGGATTTGGGAGTGATTGTGTAAAAAGATTCCACCTTAAAGAAAGAAAAGGGTAAGGTAAGGGTGGTTAATCTGTGGAATTCTCTACCAGAGGAGGGAATTCAGGGTTATCATGGATAATTAGAAAGACAATAATGATCCAGGGAGTAATCCGATTTCCAGTATCTGGGCTCAGGAAGGAATTCATTATTTTTCCCCTTTGAGACGATTGGCTAAGTCTCACTTGTTTTTTTTTTTTTCTGTTTGCCTTCCTCTGGATTAATTAATAATGAAAAATAAATAAATAATTAAATAATTGATTAATAATGAATTAACAACTAATTAATTAATATTTAATCCGCATATTGCAGATCAGAGGAGATCTTAAAAGGTTGAACTTCATGGACTGAAAGTCTTTTTTCAACCTTAATTACTATGTAACTATATTAGCACTAGAGTAGGGATCAGGAAATGAATATGAACAGGATTCCAATGATACACATTGAATAGTAAGGCAGGATTATTGGGGATAATTCAACTCTACTAAAAACCTTTTTTATTTTTTATTTCTTTGTTTAAATTCTTAATGCCCCGGCCCCACAAATATAATTAAACATTTTATATGTGTATAATATATTTTATATCCTTTGGACTTTTTCTAAACCCCCCCCCCCCCCCCCCCCCCCCCCCGAGGAATCTGCTGTTGCGGGAAAACCAGCGGGATCCAGCGACACCACCCATGAACTGACTTGCAGGGATGACGATTGTAAGAACCAGAGGCTCAAACTGGATTTCTGTCCTCCTTGAGTGTCCAGGTGGATCAAAAGTGGGACAGCTGCCAGGAACTGCAAGAAGCTTCTGGATGAGGGCTCAGTTCTAAGTGACTGGTACACAATATACCCAGATGGACACCAACTGAAGGTACTGTGTGATATGCACACTGATGGAGGAGCGTGGGTAGTTTTCCAGAGACGGGATGGCTCGTGGATTTCTTCTGAGACTGGAAAACCTACAAGACTGGGTTTGGAAGCAGACTGATTGAGTTCTGACTGGGGAATGATAATCTGCACAAGAAAACATCTACTGGTATATTATTTGTATATCATTATCTTCTCCCAAAAAAATAATAGCTTCACTTCTTTTCTTAAAAAAACTTATATATAGTAGTAGTAAGACAGCCTTAAAGTGAGACAGCCCGAGTCCACATCCAGTTTCAGAAACCGTCCAAAGCATATAAAATATTAATGTTTCAAGATCAAGGTAACCCAGGGTTAGCTTTCCCTGGAAAAAGTATGCAGGCCTCACATTTTATGTTAATGATGTTATTCACGAAGGTTGGCATATGTGAGGGCAGCCGGCAATAAAGTGTGGATATAAGCAACAGTGGTCAACCTCACATATAAATGATAGTCTGGTTCTATGTGACTTTACCATTATTTCGGTATTATCAAGTGGGATTTTCCTTGGTTATTATGAGTATTCTTTTCTCAATTTTTCTGTCCTAATATGCTTAAAGAAGCCATGTTTAAAATAGTACTGGGTTCCAAGAGTAAAGCCTTGGTGGGCACATTTGCATGTCCCTGTCCAGGTTCCCAGAATGAAGTGGAATAACTGTATTTCTCGGAATTCTGAGCAGGAAATACGTTTTTAAATTTATTTTAGACATTCAAATGTGAACAGAAATGTACTATATATCATACTGCTGTATAGCGCCGGCAATTCTAAATCTGGTAATTCATGATTAAGTTTAATTTTGCTATTTTTTGTCTCCTATTCATTTAATATGGGGGGGATTTTGTAGAGCAGGTGTGTGTATTAACCCCTGGGACTCTGCATTAATAAAGTGTGACTTAGCATTAGTTGGGTGTCAGTATTTATTTGTGCAGGTATTTGTAATTGTGATATATTTGATTGTTCTTTAGAATTGATGTATAAGTCTGGGTAAACCATTAGACTTTTTTTGTGATTTATGATGTGTAGGCCTCATTTTTCATTTATTGTAGTTCTGAAAAAATGCTTCTTTAGGCTATTTTTGTTCTCCTACTGTGACACTCAAAGCTGCTTAAGTGCTCATAAGTGTTTTGTGTTTTTTTGCTTTTGCAGGGGGTTGAGTTTACAAATAAGCATTTGGCACTGTGGGCACTCATTGTGCCTTACAAAGACATGTAGGATGTTCAGTAACCCTTATGCACTTTAGGTTAAATCTCCAGTTGTAAGAGCATGTTGGAGGAATGTAATAGCTACATGGGTCCCTATGTGGACAGTTCACTTGCAAAATTTCCTGTAAGAGCTATGTAATTGTAACTCCCTAGGACACTGACCGGAGAGCCATGCAGGTAGAATTGTAGAGATTGTTGTTGTTTGTGTGCAGGTAAGACTACACCTCTCAGCATGCTTTGTAAGTACAAGAGGAGCACAACTCAATCAGAGAGGAGCTTTGTTATCCTCTCCACAATGCATAGCACTTCCTGCAAGAAGCTATGTGTAAAGTACAATGTATGTTCTAAATCTGTTTTAATTCATCTTTAAGTGTAAAAGCCTGGTGCCCCCTACAGGCAGACACCCCTAGGCATCTGCCTATTCTGCCCAATGGTAAATCTGAGCCTGGGCACAGTCAACATTAGAATGAGATATACAGGCTTATATAGACTGAATATTGCAATATTTACTGATGTTCTATGATATTACTGAAGTTGGCCTGGGAAATGCAACTTGTTCTTAGCTATGACTTGTAGATTTATCAGTAATTTACCCATGTATCACCTAAGAACTTTTGCGAGCACATGTAAGCTATTTCCCTTACATGAAAAAAACCTCAGAGCTACATGTCAGCCTTGCGAGAGACATGTGAATTCCACAAGGAGGATAATAATAATTATTTTACCAATTCTAATAAAATTTTGCATATTATCTAGTGCTTTTTTAAAAATAGTATATTTAAATATTTTGTTCCCATAAGGGAACTTTGTCAAATATGTAAATTAATCTGTGTAATAATTGTAAACACAGAGAGAAGGGTCATTTGCATCCTTAGATTATAATTTATTATCAAAACAATATAATAATTGCTGGTTTATCTGTCACGCCTGCAGGCTGCTTTGTACGCAGGCACATGATTGTTTGTAGTCTCGGGGACTATAACTGCCGCCATAACCGATGCAACAGATTGAGAGAGAGAGACAGGACAGAGAGAGAGAGGCACACACATGATAGAGAGAGAGAGAGGGGACAGACATTGAGAGAGAGACAAGATAGAGAGATCGAGTCAGGACAGAGAGAAAGACAGGGCACAGGGAGAGAGGGAGAGAGACAGGACAGAGAGAGAGACGGGACAGACAGTGAGAAACAGGACACAGGGAGAGAGAGACAGGACACTGAGGGAGACAGGACAGAGAGAGAGAGGACAGAGAGATAGGACACAGTGAGAGGCAGAGAGGACAGATAGAGAGCGAGATAGGACAGCTGGAGAACAGAGAGAGAGACTGGACACAGAGAGAGAGAATGATAGGACACAGATAGACAGGACACTGAGAGAGAGGGGGGCATGACACAGAGAGATACACGACCGAGAGAGGCAGGAAAGAGAGACATAGGCAGGGCACAGAGACAGGACACAGAGAGAGAGAGAGAGACAGGACACAGAGAGAGAGAGAGACAGGACACAGAGAGAGAGAGAGACAGGACCGAGAGATAGAGAGACAGGACCGAGAGATAGAGAGACAGGACCGAGAGATAGAGAGACAGGACAGAGAGGGAGAGAGAGCCAGGGCAGGGAGAGAGAGAGAGACAGAGAGAGGACACAGAGAGATAAATAGGACAGAGGTGGAGAGAGACAAGACAGAGAGGGCGAGAGAGACAGGACACAGGGAGAGAGAGACAGGACACAGGGAGAGAGGACACTGAGAGAGGGGGGGGCATGGCACAGAGGGAGAGACATGACAGAGAGAGGCAGGACAGAGAGACATAGGCAGGACACAGAGATAGAAACATGAGAGAGACAGGACACAGAGAGGGGGGGGCAGAGAGATAGAGAGACAGGACAGAGAGATAAACATGGCACCCCTAGAGAGCTGTATGACAGAGAGAGACAGACAGGACTGAGCGAGAGACAACATAAACATTTTATGAAACTGTCACTTATGGCAGGCAAATTACTAGTAATTTATAATTTTTCAGGTTTCATATAATTTGCAGGATTCCTTAGTTTCTTAGTTACTGATTAGCAATAAAATCAGTATTTGAGGAATAGGAAGCTTTTAAAACTTACTTTTGAAATTGTGGCTTCAGGCAGATGTTGTTCCACCCCATAATAGGTGTACAGCATAGGTTCGCCTGCAAATGCCAGGGAAGTAGGCAGAAAAACATGTTATGAGGACATCAGATAAAGGCTTCTTTTTAGGACACTTCCCCTGGGCAGGCCCTCACTTACCCCAGGGACACATGATAGAGGGTGAAGAACAGCAGCCCAGCTGAAATCCTAAACTGTAAACTTCAAATTAAAATTTTAAAAGCTAGAGTAATTTTTTTCTACAAATACTGATTTATCTGGTCATAGGAAACTAAATAAACAAATGAAACCCTACAGTGGACACTCCAGTGCTTTAATTAGAGAAGCACATCATTAGTCATTTGATTACCGTATTTACATTTTGGAACTATTAACTTGCTGTGCAAATATCAGACATTTGCGACTGGAAAGCCACACGTTTGCGATCATGCATTTAAAAGAGTAGGTCTAACATAAAAACAGTATTTATTTGCATGAACAATTATTGCTACAAGGAGTTAAAAATGTACTTTTAGAATTTGCATTTGCAAGAAATATCAGGACCTCTTGAAAAATATTTTGTCTGTGTAAAGTGTAGCCAGCAGAGGGAGTAATTCATTTCTTCAGCTGATAACTTCATTGGTGAAGAGCCTGACACACCATAAGTAGAATCACTTTCTCTGCAAATAAACACTTGTAATGTGTTTAAAAGATGCTGTTTTAAATTAATGATAGCAATTATGTGAGAATGACCCAGTTTGGAGCTGATGTCACATCCACTATGACATTGCAGACTGGAGAGTTAGTTGTACCGTGGGACATTGCCGGTAGTTTGAGCCCTCCTGTGCAGGTAAGAAAGGGTATACAATATGCAATCATGGGAGGGAAGAGAGTGAATGAAAGAATGAAGGCAGGCATAGAGGAAAAAATGGAAAAGATGAGAGGGAGGGGAAAGAGCGTCAGGGGGGTTTAGGGAGGGGGAGTGAGCCATTGTGCAGAAGTGTGAAGAGAGCCCTAAGTGGGCGGAAGATTGTCTCAGTAAGTGAAGGAGGCTGGCAAATGTTCACATCCCATAAAAGGCGCTGCCCATGGCTAGGACCTTTATAGGCCTAAAAAACACTGCTTTGTCTGCTCTCTGGGCTTCCAGAGTATGTACAAACTCTTCTGTATTAATAGAACTACTGCTTTTGACTTGGTGGTATAGGAGCTTTACTAAATATATGGTTAGTGACTATTGTGAACCTGGGCATCCAATCTATATTAAATGTTTCCCTTTTGGTGCATAACACCTACAAGCAGAATTAACAGTAAAAATCAATAAAAGGGAAACTAGGATACCAGGAAGATATTCTCAACAGAAAGGAAAATCAAAGAGAGCAGGGCTATGACCTCATCAGGTCCTCCTTATATAGGGCTCTCATCGAGATGCTCCTAATAAACTAGATCTCTATAATAGATAGGTAAGAAAAAGAAAACCTCAATACCTATTGGGTATGAAAAATATACCCACAAAAACAAAATAGGTCACTCTAATAATAAAAACAATATCATAAAGATATATCAAATAGACTCATTATTCAAACCTATGATTACTATCACCTATGATTACCAAAAAAATGCCTAGCCTGATGACCGTTTCGCCACAACCCTGGCTTTGTCAAGTATAGCTAACGCTTTTGACAAAGCTACATGTGTGGTGAAAAGGACATAAGTCTAGGCATTTTTTGGCTCATATTGTCCACATCCTTTTTTGTATAAGCTAATAACCGCTTGTGAGGTTCGCTAATTTGGACATGGGGGTTTATGACTATTTGGTCTCCCTTGTTTGTTACAGCCTATAAGTGTGTCCATGATAGTAATCATAGGTTTGCATGATAAGCCTGTTTAATAATAAAACTAACATAATAAAGACATATCAGAGTGAACTATTTTGTTTTTGTGGGTATATTTTCATACCCAATAGGAATTGAGGTTCTCTCTATTATAGAGATCTAGTATAGTAGGAGCATCTCTATGAGAGCCCCTATTTAAGGAGAAACCAACGAGGTCAGAGGCCTCTTCTCCTTGCTTTACCTTTTTGTTGAGAATCTCTTCTTGGTATCCTAGTCGGTTAATTATATTTTATAGGTGACTTAGATTTGTTTAATAAACATCTAGGGCCTTATTAAATTAGCCCTCGTAGTTCCCTCGGTCCTTGCAAAAGACAGTTTTTTGCTGTTTGCGAGGACTGATTCCCCAATACGTCCCTTGCAGCCTGCTTTGCGAGATGACACAGAAAAATGGCAGAGAATAGGCTCCGAGAGAGCTACATTTTTATGTGGCTAAATATGTTATGTATTGCCACATACTAGATTTAAAAAAAAACCATCTTTAATGAGCCCCATGAGAACTTACATTATCCCTATAACTCATGGGGCTCTATTAAGAGCCCCATGAGATTATAATTACCCCCCTCAGTCCAATAGGGGTCTATATAGACCCATATAGGACACTAGTAACCCCTAGGTTAAGCCTACAAGTGCCACGAGGGTCCTCCAAGACCCTCATTACAAAGTCTAAGCACTACACTACACTATTAACCCTAACTATACCCCATTAACCCATACTAAACCCTATCTAACCCTAACTGGGCCAATCTAATCCAAATTGGGCCTATTTAAACCTATCTGGACCTAATAACCCTAACTGGGCCTATTTAACCCATCTAGCCTATTTAATCCCATCATTTATGAGGGTCTATACAGACCCCCATAAGCATCCATCTAACCCCATCCCTTATGGGGGTCTATACAGACCCCCTTAAGCCTCTAGTTAACCCAATCAGTCCCATTAAGGGTCTATGAAGACCCTCATAGGACAATTTGAAGCCTATTATTAACCCCATAAGTGCCATGAGGGTCCTCCAGGATAAACACTACACTACACTATTCCCCCCCAATAAACCACTAAATCTAAACTAACCCCCCTCTCCCCTAACCTATTAACCCTACTTACCTAACACTACCTACCTTACCCCCTATTAAACCCCCACCCTACTAATTAGATAAAATAAAAAACCTAAGGTACACAAAACAAAAAAGGACATAACAACCCCCCTACTACAACAAATTTAAAAAAATCACAAACTGCCCGCCACTACATACAATAAAAAAAAACATCACAACCCCCCCGCCACTACATACAATAAAAAAAACATTACACACCTGCAAAGGAAAAGGCATACACATAACGTTACAGTCATAAATACATTATAAATATACACCTAACTACAATACATTTCCCCCTATCTATACCTAACCCCCAATCTAAACTTCACCCCTATCTATACCTAACCACCAATCTAAACATCACCCGCTATCTATACCTAACCCCCAATCTAAATATCACCCCCTTACTATACAATATACCCTAAATCTAAGCTTAAATAGAATAAATAAGACCACTTACCTTTGCAGATGTCACTTCTGATCACACCCCCTAGGAAAAAAATAAACATCAGATTATTAAAAAAATAAAAATTACACAGAATAAAACAATTGTACAAATACAGTATTAAACTTACCTTTCCAGCATGTCCCCATCTATCTTCTTCTGTTCTCTGTCTCGGTCCCTGGAAAAAAGAAACCGCATTAGTCACACATACATCAAACACAACAAATAAATAAAATATAAACATTATAAATTGAAAACTTACCCGTTACCGATGTCCCCGGACTTCTCCTCTCCTGCCCGTCTGGGCCATTGCTGAATCCGAGCTCCCCGATGCTAATGAGGCCTCCAGAGCCTCATCCGTTAGTAAATTGGCAATGGCGCCTTCCTATTGGCTGAAAAGGCTGTCAATCACATTTCAGCCAATCAGAAGGCGCCAAGGTGTGAGCCAATCAGGATGGGATAAACCCCAATATCCCATTCTGATTGGCTGAAGGAACTGTCAATCTTTTTTAAACCAATCAGAAGGCACTATTGCTTTCAACCAATCACAATGGGATACACCCCCACGGGGTGATTTGGCTGAAGGCATCTGCACCTTCTGATTGGCTGCAGTCTGACAGTGACAACAGCCAATCAGAAGGCTCAGATGACTTCATCCAATCACCACGTGGGGGTGTATCCCATTGTGATTAGCTGAAAACAATAGAGCCTTCTGACTGGCTGTTGTCATTGTCAATCAGACTACAGCCAATCAGAAGGCGCAGATGCCTTCAGCCAATCACCCTATGGGGGTGTATCCCATTGTGATTGGCTGAAAGCAGTAGTGCGTTCTGAGTGCGAGTGTGGAGTCAGCAAGGGCCCAGCCACGGCAGAAGAGGAGAAGGCTGGGGACATCGGGGACAGGTAAGTTTTCAATTTATAATGTTTATACTTTATTTATTTGTTGTGTTTCATGTATGTGTGACTAATGTTATGTATCTTTTTTCCAGGGGCCGAGCCAGAGAACAGAAGAAGATGGACAGGGACATGCTGGAAAGGTAAGTTTAATACTGTATTTGTACAATTTATTTATTCTATGTAATGTTTATTTTTTGAATAATCTGATGTTTCATTTTTTGCTAGGGGGGGCAATCAGAAGGGACATCTGCAAAGGTAAGTGGTTTTATTTATTCTATTTTAGCTTAGATTTAGGGGGTATTGTATAGATAGGGGGTGTTATTTAGATTGGAGGTTAGGTATAGATAAGGGGTGATGTTTAGATTGGGGTTTAGGTATAGATAGGGGGAAATATATTGTTAGTTGTATTTATGACTATAATGTTATGTGTATTTGTGTATGCCTTTTCCTTAGCTGGTGTGTAATGTTTTTTTAATTTTATGTAGTGGCAGGGGGGTTTGTGATGTTTTGGGGGTTTTTTGTAGAGGGGGGTAGTAATGCCCTTTTTTATTTTATGTACCTTAGGTTTTTTTATTTTATATACCTTAGGATTTTTTTAATGTTATTTAATTAGTAGGGTGGGGGGTTTAATAGGAGGTTAGGCAGGTAGGTATGTAGGGGTTAATAGGTTAGGGGAGAGGGGGGTTTGTTTAGATTTAGTGGTTTATTGGGGGGGATAGTGTAGTGTAGTGTTTGTTACTTAGTGTCATGAGGGTCCTGGAGGACCCTCATGGCACTTATGGGGTTAATAATAGGCTTCAAATTGTCCTATGAGGGTCTTACTAGACCCTTATGGGAATGATTGGGTTAACTTGAGGCTTACAGGGTCTGTATAGACCCCCATGAGGGATGGGGTTAGATGGAGGCTTATGGGGGTCTGTATAGACCCTCATAAGTGATGGGATTAAATAGGGCTAGATGGGGTTAAATAGGCCCAGTTAGGGTTAGATAGGGTTTAGTATGGGTTAATAGGGTATAGTTAGGTCTAATAGTGTAGTGTAGTGCTTAGACTTTGTCGTGAGGGGCCTGGAGGACCTTTATGGCACTTGTAGGGTTAACCTAGGGGTTAACAGTGTCCAATATAGACCCCTATTGGACTGAGGGGGATAATTATAGTCTCATGCACACGCACTGTCTAACACACATACACATATTAGAGTGCAGGCACATTTTAGGGCTCAATCATTCTTTCACACCAAGGAATACACGTTAACTCATGGACTTCTTTTTTCACACTCGTATGCATGCATGATGTTGCAAGTGCCTTTAGGAATGTTACTTTCTCCTTACCCAAATCTGTTTCTCTCCAACATAGTGAAGGCAAGGGCTACAGTTCAAGAAAAAAAGCCACTTGTTTGTCAAGTATGTACAAAACTAAAAATAACATTGTTTAAAAGGAATTTAAGTCAAGTATGTAACAAACCCCCTTCTGGATCGCTACCACGTTGTGGTGATGGGGCTTGTGTACTTCAGTGAAGCTGTGAGCTATACCATGTAGGGTCACCAAAGATGGACAGGCCATAGCAGAGAGGTCAGAGAAATCGCAGTCCACTGGAGAAGGAGCTGGCAACCCACTACAATATCTTTGCCAAGAAAGCAGATGTGCTTGCCGTCCTGCTTCTAAATGGTCACAGAGAGTCCGACAAAACTGAACGACTAAACAACAATAACAATGTATCAAACTAAAAATAACTTTGTTTGGAAGCAATTTAAGCTATCTGGCAGCTATTATTTATTGTGTGACTGCCATGGGAATAAAGCATTTTTTGGGGAAATTGGAAATGTTGAAGACTCTGTTGATTAGTACAGGAATCCATTTTGTGTTTGTTACATCATTTCCTCCAAGCTGAATCATAAGGGTATTTGATGTTTGAGGGTTGAGGAACAAAGGAACAGAGAACAATTGTAAAGATAATTGGATAAGACTGAAATAGACACAATGCCCTTCCCTCTAACTGGCCCGGAAGCAGACTCCATGCAATAATAGCTTTCCATAAATGTAAATATCCCTCTCACAGGCACAACTTCCACCACTGTATCATGGATCTCTCCAGGGTCCTGCACTACCATCAAAATATTTTTTTATATTTAAAAACTATATATATAACGTTTTCCTGTTCAAAGTTTTCAAACAAATATTTTTTTCATTATGCTGTCAACCAGTCCTCTTGTGTAGGGGGAAGATATCTCAGACTATGTTTTCAGTCCAGTTACAATTGATTCATAGGCCCAAAAGAGGTTATGAAAAATAAACCACAAAAATCAAACAGAACCAGAGTGCCCAAGTGCAAGCTTAAAATATAGCACCTGCGACAAGAGAAAGTAGCGATTTTGTAGAAATTTGTTACCTAGATAAATGTGCTTTAAAAATAGAGTGTTTCATTTCTAAATTGGTCCAGATTCATTTGGTTTCTTTATGGGAATCTAAGTGTCAAAGCAGGTTTAACAGAAAAATAAGAAAATCAATTTAATGGGTTTTAAGAAACTTGCAACTTTGTAAAAATGCGCTGCTTCTCATTCCTGCTTCCAGACCAAGGCCCTCATTCAATTAGGGGCCGTAACTCGAACGCAAATTGTCGATTTCCTGCGATCGAGTAACGTCTTCGCGTTGCTCTACGTTTACACTGCTATTCAATTGGCCGGGCCCGCAAGTTAGTCCCCCTACACACTAATCGCAAACCATGCTATCGGCAGTAAGCTTGAACGGGCTTGAACACGATCGCGGCCGCAAAGCCATAATCCGTGTTTTAAGCCCTGCAAACTCGGAGCACTGTAAATGCAAATATAAATTCAATCCAGCACTGTACATGATGGGGAACACAATGGGTGACACAGGAATTAAAAGCATAACATTCTCAAGCTTGCACATCGCCAAAATACAATACTTTATTTTGTGTTCAATTTCCATCCAAAGTCCTACGGGCTTAAATTACCTCCAAGCCTGTAACTCATTATTCAAGGTCGTAGGACTTCAGTGAAATATGGAGGTTGGGTTTCAAAAGTCATACGTGAAACATGAAATAAAGTATTTATTTATTCCGATGTGCGAGCTTGAGAATGTTGTGTTATGAATTCTAAGACCGAACATCACTCTCACTTTTAATAAGAGTACTTGACGGAAGGGTAATCGGAGCAATTGAATAGCGATTAGGGATTTTTTTTGTGGCCGTTAAAGATCAAACGCTTTGAGGGAAGTAAGCTGCGATTGAACAAATCGCTAGGAAACGTAGCTCGTAGGACGTAACTCGATTGGAGCACGCAAATGGAAGGCAATTGAATAGCAAAGTAGCTTGTCATCACCATTTGCGAGCCGGATCTTAAAAACGTAGCATTTGAATGAGGCCCCAAAGGACTGGAAAGACTAGACAAATCATATTTTTGCATCTGAAAGCGTTTTACTTCTGGTCAATCCATGTACCATGAGAGATACTACAGTTTTCCAAGGTAACTGTGTTACAAACTTTTTTGGATGTTTTGAAGTAAGGTCACTTTGTGAAATGTAAAACTCAGCAAACCAATTTAAATATAAAAATATGTGCTGACATATTTCTCCTCGAATATTCTGTTAAAATATTTGGTCAGACCCCTGTGACATTTCCCTATCAGTAACTAAATGACCATATAACTACTGGTACAAAGAGAAGTGTGGCCCTCAATTGTCTTAAAGCCATATTTCTAAATAATAGTTGATTTGAAAATGTTTTAGCCAATACATATTTTAGTGCAATTTACAGATCTTCAGTTAGCACAGTGTAATTTCTAGAAAAAAACATATATGACTCATAATATATAGTAAACATATACACACATGTTATAAAAATGGCCAATGTATAGGTAATGTTTAATTTGAGGAGGTAACAAACCATAACCTTAGAATGTCTGTTTTAATAATTATAAAATAGATAGGAGTTGTACGCCTTTTTATTAGAAGATTAATATTAGAAACAATGCTAGTCAATCCACTTTCAGCAAGTGCATAAATACAGTGCCTAGCAAAAGTATTCACCCCCTTGCCTTTTTACCTATTTTGTTACATTACAGCCTTAAGTTCAATGTTTTGTTAATTGAATTTGATGTGATGGATCAGAACACAATAGTCTAAATTGGTGAAGTGAAATGAGAAAAATATATACATAAAACTATTTTTTAGAAATAGAAAATAGGCATGTTCGTATGTATTCACCCCCTTTGTTATGAAGCCCATAAAAAGCTCTGGTGCAACCAATTACCTTCAGAAGTCACATAATTAGGGAAATGATGTCCACCTGTGTGCAATCTAAGTGTCACATGATCTGTCATTACATATACACCTTTTTTGAAAGGCCCCAGAGGCTGCAACACCTAAGCAAGAGGCACCACCAACCAAACACTGCCATGAAGACCAAGGAACTCTCCAAACAAGTAAGGGACAATGTTGTTGAGAAGTACAAGTCAGGGTTAGGTTATAAAAAAATATCCAAATCTTTGATGATCCCCAGGAGCACCATCAAATCTATCATAACCAAATGGAAAGAACATGGCACAACAGCAAACCTGCCAAGAGACGGACGCCCACCAAAACTCACAGACCAGGCAAAGAGGGTATTAATCAGAGAGGCAGCACAGAGACCTAAGGTAACTCTGGAGGAGCTGCAGAGTTCCACAGCAGAGACTGGAGTATGTGTACATAGGACGACAATAAGCTGTACTCTCCATAGAGTTGGGCTTTATGGCAGAGTGGCCAGAAGAAAGCCATTACTTTCCGCAAAAAAATAGATGGCACGTTTTGAGTTTGCGAAAAGGCATGTGGAAGACTTCCAAAATGTATGGAGGAAGGTGCTCTGGTCTGATGAGACTAAAATTTAACTTTTCGGACATTAAAGAAAACGCTATGTCTGGCACAAACCCAAAACATCACATCACCCAAAGAACATCATCCCCACAGTGAAACATGGTGGTGGCAGCATCATGCTGTGGGGATGTTATTCAGCAGCTGGGACTGGGAAACTGGTCGACTTGAGGGAAAGATGGTGCTAAATACAGGGATATTCTTGAGCAAAACCTGTACCACTCTGTGCGTAATTTGAGGCTAGGATGGAGGTTCACCTTCCAGCAGGACAATGACCCCAAACACACTGCTAAAGCAACACTTGAGTGGTTTAAGGGGAAACATGTAAATGTGTTGGAATGGCCTAGTCAAAGCTCAGACCTCAATCCAATAGAAAATGTGTGGTCAGAATCAAAGATTGCTGTTCACAAGCTCAAACCATCCAACTTGAAGGAGCTGGAGTAGTTTTGCAAGGAGGACTGGGCAAAAATCCCAGTGGTAAGATGTGGCAAGCTCATAGAGACTTATCCAAAGTGACTTGGAGCTGTGAATGGCGCAAAAAGTGGCTCTACAAAGTATTGATTTTAGGGGGGTGAATAGTTATGCACATTGACTTTTTCTGTTATTTTGTCCTATTGGTTGTTTGCTTCACAATAATAAAAAAAAACATCTTCAAAGTTGTGGGCATGTTCAATAAATTAAATGATGCAAATACCACATGATACTCTGCAAGTGAAATACTTTGTTTAAAGTGCAGTGATACCTAAATCATATTAGTGCAAAACAGACAAGTCTTGTTCAAAACCATCCATTCATGAGGTTATTGTTTCTTGAAGGTGTCTTTTTTTCAAAAAAAATATAACAATGATAACAACTGCATCACCATAAATTTCACTAAATATTTTGATCAAGAAAAAAAAACAACACAACACTGACTGATGGTTTTAATATTTAATTTTATTAAGTAACACAATCATCAAGAAGATATTAAGAAAAAAAGAAAGTTATATTAGATAATAAAAAGAGAAATCTGTAATAAATAGTGGGGCGTGCAAGCCTTCTACAATGCAGGCTACAATTGTGGGACTCCGGCTTGAAGCACCTTGTCTTTAGTACACCTAGCGGGGCAGCACCCCAGTGTGTTATACAAAGCATATCTATAAGATACATATATTTATATATAGAAGAGCTAGCACTGGAGATCTAGTACTGGTAGCAAGATCATGTCCTGCTCTTATATCCAGTCTAACTGCAAGGGATTACTCCATGACTCAAGACAAGACACCTGATTGATGACACAGTGAAGAAGAACACATTGAAGGGATGGAAATATAGGAAAGCATGAATACTTGGGAATGGATTGGAGAGGACAGATATGAAGCAAAGGGAAAAGAGTAAGAGTAAGCAGATAACATGTCCTGCTGTTTTTAGTTTAATGCGTCTCTTTGTATGTGTGTGCCATTTTGTCTCTGTCTGTGGTTTTCCCTGGTTTATTCACCATTTGGTAAATGTCACTTCTATATCACCAGGGCCGCCACATATGTAGCGAACCTGTGATTGGGCACTGTGTCTGTGTGTGCACCACACCACCCATAACACTTGCAGAGGTTGGAAAAGTGACACAATCAACCAGCAAAGCTGGAGAAAGGCTTTTCCCACAGCTTTCTTCACCCTCTGAAGAAGGCTGAGGGGTCTCGTTCTTCATTTTGGGAAGGGATTTCAGAAGATGGTTGAGCAGACGAGCTCCAAGAGCTGGATCCATCCATTCACAGTTGAGTAGTAGAGTGTGCAGCTCATGCATACACTGAATGTATCCTGTGCTGAATCTCTGTTGAGAGTCCACACCCAAGGGAGCATCATCTGGAGACAGAAATGGGTTACAAAGGTAGGGAAGGGATATAAAAGAAACATGCATTTGTATGGCTCTCGTATTAATCTGCATTATACTTTATACTATTACACTCCATTTGTACAACACCTCGATAAATGCTAGTACTTTATTCATTAATAATAACAATTATTATTATTATATATATAAAATTGAGTTTCTCTACAACATCAGTATTACAATATGGGAACTTCAACCTAATGTTTATCTGAAGCAGCTGTCCTATACAAACATATTGTGCTCATACCTTGTGACTGGTACAGAGCACCTTCTAGTGATAGATTTGAGGAGTGCAGGTAAATAGAACAAGTTAAGTCGCAACATCAGTTTTTGGTATTTTGTTTAGCGATAAATAGGTAGCTTTAGGTTTAGAGTTATGTATATTTGTTTAAATTTGTCATTGAAGTTTTAGGGCTTTCAGCAACTATACCAAAATATTAACTAAATCATATCAATAAGTGGCAAAATTATAAAAATTCCTTACTGACTTATACTCAGATATGATGATAACCCCATTTGAAAAATTAGCTATAGACAAGCAGATTCCAACTGTTAAATGGTTAGAATATAACGCGTTTGTAGAAGCATTGAGGAAATCTGAGTATGATTTACACAGTCAGAAAGATAACCACTTTCGAAAAAAGTGTATGATGGAATACAAATATCATTCTTTCTCAAATTGTTATAAAACTATACATTTTGATTATGATGTTAGTCAGACTAATAGAGTGACCAAATGGGAACAAGAACTTGGCGTAACCTGGGATAACAACATTTGGTTAAAAGCTATTTAGATGTCAATGAGAACTATAAAATGTGCTAATTTGAGAGAGATCCAATTTAAACTTGTTCAAAGATGGTATATAGTTCTGTCTATTTTAGCTAAAATAGATTCAAAGAAATACTCAGAAGAATGCTGGAGAGGATGTAATGAAAAAGGCACTCATTCCCACTTGTGGTGGGAATGTACTAAAATTAGACCATTATGGGCTTTTTGTGCTGATATAATTGCTGAATTCTCTACAGATGCCTTCTCCAGATTGGATGTTCTGCATTTTTCCAGATAAGACCAGCTTTCTCACTAAATGTCTTATAATTCAAATACTTATGGCAGCTAAAAGATTAATAGTCCTTAAATGGAAATCAGAAGCAATTCCCTCCTGGGATAATGTGTAAGAACTGGTTGATCTCAATTTTAAAATAGAAAATAAGTTTTGGAATTTCCGTAACGGAATGGGAGTGAACGCTGGTCAAAACTGGAATATGTGGGAACAATACATACTCACAAGCAAGTAATGTTGTTTTTCCAAGATGTACTGATTTATGATTACTTCCATGCTGTATAATTATGCATTTTTTATCATGTTTTTTTCTTTCCTTCTTTCCGGTGTGTGTTTTAATTTTGTAATTGTAAATCTAAAAAAAATCTAGATTATTTAAAGAAGATTTTCTGTATGCTCTCTAGTTAATGATAACGCATTTCTTCTTTATTGCAGTAATTAAAAGTGGAATATACATTTAAAAACAGGAAAAATTGCAGATTTAAGACCCTCTATTCAGTTGAGGCCTGCAATTCACTTATTTGGTGACCAGTTTTTTTTTAAATTAGAAAACCTACCATCATATTTCTATTCAATTGTATTGATACTGGGCCTCATTCAATTGCGATTTGGCCAATTGAATAAGGCTCTAAATAAGCACATAACATATTTCTTTTAAAGAAGTTTTTAGTTAGTGAAAAGCTTTCTTTTGGATAGATGTTTACTAACTAAAAACTTCTTTAAAAAAAGATATGTTATGTGCTTATTTAGAGCCCTATTCAATTGGCCAAATTGCAATTGAATGAGGGCCACTGTGTTTAAATTAGCTACTGTATGTATACTGGCTTTGATTTAGCAGTTTTGGCTTTGTTCTTCTTCAGAGCACTGATCTATATTACAGATCTGATAGGACTGCATTTTGCAGTTTCTATATAGCATTTATTTGGTATATTAATTACTATTTATGATAGCCTTACTGCACAGTCAAGGGACACTGTATTCGGAGAATACAATATATCCCTTTAAACGTATACTGGATGTAATCCTGTATCATGTATTTTATATACAGAAGGTTAAAGTATACACTGGGATGGTTATACCAACTGTTACAAGATTTGGTTCTATACATTGATTGTTACAATACTAGGCCTTCTGCTGGAAGCTGCAATATACTGACACTTTTATATCTTATGGGGTCTTTAAATTAAATTGTTACTAAATGGACCTTCGTATTGAATGCTACAATATTGGGCTACATATATGGGCACCATACAATATACTTGGCTCTGTATAATGAGGGTCATACCATATATGGGCTCGGTATCCCAAGTGTTACAATACTTGACACTGTATTTTGATTGTATACATGAAACTATTCTTGGCTTTTTATAGTAGGTATTACAATACTGGGCTCTATATAATGAGGCCTACAATACTGGGCTCTGAATATTGAATATTACAATAATTAGCTCTATTTACTAGGAGTTATAAAGTAGACCTGGTTCTGTATACTAGAGACCACATTTTATACAGGGCTCTTTTTCTCACCTGTTGTTCGAGTTCTCTGGATGTTCTCCAGATGCCTCACTGTCATCTCCAGGATGTCTGCTTTCTCCAACTTGGACTGCTGTAAGGAGAGTATATACAGATAATCAGTAGAGCACAGTGTTAAGTTTCCTTCATTATCATGTATTGTCTTCTTTACAATTATCCAGGATGTTCACAAAATGCCAATATACAGAACCATTTTTTTTTGTTGTTGCTCTTTTCTGACCTTTTCTAGCCCCACAATGTCCTTTTTTTCTGTATTGGTGACAAAAATTGTACTCTGTATTCCAAATGATATAATTACAATGGTGTCCCCTACTTATATACTCCTCAATGCATGCTAATATTTTATTTGCCTAAAGAATTGTGGGAAATGTAGGCCTGATTCACTATAGTACCGCAAAGTAAAACTACCAATTTTGAAATTTGGCAAAATGTAAGACTTCCCTGGTATAAATATGTAAAGTGGCATCTAGACATTGTGATGAGAGTATAAACATTTTCTACTGTGAACTATCCTTTAAAGATCAAGATCCACCTAAAACTAATTTTCTTTAATATTAAAGGCCATACCTCCGGAATATTAACTATCTATGGGCCTCATTCAATTGTGATTTGGATAATTGAATAGGGCTCTATATAAGCACAGAGCATATATTTTTACAGAAGTTTTTAGTAAGCGAAGACCTTGCTTTTGGATAGAAGTTCACTAACTAAAAACGTCTGTAAAATAAATATGTTCTGTGCTTATATAGTGCCCTACTCAATTGGCCAAATCGCAATTGAAGAGGCCCTATGTAAAATAAATAGTTTGCCAGTTACTGCTACATATTTAAGGAGACTTGGGAAAGTTATATATTTATCACTGACCTGAGCTGTGGAGAATCTGATTAGATCGAAAGTCCAAAAACCAATCAAGAAATACCCACAGTTCTGAACATTGCCAGGTACTTTGCATTTCTGTGTTTTTTGATAGCTCATATCACCTATTAGTGTATTACCATACGTTTCTAAACTTTTTACACATATATTTGAACTTCTATAAATGTAATCCTTCATATTAGAGTGACATGTTTAGGTGGACCTGACCTTTAGGGTAGGATGGATAAAGCTTGCCCTTGACATTTTCAAAAATCTGAACTGCTGGTAGATTAAAAGTTCATAATTTGTTCAAAAATTCTCAGCAGCAGAAATAAAAATGAATATTCAAACACTAAGACATTATTTCAAAGATAGACAGCATTGGTCCTGGACCAGAACCCACTTTGCCTACAACTGCTGTATTTCATAGTATTTCATGTATACTGTATTTGCTGTAATTAAAGTATTCTGAAACATTTATGGACAATTGGAATAGTGAATCCACTTTGTGTTAGGCACTTTCTGAAGTCTCTCTCAAGTCTCAAATGAGTCTTGGCATGTGGAAGTGCATCTACTGATGAAACGGTTGTACTGCTTCAGGAGCAGGTAGTGCCACATACAGAGAATTATAGGTGGGGTCAATCAGCTTAGGGCTGTGGCACTGTTATCAACGGCGTGTCAATTCTTTTGTTTGCAAATTTTCAGTCTTGCTAAGTGCGTCACAGAAAGCATAAGCTTAAATGCCATAAACTTTATCTTTAGAAATGAGTTCTGGAAGCAAAACAATATCTGTCCAAAGTTTAACAGTGTTCATCTACATCTTTACAGGGAGAAATGTTAGATTCTCTAAACAAAATCATTTTATAATCCACCTGCTTTAAAAAAAAAAAATCACCTTTTCAGTTTAATGTATGTTACAAATGCCTGAGATTTTCTCCTAGGAAAAGCTCAAGGACCAGGCCCTCCATTCTTATGCATTGTGTTAATATTGTTATTGTTTTTGACTTGAACTTACCCTGTATATCGCTACGGTAAACGCTGGAGCATTAAAAATACCACACAAAGAGTTAATTATGCGGTTTGTTAATATAGTGCGTTACTGATGCAGTGTAATGGTGTCTTACATCAAGCTGGAACACTTTGATCACAGTTTCCTTCAGCTGCTCCAGACAGGAGTTGATTCTTTCTCTTCTCTTTCGTTCTATCAGTGGCTTCCTGAGCTGTAAAGGAGAATAATTAAACACACTGTGTGAAGTGCATGCACAGAAATATTTATGATCACTCTACACTGCAGCATACATCTATCTATCCTAGACAATACAGTAAAGATCATTATCCCATTTTGTAATGTGTTAGGACTCCCAGCAGTCTCTAATTATAGTGTCAGGGTATTGCAATAGACGAAAATGGAGCTCTGTGTAGAAATAAATTACCTCCTTTAGCATTTTGTGTAAGATTATTTAAAACTTTTCGTATGTTTTTCAGGGGGGAAAAGTTGCAGGAGGTGTGCATCAGAAAGGACTTGGATCTGGTTGCACATGAGAGTGGGGTGTTTGAGTGTGAGAGAGAGGACTGTCTGTGAGACCTCTGCCAAACTGCACATGGAAGAGCTGTGCCACATGCCAGGCGGTGTGTGTGAGCTTTGAAAGGCTGTACTAGAGATATGTAACACTACAAAGGTGTGTGGGTATGTGCTGTGCCAGGCTGTGTGAGAGCCGTGGCTTTGTGTGTAGAAGCTATGTCAGGCTCTTATGTGTGATTGTGAAAGAGAGCTGCGTAAGGTTGTGTGTGTATGAAAGTGAGCTATGCCAAGCTGTGTGTGTATATGAAAGTGTGCTATGCCAGGCTGTGTGTGTGTTTATATATGAAAGTGTGTTATGACAGGCTGTGTGTGTATGAAAGTGAGCTATGCCAGGCTGTGTGTGTATGTGTGTGTGAAAGTATGCTATGTGAGGCTATGTGTGTGTGAAAGTATGCTATGTGAGGCTATGTGTGTATGAAAGTGAGCTATGCCAGGCTGTGTATGTGCGTGAAAGTATACAATGCCAGGATGTGTGCAGGTGTGTGAAAGATTGCTATGCCAAGCTGTGTGTGTGTATATGAAAGTGTGCTATGTCAGGCTGTGTGTGTGCGAACGTGTATTATGCAGGGCTGTGTGCGGGTATATGTGTGTTAAAGTGAGCTATGCCAAGCTGTGTGTGTGTATGTGTCTGAAAGTGTGCTATGCCAGGCTGTGTGTGTATGTGTGTGAAAGAGAGCTGTCAGGCTATGTGCATGTGTGAAAGAGCTGTGTCAGGCTGTGTGCATGTGTGAAAGAGAGCTGTGTCAGGCTGTGTGCATGTGTGAAAGAGAGCTGTGCGTGTTAGTCTCTATGGTCTCTCACCTTCCTCTCCTCTTTAGCATTAGACAGCTTCAGTTGGTTCTTGGCCCCAGCCATTGTCACCTGTTCAGTACCAGCTCCCCACCTCTGCACTGTCTCCTATCTTCAGGTGACACCTCAGTGTATCTCTGTATTTTCAGGCTGTATGATTCTTTCCTCTCTCCTTGTTTTTCTCTGTCTCTCCTGTTTCCCGCTCTCTCTATATATACAGACCTGTATTAGCATTTGAATAGCTCACTTATTCCCTTTCTATTCAGGGCTCTGAGGCACAGATGTCCAGATCAGGACCTATTGTTGAATAGCTCCCCACACTCCCTCTGATACAATGTAACCCCATCCCTGCCAGAGAGGCGGTGGCACCTATGGGTATAGTAAATATAAATAAAACACATAATTCATATTAAAACCATACAATATATTACAAATTAATGTCAAATTACATAATTTATTATTATGAGTTATCAATTAAAGTTTCAATTGTGATAGATTTTATTTTGCATAATTCCAGCATCTTCGAATATTGTAACATCCTATAACTCATCATATTTTCATATCACAGACTGTCTAAAACTCATCTTTACCAGAAAAACAGTGCTTTTTGTGTGCACTCCCCGGCAGCTCCTCCTTTCTCCTTTCTATTCGCAACATTAAATTCCCTCAACGTGTAAAACCATAGCCAGTAAATTAGCCCACAAGACTTGTGGCTATTAAATTGGCTCCGTAAAGCAACCAGCTGACGATCTGCGGGTTATGGGACATGAAACGTGGAAGTTCACGCCCGCAAATCCTTTGTTCTTTCAAGCCTGTAACCTATATGTTCCAATTTCGCTATTAAATTGTAACAAATTAACTGGCGTTCAAGCCCGTAACCTGCAAATGGAGTCAAAAAGCCTACGGGTGCTAGAGAGGACCGGCAAGGGGCTAAAAGTCCTATACATAGCACTGTAAATTAAAATATCAACTCCCTACTGTACATATAATAAAAGGGAAAGTGATGTTAGGTCTTAGAATTAATAGCAAAACATTCTCAAGCTCGCAAATCGGCCCCAAAAAATACTTTATTTCATGTTTCATTTCTGTGTTATATCTATCCCGGCAATCAGTGTGTTAGTACATATACTGTAACTTGCATGTAATAGAATATCATATTTACGGCTTTATCAATATTGCATTATTTCTGGAATGTGGGTCCGATTGTAACTCGTAAAGACTTTGAAATCTAACCTCCATTTTTCTGTGATTTAATTCTGACAATCTCTGTTGCCATTGGCTCCATCTAAATCTATAACTACGGAATTGACTATTTGATCATGTTCACGGCTGCACATCCAACGTTCGACAAATGGTTAACGGGTTTGCGTTGCAAGCACGTAGCTCGCACCCTGCTCTAATTTAATAAAATTCTCAGCAGCAGAAATAAAAATGAATATTCAAACACTAAGACATTATTTCAAAGATAGACAGCATTGGTCCTGGACCAGAACCCACTTTGCCTACAACTGCTGTATTTCATAGTATTTCATGTATACTGTATTTGCTGTAATTAAAGTATTCTGAAACATTTATGGACAATTGGAATAGTGAATCCACTTTGTGTTAGGCACTTTCTGAAGTCTCTCTCAAGTCTCAAATGAGTCTTGGCATGTGGAAGTGCATCTACTGATGAAACGGTTGTACTGCTTCAGGAGCAGGTAGTGCCACATACAGAGAATTATAGGTGGGGTCAATCAGCTTAGGGCTGTGGCACTGTTATCAACGGCGTGTCAATTCTTTTGTTTGCAAATTTTCAGTCTTGCTAAGTGCGTCACAGAAAGCATAAGCTTAAATGCCATAAACTTTATCTTTGGAATTTAATGTGGCTATATATATCTCAAATCAGAAGTTTCTATCTGTGTGTATATATATATATATATATATATATATATATATATGAGTAAATAAATAGTACATGTGAACAGTTATCACACTGCATTCTGGGAAGCTGAGCTGAGACATGCCCACCAATGCCTCGCTCTTCAATCGATTGCCATTTTCAAACATGGCTTCCTTTAAGCTTATGCCAGCTGCATTACACAGCTTTTATGCAAAGCCATGGTTAAATTAAACACCAGCTGAGAAACCTGTCCATGTACAACTGTTTCAAGCTTACTGGCTATCATCAGCATGGAGCGGGATCTCAGCTTGTGTTGTGGACCTTATAAATGCTGTATAGAAATAGTACTGTATAGACATAGGCTGTTTACAAGTGGATTTTCCTTTACCAATAAAGGCTGTTAAATTGCAGAGTGCACTAATTGTGCCCAGGTGAGAGGGGTGTGGCTTGACTGCTAAACTAGTATAAAAGGGTTGTGAGCTGTTTTGGGGCTGTTTACAAGTGGATTTACCTTACAAATAAAGGCTGATAAATTGCAGAGTGCACTAATTGTGCCCAGGTGAGAAGGCAGAAGTTAGTATAAACAGGAGAAGGGGCGAACTTGTGAGCTTGCGAACATTTTCGGTATCAGGTGCAGTTCTAGTGAAAGTGTAGGAGTTTAAATAGGGGTAGGGACTTCAAAGAAAAGGCAGGGCAGATTTATAGTGCAAAGGAGGAAAACTTTATACAAATATATTATTTTATATTCTTTATTTTTCCCACTGAAATTTTGTAGACAATAATAATAATTAATAGTTAGTCCAGTGGCAACCTCACTCAGCGTACATCCTGTCATATGTATGCAATACTGGAACAGATGATTCAGGGTCCATACCTCTGTGAGAGGTGTGAGCATGTTGCCTCTCTGGAAGCTCAGATTGGAGATCTGGAGCGGAGAATTGCAGCACTTAGTGATATTGCTCCACTGGAAAGGGGGTTGATGCTCACTGAGCATAGTTTAGCTGGGCCTAGCATGGACGGCGGAGCTGGGGCTAGTGAGGATGTCCAGGGAGGTAGCTGGGTTACAGTTACAAGGGGAAGCAGGGGGAACAGGATGAGGCAGGCCAGTTCTGATTTGGCAAGCACCAACACATTTGCCAGATTGAGGGAAACTGTTGGGGATGTCCATTCAGGAATGGCAATGCCAGATAGAGCTGTTCCCTCTAACAGCCGGGAGAACAGCTCTACTGGAGGAGAGGGAGGGCAGAATAGACAAAGCAACAGACAGGTTTTGGTTGTAGGGGACTCTATTATTAGGAAGGTAGACAGGGTGATTTGTCACCCAGACCCAGCAATCGAACAGTTTGCTGTCTCCCAGGTGCTCGGGTTCGTCATGTTGTGGATCGGGTAGACAAATTATTGGGAGGGGCTGGAAATGAACCGGCGGTCTTGGTACATATTGATACCAATGACAAAGTTAGTGGAAGATGGAGTGTCCTAAAGAATGATTTTAGAGAACTAGGTAATAAGCAAAAGGCAAGGTCCTCCAAGGTAGTATTTTCTGAGATACTACCAGTGCCACGTGCTAGCCCAGGGAGGCAGAAGGAGCTTAGGGAGGTTAATGCGTGGCTAAAGATGTGGTGCACTAAGGAGGGGTTTGGGTTTTTAGAGCACTGGGCTGACTTCTCACTTCGGTACAATCTCTACAGTAGGGATGGATTGCACCTTAATGATGAGGGAGCTTTTGTACTAGGGGATATGATGATAGAAAGGCTGGAGGAGTTTTTAAACTAGTAGGTGGGGGGGAGGGACTAGATATAAGGAACGGGGTAGAAAGTGTAGAGGGTATAAGGGATGAATTAACAACTCATAGTGGAGGAGATGGGGGAGGGGTAGTATAGTCAATAGGTAGGTAGTACTAAGTAACTCAAGTATAGTGGCAGGCACTTCAGAACTACAGACTCATAACATAAGGTGTATGCTTGCTAATGCCAGAAGCTTGCCAGGAAAAATTGGAGAGTTAGAATTATTAGCAATTAATGAAAAATGGGATTTAATAGGCATTACTGAAACGTGGTGGGATGAATCTCATGACTGGACTGTTAATCTGGATGGTTATAACCTATTTAGGAAAGACAGAGGCAATGGTAAATGAGGAGGAGGGATTTGTCTGTATGTTAAACCTGAATTTAAGCCTATAGTCAGAGAAGATATTTATGGTCGACCTAGTGATAAAGCTGAATGTTTGTGGGTAGAGTTAAATAGCGGAGCAGCAAATTCCAAAAGAATATTAGTAGGAGTATGCTATAAACCCCCAAATATAGCTGAAAGTGAGGAAATACAATTATTGTTACAGATTGAAAATGCAGCTAAGCATGGTCAAGTTCTAATAATGGGAGATTTTAATTACCCTGAAATAAACTGGATAAATGAGACCAGCAGTTCAGCTAAGGGGAGCAGGTTCTTGAGTACACTCAGAGATCATTATCTGGCCCAGGTTGTACAAGAGCTTACTAGAAATGAGGCTCTCTTAGATTTACTCATCAGAAATAATATTGATATATTATCAAATGTTGGAATAGGGCAACCTTTGGGAAATAGTGATCACAACACAGTCTGGTTTGAGATTGAATTAAAAAAACAAAATTTTAAGGGGCCAACGAAAACTCTTAATTTTAAAAGGGCAGATTTTAACGGTCTAAGGGCAGCAATACAAAGTATAGACTGGGACAGAGAACTGGCAGGTAAAAATACTGAACATAAATGGAAAACATTTAAATCCTTACTAAATATACATACACATCGGCATATACTGTATGGGAATAAAAGTAAAGAGTAAATCCCATCCAATGTGGCTTAACAATGATTTAAAGATCAAGATACAGAGTAAAAAACAGGCATTTAAATTATACAAACAAGAGGGGACAGAGACTGCTTTACAGGAATACAAGGAAATCAACAAGGCTTGCAAAAGGGCGATTAGACTGGCTAAAATAGAAAATGAAAAATTAATTGCAAAAGAGAGTAAGACTAACCCTAAAATATTTTTTAAGTATATTAATGGGAAGAAGGTCAAGGAAGGAAGCTATAGGAACATTACAATGAGACACAGGCCGTCTGATAATCAGTGACCAAGAAAAGGCACTTAACTTATGTATAGTGCTACGGAATATGTTGGCACGTTACAAATAAATGATAATAATAAAGGCAGATGAGCTAAATAGGTTCTTTAATCGGTATACACAAGGGAGGTACCAGTTGTTGGGCCACGGCAACATAATGGGGCTACACTACCTTTGCCAAATAATTGGTTAACATAGGAAGTAATCCAAAAGAGGTTGGAAAAAATAAATGTTAATAAAGCCCCGGGTCCTGATGGAATACATCCAAGGGTACTAAGTGGGTTCTGTAATAGCCAAACCATTATATTTAATTTTTCAAGATTCACTCAACACAGGGTCTCTACCAGATGACTGGAGAAAGCCTGATGTGATACCTATATTTAAAAAGGGAACAAGAGCAAATCCTGGGAATTATAGACCAGTGAGCCTCACTTCTGTAGTGGGGAAGCTTTTAGAAGGGTTAATAAGGGTTAATATACAAGAATATGTCTATTTGAACATGGATTTATGAGGGATAGGTCATGTCAAACAAATCTAATTAGTTTCTATGAGGAGGTTAGTAGGAACCTGGATCAAGGTAACTCAGTGGATGTAGTCTTTTTGGATTTTGCAAAGGCTTTTGATACAGTGCCACATGGGAGACTATTGTGCAAACTAATGGATACAGGAATTTAAGTAAATATATGCACATGGATTGAGAGCTGACTAAAGGACTGGAAGAAAAGGGTTGTTGTAAATGGAACATACTCAGATTTTACTAATGTGGTAAGTGTTGTTCCTCAAGGCTCAGTATTAGGTCCTCTCCTTTTTAATATATTATATTAACGACTTAGAAGTAGGATTGGAAAGTATTGTTTCCATTTTTGCTGATGACACAAAGTTGTGCAAGGTAATTAAATCAGAAAATGATGTACTTTCCCTCCAAAGGGATTTGCATAAATTAGAGAAATTAGCAATTAAATGGCAGATGAAATTTAATACGAATAAATGTAAGGTTATGCATCTGGGAAGGAAAAATAACCATGCAATGTATAAACTTAATGAAGCAAAACTAGGGGTATCAGATATTGAAAGGGATTTGGGAGTACTTGTGGACAACCACCTATGTAACAGTTCTCAATGCCAAGCAGCAGCTCCAAAGGCAAATAAAATATTATCATGTATTAAGAAGGGTATAAAAGCCAAAGAAGCAATTATAATTCTGCCACTGTACACATCCCTAGTACGCCCTCATTTGGAATATGAAGTACAGTTGTGGGCACCACTTCATAAAAAGGACATTTTTATAACTGGAAAAAGTAGAGAAGCAGAGAAGGACAGCAAAACTAATAAGTTGAATGGAGGGGCTATGTTATGAAGAAAGACTAACCAAATTAAACTTATTTTCTCTCGAAAAAAGGCATCTAAGAGGGGATATGATTACCCTATACAAATACATCCAGGGTCATTATAAAGATTTGTCAAGGGAGCTTTTTGTGTTAAGAGGTTTTCAACTGACAAAAAGACATCCTTGGGGATTAGACGTAAAAAGATTCCACCTTAAAGAAAGAAAAGGGTTCTTCACAGTAAGGGTGGTTAATCTGTGGAATTCTCTACAAAGGAAGGTGGTGACAGTGGATTCAATAGGTAACTTTAAAAAGGGATTGGATATATTTTTTAATAAAAAGGGCATTCAGGGTTATCCTGGCTAATTAGAGAGGGAGTATTGATCCAGGGAGGAATCCGATCGCCAGTATCTGGGGAAGGAATTCATTTTTTCCCCTTTTGAGACAAAAGTTTCACTTGGTTTTTTTTCTGTTTGCCTTCCTCTGGATCAAATAACAACTAATCTGCATATTGCAAATCAGAGGAGATGTTAAAAAGGTTGAACTTGGTGGGCTAACAGTCTTTTTTTTCAACCTCAATTACTATGTAACTATGTAAATATTACCAACCTCAGATAAGCAGATAATACTAATCTGTTGGCTGAAAGAGAGGAACTAAAGGGCGTATTGATGAGGATGAAAGAGGAGAGTGCAAAAGCTGGCATGCTGCTCAATGTTATAAAGATGAAGATCTTGGCAATCTCCGTTCCTGATAAATAGATGGGGAAGAAGTGAAGGCATTGATAAATTTACATGGGCTTCAAGATCTTTGCAGATGGTGAATGCAACCATGATATTAAAAGGCATTTGCATCTGGATAGGAAAGATAATGCAAGTCTGGAGAAGCTAATAAATAAAAATAAATATTATTGTGTACTACCAACAAAAGTCTGTATAGTTAGAAATTTGGTGTTGGAGAAAACTGCTTAGAGTCCTGTGGACTGCAATAAGATCCATTCAATCAATACTACAGGAAATCAAGCCAAAATGTTCACTGTAATGCTTGATTATGAAGCTAAAGATCAAACATGTTGACAGTATCATGAGAAGACAGGATTCCCAAGAGAAGACTCTGATGCTGGGAAAAATTGAAGATACATGAAGAAAGAGACCACAAAGGTGTAGGTGGATAGATAAGGCCATTGGAGCAGTGAACATGAGCTTAATGGAGCTCAGAAATTCAATGGCTGTCAAATGTGCCCGGCGTGCAGCGGCCCATAGGGTTATGGAGAATTGCACACAACAGAAAAACTAAATAACAACCTCTATCGTCTTATTTTAATGTAGGTTGTGTATACTGTAAACAATTAGTAGTACACTTTTTGTAATGTACACATTTTATATGTACATATATATATATATATATATATATATATATATATACAGTAAACTCTCAGTTAACCAGAACTCAAGCAACCAGAACATTTTGTAATAATGTACTTTCAATAACAATTACATTTTACAGGGTTTAACAAATGCCAGGAGAGTAAGTTTTACTTGTACTTAGTATATGAATAATGGTTTAACTATTTAAAGGAAAAAGTACACTTGATTTAATTTTACAATTTATAAGATGCTACCTTTAATTGATTTTTATATGGGAAATGTATTTGTTCGAGGGACTTATTTGATAACAATTTTATTATAGTGCTGAATTTATCTCTAAATAATAATATCAAGATTTGGGAAATTCTCAATTAAATAACAATTCATTGTGTTAAATACTGTGTAATATTGGTAATGATAATACATAAATGGAAAGAAATATTGTAACATTGCTAGTGACAGTGATATGATGTCTCTATACATCCATATAATCCCTAGGAATATTTTAATGCTTGGTGTTCAAATTAAAATATTTTGATGCCTGGTTTCTCCTGGAGTTGCAACCAGTTTTTTTCCATCTTTTTATTGCAACTCAGGAAGATGTGAAGTAAAAATCCCCAAACAGAAGGTAGACAGAATTTCTTTTTAAATAGGGTATATTTCGAGAATTTTGTATGTTATTTGTTATGGATACAGAGCGTATCCTATCGAAATTGTGAAATTAATAGACTTGAATCCTGTAAATGTTTTGCCTTTTATGTGTTAAGGACATGGGGCTCATTCTATGGGTGCCTTGAAAAAGATAGTTTTATAAAGTATTATGACTTTGAAAATGATTACACAGAATATTCAAGGTTTGAATCACCCTGCTTAAAGAAGAACGGCCTTCCAACTATTTCTTAGAGAGGAGGAATACATTTTGTGCATTGAAGAAACACACTGGCAAATTGGTAAGCTTCCTAATTTAATTGAAAAATACATATACTGTCGCTCATAATTCAACATTTCATAAAATATGAGGGGGAACTTTGATTTTATTTAACAAGAAATTGAAATTAGATGCTGAGCATATACAAATAGATACAGAAGTTATGGTCTGTTAATATAAAGAATGAAAAATATACAGTTCTGAATATATATATACCTAATAAAGGGAAGATCAAATTTCTTAATACTATCTTCAAAATATTCTAGTGATATGTGGAGATTTTAATTTATGTTTAAAATTAGAGCTAAATAGAAAATCAAGCAAAAACCGATTTACCAGACCATCAAACTATTAGAAACTCCAAATTCATTTATAATGAAGTATTGAAGTTAAAATTTCTATGATGCATGGAGAGTATTCCACCCGCGTGAGAGAGGCTACACATATTTCTCCAACAGACACCAGTCGTATTCTCAACTGGACTATTTCTTAGTGGATGTGAAAACAGTAGGTAAGGTTTTAGAAGCAGAAATAGGTCCCCTCTCCTGGGCTGACCATGGGATGGTGAAATTAAATTTAAAGTCAGATCAATCCAATAATATGAAAAAATCATGGAAAATGGACTTAACTCTGATTAATGACCCATCTAATAAGAAAATAATAGAGGATGAATTAACTCATTTTTTTTAAATGAATGAACACAAGTTTAAATCAAAAGCTTTATTATGAAACACTCATAAGGGATATATTAGAGGGATTATTATCAAGCTTGAAACACAACAGAGGAAAAATAAAGGTAAAACTACGAGAGACCTGTTGAATTGAGCATAATAGGGAAACGTAATAAATCTTTACCATCTAAAGAAAATATGGACAAAATAAAAAGCGTACAAATCATATTAAAAACATTCAACAGGAGAGAGCCGATAAATTGCTTTGGGAGCTGCAAAAAAAATTCATTAGTATGCCAATAAAATAGGTAAAATGTTGGCAAATAGATTAAATAAAATGACTTCTATGAATAGGATTGATCTTGAAAAGGGTAATATTTTCTCTAACCCTAAAGATATAGGAAATGCTTTCGCTAATTATTATCAAGGTTTATATAATTTGGATGATACTAAATATTTTAATAAACCATCAGTCCAGGAAATTAGCAAATTGTTACAGCCCTATTTAATTCCCTCAAAGTGTAAAACCTTAGCCCGTAACGTAGCTTACACTTACGGCTATTAAATTGGCCCCGTAAAGCAACCCGCTAACGATCTGCGGGTTACAGGTGGAAAATCCCTACGGTCTGTCAAAATTTGAACTCCGCGGCCGCAAATCCTTTGATCTGTCAAGCCGTAACTGTTATGTTTGAAAATCCCTATTAAATTGCTACAAATGCGCTGGCGTTCAAACCTGTAACCTGTAACCCTCAAATGGAGCCAAAAAGCCAACGGGTACTAGAGAGGACCTGAAAGGTGGTTAAAGGCCTATCCATAGCACTGTAAATGCAAATATACACACACTACTGTACTTATAATTAAAGGGAAAGTGATGTTACGTATTAAAATTAATAGCACAACATTCTCAAAATCGCAAATCTACAATATAAAATACTTTTATTTCTGTTTAATTTCTGTGTTATATCAATCCCGGCATTCATTGTGTTAATACATATAATGGCACTCACATGGACTAGAATATAATATTTACTGATTTATTAATATTGCATTATTTCTGGAATGCGGGTCCAATCGAAACTCTTACATGAAACCTGTAAGGCTTTGAAAACGAACCTAAATTTTTCAGTGACGTAATGATGACAATCTCATTTTTCATTCGCTCCGTCTAAACCCGTAACTACGGGTAACTACGGGTTTGACTAATGGATCATGTTCAGGACCGCACATCCAACGTGCGCAAGAATGGTTTGCGGGTTTGTGTCTACAGCCCGTAACATGGTGTTCAATTCAATAGTTCTCTAACGCGACAGAATTTCAAGCCCGCAGCCTTTGCGCGTATGCCGATGCTGATACGGGCTTCGAATTTAATGGGGCCGTTAGAGTAAATAGACTTACCTAAGATATCCTTAGCTGAAATGTAAATGTTAAATCAAGAAATCTTGGTTCTGATGGTTTTTGTTTATTATTAGTATAAAACTTTTCAATCTTGTATAGTAAAACATCTTGAGAAACTGTCTAATGAAATAAAACGAGAAGGCAGAATACCACAAGAAATGTTAGAAGTTTCAATTGTTAATATTCTAAAACCTAACAAAGATATAAGAGACTGTACAAATTTTTGAGCAATTTCTCTTCTTAATACCGATGTAAAGTTATATGCTAAAATATTGGCATTAAGATTAAATTCAGTTATAGATAAATTAATCGCTGCAGACCAAACAGATAATATAAGGAGGCTTATAGATCTAATATCAATTACAAAGAGCAATAGAGTCCCCTTTGTAAGTATATCATTGGATGCCGAGAAAGCCTTTGACAGTCTGATAGGTTTTCATGGAAATGACATTACTAAAATATGCACTGGGAGAATTTGCTACTAAGGCGGTAAAAGCCTTATATGATTCCCCATCTGCCTCTGTCGTAGGCTTAGACTTTAAATCTGACAGCTTTCATATACGAAATGGAACCAGACAGGGGTGTCCCCTGTTCTCTATAATTTTCTCTATCTTGATTGAGCTGTTAGCAGAGGTTATGATCAACAGATGAAATAAAAGGAATACAAATTGACAAAGAGGAATATAACATCACCCTCTTTGCAGATGATGTTGTGTTAACATTAACAGAGCCAATGTGTTTAATAAACTGTTTACATAAAGTAATTGAACAATATAGTGCAGTCTCCTGTTATAAGCTAATCATCTTAAAAACTGATGTTATGCTTATTAATTTACCCAACAACAGAGGGAAGATTTAAAAGCAAGATTTCAGTTTAACTAGGAAAGGAATAAAGTAACTAATTTGGTTATTGAGGTAGTCAACATTGAGATTTTTCTTTCTTGGAAGAAACATATTCTATCCTTTTTGGGGTGGATAGCGGTGGTCAGTATGACCATACTTCCAAAATGTTATTATTTAGCCTGATGTATACCTTTACCTCTATTTAAATTTTGGATTAAACAATTTCAAGATTTAATTAATAGATTTATATATAATGGAAAAAAATCCAGAGTTAAATTTTTTATAATATCTAGAAGGTTTTGAAAGGGATTTAGCATACCCGGATATTAAGCTTTATCATGATGCAATAATGTTGTCCTATGTCATTAAATTGAACAAGTCTAATAAGACATCTAGTTGGATAAACCAACCAAAAATACCTCAGTAGATCAAATTTCTCATTTAATTAATCAAAAGAGGCAAGCAAATGATTAATGTACTAGCGACATGCCCGTCAAAAATGACGGGGCAATAAAAAAAGTGTTGAAATTCTGTTTGTCACACGATAGGAGTCTACTGCGTGCCTCAACTTCTCTAGTTAGAAAATTACAACGTAATAAAAGGCAATCTTAGAGATTTATTGTGGTATAACAGCATTTCCAAAAGTAACATTTTGGAAGGAGCTAAAATAGTAGAAAAAATATAGAAATACTGGTTTAAACTAATGTTAACTGGGAACTAGCACCATTACCTAGTCCTATTATGCCTCTGTCTACTTTAGTGGAAAACTTTAAGTGTTCTAATACAAAATTATGGTTTAAGTGTAATATTGATCATCTAGGAGATTTATCACATATAATAGTTGTCAAACTGTGATTCGTGGTCACGTTTGCAAGCCTTGCATAGAAAGGCGAGCTGTTGAGGCACAGAAGTCTTCTGACCTCGCACGACTTAGGTGATGAGCACCCGAATATAATTCAATCCAAGATAGAAATTATACAACATTTGAAAAATTATGCTTGGAAAAAAGGAAGACATTTTAATATCAAAATCCTATAATATTTTTAAGAATAAGATTGAGATCGACAAAACATGGACAACCGAATGTTGGCTTAAAGCAATGGAACTCTTGGATAGATTTATAAAACACTCATGAGAGAAGTGAGTTTTTTAGGTGTTCAATAGATGATACTTAACACCTATAAAAATGTCAAAATTTTCAGGGGCATTAGAGAACAATGTCTGCTGGAGAAATTGTGGCTAAGAGGAATATACTTCCATTTTTGGTAGGAGCGTCCTAAAATTTAAATTGGAAACATTGTTTTGGGGAAATTTCTAAGATAATTAAAATGCCTATTTCGATAGCTCCTGAAGTTGCATTATTACATATCTTCCCTAAAAACGGATCTCTAGAAATGGAAACATTTATTCTGCAGATAATGTGCTCAGCTAAACTGCTCATAGCACGTAAGTGGAAGCAACCCTTGGTTCTAAGTTGGAATTAATAAAAAAATGTGTAAATAGAAATTATCAATTAGATAAAGATATATATTTATAAATTAGGATTATCTAAAAAGTCCTTAAATTAAAGATATGGGAGAACTATAGCACAATTGATTAATGTGATTCACGCCTTGTAAAAAGGGGGAAAGCTCACGAATAGGTCCTAATGGAATTCCGCTCCATGTCAAATAGCGTTTTTTCTGTAATTTGTGAGTCTTAAATTAGATTTTAAGGCAGTGGTATGTAATTGTGGACTTTTATTATTTATGGGTATTTGTAAAATACTCTACTTCTTATTGTCATGGTTAGAGATTTCCATGGCTTGAATATTTTATGGCATGTGCATTCTATACTGTCTATGTTTGTTTTACACTGTATTTAGATTATGCAATGTCTAACATGTACTGTTTTGTATGTTGAAAATAAACAAAATAAATAAATAAATAAATACATTTAAAAAAAAAGGAGCCAGGTTGTCATGCCACAAAATGCTTATAGGAATCTAGATTTCATCCACTGTACATCTCTGCAATTAAGTGTTACCTGGAAGCCGACAGGCATGAATGACTGAGCCAGTGATGTGTTGGCGTTACATTCCCTGGGTTCAGCACCGCACCCTCCAGCCGAACGTACCTGTGTGTGAGGAGTGAAAGCTGCTGCTGCTAGAACAGCCCTCACTGACAAAAAAACTTAGCAGAACATCCTATGTGAAGCTAATCAAGGCCTCTTTAATTAGTAACTCTAAAGAAACCAGAAACTACATTTATCCGGCATCTCCCAATCTCCATGGGTGCCGGATAACTGAGAGTCTACTGTATATATATACATCCTGCTCCATGCTGATGATAGCCAGTAAGCTTGAAACAGCTGTACATGGATTGGATACTCAGCTTGTGTTTATTCCAACTCTGGCTTTGCATTAAAGCTGTGTAATACAGCATGCATAAGCTTAAAGAAAGCCATGTTTGATAATGGCTACGGAATGAAGAGCGAGGCATTTGTGGGCATATTTGTGTGTCCCAGCTCAACTTCCCAGAATGCAGTGTAATAACTGTTTTTCTCGGAACTCTGAGCTGGAAGCAGGTTTTTTAACTTGCTTTAGACATTCAAATGTGAACACAGATGTACTTTATATTTACTATATATGTGTATATATATATATATATATATATATATATATATATATATATATATATATTTTTTTTTTTTTTTTATATCTTAGCATAGTGAATGGTGCAGAAACTCTATCAATAATAATGTTACACTTACTTCACCCATTCAAAATGAACAAAATTCAACTCATTATTCAGATAATATATCTTTTGGACTTATTTCAATGAACTCTGTGTAACTGATCTGGATATTTGATCTTGATAAGTGATAACTTACCATCAGCAGCCCTTCTAGGAATAATAATTCGATTTAAAAAAACTGACATATAAAGCTCTCCCAGAGATTTTTTTTTAACCATAAAATTGTATTTGGTATTGGTACATCATAATACAGTATGCATAGATATACATTACAATTATGCAGGTAATATTTTCCGGATGACATGTGAGACAGTATGATATCTGTTAACCACCAGATTCCATGTATGACACATCATGCCGCACTCAAGCAGTACAAGGATAATGATGACCCATGGAGTTCCGCCACAAACACCTATTTATTTTACATTTTATATTAGCAAAACAATATAACATATAACTACAACTAAAAAGGTTTATCGGGGGGGGGATCCATAGCAAGTGGAGCTAAAGTTGTCAGTGTATCGGATAAGGGTTAACACAAGAAGAGCATATCCTCAGAGTCTACCCTTCTTGCATCTGGTAGCCGTACCAGCCTGGTCTGTTTCAAGTACCTCTGTATACTGTCATGCCCTTGACAAAGCCCCTCCTGCAATCGCACGTCCATTCCAGCTGAACTGTCACGCCGCCAGACCACCGACGTCACCACATTTCTGTCATAGCCCTCAGTCCCTTACAAAGTCTCCACGGATCTGCTCTCATCCGCACAAAACCATCCATGTCCCAACACACAACTTCGTGCTCCACAAAAGAATACCACAAATCGTTTGATACTTTTCATCCCCTTCTGCCATGTCCCTTAAGCGCCGCTCCCTCAATCATATTGACGTCTCGTCAATCCCATTGATTCACTCAATCACACCCTACCAAGTCCCGTGCTTCTCCGAAGTCCCTCAAACCGACTACTTCGGTCTACTAAGCAGAGTCAATTCACCACATGCAGCAGCCTGACTGGCCCTTATTTCTATATATTATTATCCTGTAACGCCAGACTAAAAGCATTTTGCTCCAAGCCTCTCTAGACGATTGGCTTCTTCGCCCAGCTACACCGACGCACCACCTTTTCAACTTCTGTCACCATATCTCCACTGCCATCCTTTCGTCCTTTATTCCAAGAGATGCGCTTCTTCTTCTCGTTACCGGCTACCTATGTCTCATGCCTGTCCCGATTGTGTCGACCCATCAAGGGTCATCATCGACCACTCAATCCCGGTCACCCCCATTACGTTATTCAATTGCCTATCCTGATATCACTCATGTCGTGCTTCCCAACCAGCCACCATTGACCTCATATCCCTTTGTCGGTCTCCTCCTCTCAAATGCAACTCAGCGACCACGTCTTCTTTAACCTTCCGAACCCGCCAAGCCAGTCTCGGCCATTTCAAGACAATCAGAGCCTCAATTCATGCCATCCAAGCATAAGCCTTCCACTACCGCTTTCCTCAGCTTTCATTCAACATATAACCCATATTTATTTAATAGGCCATTACAGCCAAAACCATGGCCAAACAGGGCCACTCCGACGTTGAAAGCATCATTTCCCAGGCCCAGTCTTCACCATCTAGGCCACCATCCCTGGCTGGTGGCCATTCATCATTATGGCACCCTTTTGGCCCAAGAATTAATAGACAGAGGCGTACCCTTTCTGGATTCTGCACGCAAGGCCGAGCTATATTGGATCTACGTCCAGCACAGTGACTGCACCAAAGTCCATCAACTGTTTTCAAATGGTGCTACGTGCGTTTCTTCTCTCCAAACCTGCGTCAGTTGTCTTGAGACCCCAGCAACTTCGATCCCATGCAAGTTGAAAAGGCCCAGCCTCAAATCCAAGGTGAGAAATCTACCACGCCACCCACGATTCTACCAGCTCATCCCGGCACACATTAGCAAGGAAAACATTGAATGCAAGGACATCAATCTCGTCTCCTTGCTGATCCCATCCTACGACACAGCTGAACACAAAACCATGTCCCAAGGAGAAATGTCAGGGATCATAAAGTCCATGGACCCATGACTCAACCGGAAACTAACAGTGATGGAGTTCATCTTCGCTTTCAGCATATACAGGGATATCACCTGCACAGCTTATCCAACCAGACGTCAAGAACTGGATGGTTCATATGTACAGGTGGTGGACTTGTCACATAAGTACGGTGTCCTGCATTACTATGACTACCACCGTTTCTGAATGACCAAAGCAGCTGTCGCCAAAGCCCAATTCCTTTACTCAATCGACTGGTCTGCCTTGGACCACAAAGCTATTTTGTCGGCACTTTGCCGGAGTCAAAGCAGCAGTATAACAACACCGCTCAACACCCCTGCATACCACTGGCTTCTGTCCCAATCCTACTAATCCCTTACCCGGGCCCTCTCACATACCCCCTCTTCTCAGCCTCAACACTGCACTTCCTACCCGACATCAGAAAGACCGTCTAGATTGTCAGGTGCATTATCTGGGTGCCACACCCATATGCAATAACTTTAATTCGTGGGGCTGTACCTTCAATGCTTGTAGGTTTCTCCATGTTTGCTCTCAATGCAGAAAAGTCCATGCCAAACCAGTGCGGTCCCAGCTAATGCACCCCAAGTGACTAGGCTCCATCAACATAGCACGATTGTCCATGTACTTGGCCCTTCACCCATCATCATCATCATCATCCCTCACTGAATTTTTGTTGACAGGCTTCACCTCAGGATTTCACACCGGGGTCTCTACATTGCCTCATGTCTCCCATGCCAGCGATAATTTACAATCAGCTGCACGAGAACCTGTAGTGGTAGATCAACTCCTAATTTCTGAACTCAACAATCATTTCCTCCCGGGCTCGTTCATCGCACCTCCCTTTCCCATCTGGCGCATCAACCTAATAGGCATTGCCACCAGGAAGTATTCTCTGAAATAGCTCCTGGTAAATTGACCTGTCAGCTCCCCATGAAAGTCTAATTCTGAGCATCAATTCCACTATCCTGTTAAACGCATACTCACTTCACTATTCCCAAGTCAACAATACCATATATCACATATCCCTGCTTGGACCTCGATCTTGGCTGTCAACGTCCAACATCACCAATGCCTTCCAGCTACTTCCTATCAGTCTCTCTCTGTGGCACTTACACGACAATGGCGAGGTTTCTACTACTTCGCCAACAAACTCACGTTCGGTTTTAAAAGCAGTCCCGTGCTCTTCTACATATTTGCAAACGCCATATGCTGGATACTTCTGAACATTAAATGATGCCCGGTAGTAGTCCACTACTTGGATGACTTTTGTTCATCGAGGATCCTCGCTTCACTCCAACCAGCCTTTAAAAATCATCTCTCTCCCTATTTACCGTTCTGAACATCCCTTATACATTAGACAAGACAGAAGGACCGACCCACAGAGTTGAATTCCTAGGGATCATTCTGGACACCTCTACCATGGAAGCAAGTCTTCCAACCAACAAGCTGGATCATCTAAAAACTATCCTCTCTGCTTTCAATACCTCACCTACATGCTCCATCCAGGAGTTCCAGTCCCTCCTAGAACATCTAAACTTTGCCTCATTTATATAATCCCAAGGAAGAGCCTTCATCTCCAATCTCCTGTCAGCTCTTAAAGGTCGACCCAGTAGCTTGTCTCCTATTCTTCTCCACAAAGAAGCACAAGAAGACCTCAGACTCTGACTTTCTCTCAAATTGGAACGGATGGTCCTTTTTTCTCACAAAGCCATCTCTCTTCTCGTTATGCCTCATCTTGCATCTGCTGCCAGACCATTTCAAGGTGTTATACCAGGATGAAATTATCACCCAAACTTGGCCAGCCATCGCCCCGATAGGAGGACCCATCAGAGCCGTACTTCCTTCTTTTTCTGCAGCCATGACCTGGGTGCCGAAATGGCACAGGCACTCCATTCACATCAATACCTCTGACTCACTCTCATATGAAGCCATCAAAACATTCAGATCAAAGGACTCATTATCAATGACCCTCCTAAGGAAACTAGCCCTCTTATCTCTAACCCTGCAATTCCCTCACCTCTGCACGCTAACCCACAACTTCTCATAATTTTGCCCACAGGACTTTGCATCAACCCCATGAGTTTCATCGTCTGCTCACTGCCTGACATACCCCTAATCCAGTAGTCACCCAGCTATAGCCTACCGTCCAAACAACGATGCTAAACGGAATCTCCAGTATCACCAAGCGGATGTACGACAGAGCCTTGCGGGTCTTCCAGAATTACATCTCCTCCACCAGATTCATCCTCCATACGACATCCAAACCATACTATCATTCGCAGCCCAGACACCTAGGACTCTAATACCGCACCATCAAGACCTACCTGTCCGGACTCCAGTTCCACTTCTCATTACGCCTCGACCCTCACCTGTCGTTCCCCTCATCTCCACCGCTGAAGCCATATCTTCGAGGACTGGCAGCCCAACCTACGACTACACTAAGACAACACCTCGATATTGACGGTCCACTGTTCCAATGCCTGTTTACGTTGCTCCGCACAGATCCATTTGGGAACCTTACCTCCCTCACCATCTGGCCGTGCTTCCATGGCTTACTATGAATTTCTACGTCCATGGGAAATAACCACATCACCAACCTAATCCAGATACCTCACCACATCACCTCACGCATCCTCATACCAAGACTAACAAAGTCCCCGTCAACATCACCTATTATCCGACAGACAATCTCTGGTGTCCTGTCCTTGTAATCAACCAAGTGATGTCCAGACTGAACTCCAAACTGTTCCACCATCCTCAGTTACCAATTTCCAGCCAACCTCTATCTATAGTAACATTCATCCATTACATCCGCCTATGCCTGATCCAGTTCAGCCTCGATGCTTTTGCATAGTCAGGCCATTCATTCGGCATCGGCGCAGCCACCTCAGCGTTCCATAACCAGACACCCGAACACATCATCGAATGTGAAAATGAAAGTCCGGCTGCTTCAACAGGTACTGTACATTCACAATCCATCCTCCGAACACCGCAAAGCCTTCATGTCTATCTCACAATAAAGCACTCATTAACCTTACCTACTTCTCTTTTTGGCCTCTAATCAGGCTAGGGTGACGTAGCAAAAAACTGCCCTACCTCAAAGCTACCTCTAAAAGGCTCTGACCACAACTATATAAAGTGCATTCCATTACCATTAATATTATTTATTAAATTATTATTATATTATTTATTGCTAGTATTATTTATTAATAAAGATCCTACATATTCCGTTGCAGGGCATACAGTGAATACGTAATACAAACATGGCAAATTTATACATACTGATAAAAAAAGGTGCAGTGATTACAAACTAAGGCCTCCATGCTAATCCCCATATTACAGATTACACCATGTTTAAGAGCAAAGCTATGTTAATCACTCATCCAGAAAACATTGCAGGAGAACTGCTACGAGTGACTGCAGCAAGCCGGAGTTGGACATGACGACAATCTTTTCCATTGATTACTGCACTGACATAAAATTACTTTGTTAGAGTTACTTTGTTAGACTTTTACACCAAAACCCTATGCTGCTATGATTTTTTACGGATTACTCGCAAACCAGGGCAGTGCGTAACTACAAAAAACAAAAAAAATGAAAATATTATGTGTACCAAAGACTACTCACAAATGGTTTTAAAAACTTTGCTGGAACACCTCCTAAAGAGACAGGATCCTGTCTCCAAATCAACCCCCCGGCACCTTAACTGTTAACCGTGTACAAGGGAGGTCCTTAAATGACCCCCCTTGCACCTAACATTAAACCCTATACACAGGGGTCCCATTCGGGGGCCACCCTGGTACCTAATGTTACCCCTATACATAGTGGTCCCGATTGGGACCCCCCTGGTACCTAACATTAATCACTATGCTGCAGGGTCCCAATCAGACCCCTGCAGCACCTAACATTAACCCCTATGCTGCAGGGTCCCAATCAGGAGCCCTGCAGCACCTAAATGTTTAACCCAATCAAACCCCACAGCATTTAAATATTAACTCCCTCCTGCCACTCAGGTCCTTAAAGGACCCACGCCATAGAAGAAATTAACCCCTGCAGCATTTAAACAATCAATATCTAAGCAACCTGACTGGTCCAAAATATTCAAACTAGACAGTGAGCAGGGTTACATACAAAAACCCCATTGTGATTGGCTGAAATATGTTGGACATCTATTTCAGCCAATCGGAATGCTCAAAAATCATATTTAAGTAGGAAAAATCACCCCAACTGCCACCTAAGAGAAGCTCCGCTAGTTTTTTTTTTTTTTTTTTTTAAGATTGGAAAGTTTTTTTATGGAGTTCCCTTTTCTGGCCCAGAAGACGGGATCATGGGCTTCCAATTAAGAAAGAAGAGGACTGGACTTTCTTCAATAAAGATGGTTAGCCCACCTAGTCCAGGGCAGAAGAGTGAGGACAAGGGCATCGTTGATCATCACTAGATGATCATTTGGGGTAAGTAAGTATTATTAATTCATGTGTCTTTTTTAATATATTTTATTTTATTTGTTTTTTTATTTTAACTGAAATTCTTTTTTATTTTAACCTTATTTTTTTGGAAATTTAGGTTTTTTTATTTTTTGGGATTTAGGCTTTATTGTTTTTTGTAATTTTGTAGTTTTTTTTTATTTTCTGTAATTTAGGGGGTTTAACTTTTTGTAATTAGGTTTATTTATTTTTAGTAATTAATTAGATATATTGTTTTAGTAATTAATAAAATGTATTATTTTTAGTAATGGGTATCCTTTAAGGACCCTGCTGCATGGGGTTAACTATATAGCTGCCATGGGGGTCTCAATATACCCCCATGGTTGCTTAGATGAGGTGATCATGTAGGGGCATGGTGTTTGAGCCGGGAAGGGTGCAATAAGGCAGTGAGTGGGGAAGGGGATCCTCGTGGATTCCCTCCAGCACGTGCTTAAATGAAGAGAATCCCCAGGGATTCCCATTAGCATGGGCTCTTTAGAGCTCAGTATATTACTGAGTACAGCCTTTCAAAACCAAAGCCCTCTGACTGTCTGCAAGCGCTTGAGTTTACAAGATAAGACTGTGCTCAGTAATATTGCGAGCGAAAAGATTAACATCAACATTTAATGTAGGCAAAAAAAAAGTCTTCAGCTTATGTACAGGTATACAACAAATTACACCGCAATTAGCATGGGGGCCTAAGAGGGTTAAAAGGAATTAGAGGCAAGAGTGGAGGGGGTAGCTTGTTGTTGGTCTGGCAGCAGTAGGTATTCACTTTCTTGTATGAAAAGCCGATATAAATGAACATGTTGGAAGGCTGTTCTGCATAGATGCGTTTTCTAAGAGTGTTTGAAGCTGTGAATAGTAGGAGAGAGTCTAGTAGAGTGGGGTAGAGAATTCCACAGGGTAGGGACAGCATGAGAGAGGTGATGATGGGCAAAGAGAGATGTACATTATTGGTAAAGTGGGGGGCATTTAGGGGAGTATCTGGAGATTAGATCTGATGTACAGGATGGTGTTGTTAAGGGCTTTGTACGTGATTATCAGGATTTAGAACTTAATTCTTTGTAGATATGGAAAGCCAGCTAAGGGCTTGGTAGAGTGTGGCAGCAGATAAGAAACAACTGGTTAGAGATATGAGTCTTGCAGAGGCATTTAAGATGAATTGGACTGGGGAGAGTCAGTTAAGAGTGAGGATTAGAAAGGCCAGTTAGTAGTGAGCTGCAGGAATCAAGTAAATATATTTCTAACTAGTGACTTCCCCATCAAAAATGACGGCATAAAAATTTGAAGACTTGCAATGCTGTTGTTTGCCACACAATGCGAGGCTCTCCCCCCCCCTCTAACTTGCGAGCCTCAGGATGAGCGTCTTTGGTGCTCATCGCGGCCCTCCCGATGAGTCTTTTTGGTGCTCATCGTGGGCCTCGCATTGAGCGCCTTTGGTGCTCATTGCGAGCCTCTCCCTCTACTTTACAGGCTTTGCGATGACACCGTAACTATGCGAACATTACAGTCAAACTCTCACACAACTGTGTCTCCTTCCCAGCTCTCCCTCCCCAGTCTCTCTGTGCTCCCTCTCTCTCTCATGTCTCCCTTTGCCCCCTCTCTCCCTCGCCTGTCTCTCTTTGCCCCCTCTTTCCTTCCCCTGTCTCTCTTTGCCCCCTCTCTCCCTCCCCTCTCTCTTTGCACCCTCTCTTCCTCCCCAGTCTCTCTTTGCCCCCTCTCTCCCCCAGTCTCCTCCTGTCTCTCTTTGCCCCTCTCTCTCTCCCCAGTCTCTCTTTGCCCCCTCTCTCTCCACAGTCTCTCTTTGCCCCCCCTCTCTCCACAGTCTCTCTTTGCCCCCTCTCTCCCTATCCTGTCTCTATTTGCCCCTCTCTCCCTCTCCTGTCTCTATTTGCCCCCTCTCTCCCTCTCCTGACATTCTTTGCCTCCTCTCTCCCTATCCTGTCTCTCTTTGCCCCCCTCTCCCCTGTCTCTTTTTGCCCCCTCTCTCCCTACCGTCTCTCTTTGCTCCCTCTCTCCCTCCCCTGTCTCTTTTTCCTCCCCTCTCCCTCCCCTGTACTCCCCCAGATCCCTTCAGGCTCAGCCACCTATCCCTGTAGCCTCACCAGGAACCCCCCAGCCCCGAATAATGACATCACCATGCAGGCTTCCCTGCCTCTGCAGAAGAATGCACAAGCGCATAGTGACAGGATGAACGTAAGAAGACCAGAAGAGGATATAGCAGTAAGGCTGAGGGGATCCGGAGGGGGGATACCTGAATAGGCCACAGGGATTCGGGAGTGGGGCTGGGGGGTTCCTGGATGAGGCTGAGGGGATTGGGGGCTGGGGTTGTGAGCCCCCCCCCCCTCCTTTACGGGCCTGGCGATGAGCGCCTTTGTAGCTTATCACGGGCCTCATAGTTGCGGTAATTGCGAGTTCTGGTATAGAACGCCAATAATAAAAAATAAGTACAAGCCACATATAGCATCAACATGTTTTAAAGGATGTAAAGAATTTGGCACAGTCATCAACATATTGCTGGAATGCTCTAAAATTCAAACTTTCTGGAGAATAAGAAATTATAAAAAATATGTTGGCTTATGAATTAAAGTTAGACCCAGTAATCATGCTACTAAATGGTATAATTAGATATGAAAAACCTCCTCACTAAAACTCCTTATCAAGGTCTATTATTAATTCACATGGGGGTGGGGGGGTAAATAATAACAGTCACAGAAACTATTAGTCAACATTATTCTAATCTAAATAAAAATAAAATACTCTTCTACTTTATGTCCCACATTGAGAAAGTCTGAGACAGATTAGTCTTCCCTGTTATTTCCAGTTCCAATGCCCATGCAACATAACTTGACAAGTCAGGCTTGACCCAGTGTTATTAAAGAAATCCTAGATAGCTGACTAGTTTGTTTGTTATTATTATTGTTTATTAGTAACGCACCAACATATTCCGTAGCGCTATACATGGGTTAAGTTAAAGGCAAAAAAATAGTAGCAATATTAACAAATTGCAAAGGATGGAGGACCCTGTCTTTGAGTTTAGAATCCAGTGTCCATACTGCTTTACCCAAAGCACCATTCAAGATTGAAAACTCACAACTTACAATTTGTAGTATGTTGTTAAATACAAAATTTCAAAGCCTGCTATTTTTGTCAAAAATGTAGTTTTGCAGAATGAGGTTGCTTTAATTCACATAAACACAAACAGAATGACATCCATATATGAATAGGGAGGATGGCCCTATTTTGAAATGGATCTCATAGCCCCATATACGGTATGTTAACCAAAATAACATATATAGTTGTGAGCATTGGGAAGCGAGGGCCTCAGTTGTTGGCATGGAGCGCCGAAGGCACTCCTTGCCAGCAACTGTGGATGTACAAGATCTGAAAACAAGGACGCAACCCGCGTGACCCTAAAAACATTAGAAACACAATAAATACACACAACAAACACATACAAAGATTACCCACAGCAAGAGGGGGCACCCAGGACCTCTGCAAGTGAAGTTACACCTCCATTTACGCCCAAATTACAGAGTTTAGACACTCGAAAATCACCTAAGCAACAGAAAAAATGGCCGCCGAACAAAACAAAAACTAAAGGACCCTAAACACGCAAAACACCACCAAACACCTACGGATTTTCCAAAAAAGCTGGACGAGATCCGAAAACAAGGATGCAAAATCAGCCACAACCGCGTACCACACATTAGGCGCCATTTTTGAACACTAACTTACACAATGCGGAAGTACACAGCTACCCTAACGCCTTTTCCTTGCGCACGCACACTATTACACTACACACTGCTGACACTTACACAGCAGCTCCACAGCACTGATGCTGCAGCAACATGAAAACAGATTGCCAGCTCTTCAACACAATGCTTCCTGCATATATTACTTCACAATAGGTAAAGTATATTCATTTATCATTTTATTAATTATTCATTGGCATACAAAAAAAAAACACAACGCTGTTCATAGCACACAAACAACCAAGAGCCTCGCAATGAGCGCCGAAGGATCTTGGAACACCAACAAAATTAATGTCGCACACAAACAACATTACCTAACTTACAATCTTATTGCCATCATTTTTTGACAGGCAAGTCGCTAGTTATATATAAATATATAGATATATGGTCACTTGACAGAAGATACACATTTGGAGTCTGATTCAATTGAGCAATTGTAACTTACAGTGGCCCATAATGAAGGCCTTAAGCTAATTAGCTATTCAATTGGTGTCTTTTTGCAGGCAACAAACGGGTTATGGGCTACAGTCTTGAAAGCCTTGCAGTTGTAAAAAACGGAACTTACAGCCTCCTGAAGTCTTTGATCTTTCACCTCTGCAAGAGTTCTGAGCGCTAAAATAGAAAATCACTATTCAATTGCTACAATTTCCCAAGCCCGCAAATGTTTTCACACCCGTAAACGGAAAATATAGGAGAAAATCCTATGAGTACTAGAGAGGATCCGCAAAAGTGTCCGTACCACTGTAAATGCAAATAAAAAAACAATACTGCAATGTAAATGACGGGGATCACGATGAAAGACATTAGAATTAATTTCACAACAGTCTCAAGCTCGCAAATCAGCAAAATATAAAATTTATTGTTTCATTACGGCCACCCACATGGACTAGATCATTTCCTTCATTCATTTTTATTATTTTGTATTTTGACATTTGCGAGTCCGAATTGATTGACATGTAACCTGCATGTTTAACTGACCTAATGATGAAGGTATCATTGTCTATTGGTTGTTTCTAAATAAGTAGTTACGGCCTTGCTGAATTGATCATGTTCCCGCGCTGACATGCTACGCACCAGTGCATGGTTTACGTTTCCGGCATTCGTTCTGTAACTTGCTTGTTCAATTGAATAGCACTGGAATTGTAGCAGAGTTCAAGCTCGCAGACAGACGGCCTTTATACAGCGAGATGCGGGCTTCAAATTCAATCTGGCTCTAGATCCGAGTGACAGTAGAAGTGTAATTAATAGAAAACAATGATGAATTTTCAGTTAAACTGGTGCAGTCTTCATGATAACGCAGGACATCACTGTACATGATCATTATCAGACATAGATTTAGGTAAGAACCAGAATCCACTCTAGTACACAGGGTGCAGCTCTGCATCTCACACCTGCCCTCCCTGCTTAGCCATTCTATGCCCACTAACAATTCAACACAACATGCTCTGAGCACCCCTCCTAATCAGAACAAAGCCTGTAGGATTTGGGGCTGTCCCCCTCTCCCATGAAGGGATAGCAGCTGCCAGCCAAGACAGCAGATGCTGAAGGGGAAAGTACACAGTCTCACAAAAAAAGGAAGTTTTGTCTCAGTCCTAGAGAACAGATTTATTATGCAACAGATTGTATAGCACTGACAAATATACACTGAATGACACACCTACAATCCCCTATATTCACTAAGCTTCACAGTGGTTGCAAGAAAGATTGGTGACAGCTGCAATATTTACTTCCTTAGGGGAAATATGCCATTGCAGCCCTTAACGGACCATTGCACCCACTGTGAAAACTTAGTGAAACTTCTACTGCATCACTGTGTCATTATTACAGACAGATATTATAAACACAAAGATCAAAAATACACATACTACTTAATAGGTGTTTTAGGCACACAAATATACACTACTGTGTATGTTACGTACACACAATCCTGCGCAAGAGACACAGGGGAGGGAGAGGGGGGAAAGGAGGCACATGAGAGGGAGAGGGGAAAGGATGCACAGGGGAGGGGGGAGAGACACGGGGTGGGAGATGGGGAAGGAGACACAGGGGAGGGTGAGGGAAGGAGACACACAGGGGAGGGATAGGGGGAAAGAAAGCACATGCGAGGGAGAGGGGGAAAGGAGGCACAGGAGAGGGAGAAAGGAGGCACAGAAGAGGGAGAAAGGAGGCACAGGAGAGGGAGAAGGGGAAAAGAGACATGGGGAAGGAGACACAGGGAAGGGAGAAGAGACACAGGGTTGGGAGAGGGGGGAAGACAAAGGAGAAGGGGGGCACATGGGAGAGGGGGGACACAGGGGAGGGAGAGGGAGGGAACAAACACAGGGGAGGGAGAGGGGGAAAGATAATCAGGGGAGGGGAAAAGAGACACAGGGGAAGGGGAAAGGGGCATATGAGAGGGAGAAGGGGAAGAGACACAGGGAAGGGGGGAAGGAGATCCAGGAGAGGGAGGGGAAGACACAGGGGAGGGAGGGAGAAAGAGATGGGAGTGAGGGGAGAAACACAGGGGAGAGATGGGGAAGACACACAAGGGAAGGAGAGGGGGTGCGATACACAAGGGAAGGAGAGTGGCGAAGAGACACGATGGAGTGGGAGGGGGGAAGAGACACAGTGGAGAGAGGGGGGAGACACAGGGGAGGGAGATGGGTTTGGAAAAAAAACATGGGAGGGAGGGGGGGGGGGGAAGAGACACAGGGGGGAGAGAGAGGGGGGAAGAGACACCAGAGGGAGAGGGGGAGACACAGGGGGGAGAGTCACAGGGGAAGGGAGAGGGGTGAAAAAGAGACACAGGAGAGGGATGAGGGGAAGACACAAGGGAAGTAGAGTGGGGAAGAGACACAATGGAGAAAGAGGGGGAAGAGACACAGGGGAACGAGGGGGGAGAAAGACACAAAGGAGAGCGAGGGTAGACATAGGGGATGGAGATGGGTTGGGAAGAAAAACAGGGGAGGTAGGGGGAGAGACACAGGGGAGGGAGAAGGGTTGGGAAGAAAAACAGGGGAGGGAGGGGGAGAGATACAGGGGAGGAAGAAGGGGGAAGAGACACAGGGGAGGGAGAGGGGGGAAGATAACCGGAGGGAGGGGGAGACACAGGGGGGAGAGTCACAGGTATAGGGAGAGGGGGAAACAGACACAGGGGAGGGAGAGGGGTGAAAAAGAGACACAGGGGAGGGAGGGGGGAAGAGACACCGGAGGGAGGGGGAGACACAGGGGGGAGAGTCACAGGTATAGGGAGAGGGGGAAACAGACACAGGGGAGGGAGAGGGGTGAAAAAGAGACACAGGGGAGGGATGAGAGGAAGAGACACAAGGGATGGAGATGGGGGCAAGACACAAGGGAAGTAGAGTGGGGAAGAGACACAATGGAGGAAGAGGGGTAAGAGACACAGGGGAGGGAGAGGGGGAGAGAGACACAGTGGAGAGAGGTGGGAGACATAGGGGAGGTTGATGGGTTGAGAAGAAAAACAGGGGAGGGGGAGAAACACAGGGGAGGGAGAAGATGAAGAGACACAGGGGAGGGAGAGGGGGAGAGACACAGGGGAGGGAGAGGGGGGAAAGGAGGCACAGGAGAGGAAGAGGGGAAAAGAGGCACATGAGAGGGAAATTGGGAAATGAGACACAGGGGAGGTAGATGGGGGGAAGGAGACACAGGGGAGGTAGATGGGGAAGGAGACACAGGAGAGGGAGAAGAGACACAATGGAGGGAGAAGAGACACAGGGAGGGAGGAGGAGGGAACATACACAGGGGAGGGAGAGGGGGGAAAGCAAAACAAAGTGGGGGGAAGAGAAACAGGGGAAGGAGAGGGGGTGCAAGATGCAAGGGAAGGAGAGTGGGAAAGAGACACGATGGAGGGAGAGGGGGAAGAGACACAGGGGATGGAGAGGAGGAAGAGACACCGGAGGGAGGGGGGAGAGACACAGGGGGGAGAGTCACAGGGGAAGGGGGAGGGGGGAAACAGACAAAGGTGAGGGAGAGGGGGGAGAGACACAGGGGAGGGAGAAGAGACACAGGGAGGAAGGAGGAGGTAACATACACAGGGGAGGAAGAGGGGGGAAAGCGAAACAAAGTAGGGAAGAAGAGAAACAGGGGAAGGAGAGGGGGTGCAAGATACAAGGGAAGGAAAGTGGGGAAGAGACACGATGGAGGGAGAGGGGGAAGAGACACAGGGGATGGAGAGGAGGAAGAGACACCGGAGGGAGGGGGGGAGAGACACAGAGGGGAGAGTCACAGGGGAAGGGAGAGGGGGGAAACAGACAAAGGTGAGGGAGAGGGGGAAGAGACACAGTGGAGAGAGGTTGTTAGAGACAGAGGAGAGGGAGAGAGGGGGACGAGACACAGGGGAGGCAGGAGGGGAAGAGACACAGGGGAGTGAGGAGGGGAAGAGACACAGGGGAGGGAGAGGGAGGAGGCGGGGAGGGGAAAGAGACACAATAAAAGTTTATGATGCCGTCATTTTTTACAAGAGGTTGCTAGTTTATAAATATATTTAACTGTTTCTTTTTAATAATTTATCTCTACTCTATGACACATACGTTTAAAGTTATACTTTGTGAAAAAGTACAATTTGCCCATTATCAGAAACATCTTGTTTAACCCCCCACTGTGTGTTTTTTTATGTTTGAGTGATAACTGATATTTCACTTTGTATTATATTTACTTACGGAGATGGAGAAACTCCTCTACCACTATAATATCTTGTCCCACCACAATCTACTCTCTTTGGCTTCTCTCTCTCATTACAGAATATATGAGGAGGCAAATCTTGCCCTAGAGAGCTTATATTTGCTGCATTGCAGTCTCTCCCCTTTGGAATGCAGATATCTCTGGCATTTTAGAGGTTAAGCTATGCATAGGGTTAAGAGAGTTAAAGTGACCATTATGTGTGTCTCATTATTAGTCTGTGGTTCATGCTCATTCTCTCACAAACAAAAGACAACATCTGCTGTGATGGGAAGAAGTGTGCGGAGCGAGGGGCAGCTGTCCAGCGAGTGACACGCGACACAAACATCAAGCCAGAGCTGTTTACTTAACTCTGCTGAGCTGACCAGGACAAAAATGTGGCCAATACACTGTGAACTTAAGAGCAAGGCCATCAAAACTGCACACTGCAGTCAGTCTGTCCATCCTAACTTCTACTCTTCAGTTTGCTTGTTCATCCTGTTTCCTTCTGTTAGTCAGTATAGCATTATTATATTTATACTAGCGACTTGCCTGTCAAAAATGACGGGGCAATAAAAAAAAGTGTTGAAATGCTGTTTGTCAAACAATGTGAGTGTACTGTGTGCCTCAACTATATAGACCCCCCCATCACTCTAATTACAGAAAATAAAAACCTAAGTCAAATTTTTTTTAACATTTACATTACAGAAAAAAAAAAACCTAAGTCACAAAAAATAAAAAAGAAACATTACAGAAAATAAAAAAAATACATTACAACCCCTGACACAAACTACCCCCCCCCCCCCCCCCACTACAGAAAAAAAAATCACACACCGGAAAAGAAAATACATAGAATACATACAATACAATACAGATAAAATACAATACAATACAATACACCCTATCTAACATGCAATCAATACTATCTATTTAAAATACATCCCACAATCTAATATACAATAAATCCTAGCTATCTAAAATACACCCCCCAATCTAATATACAATACTATATAACATACAATACATTCTATCTATCTAAAATACATCCCCAATCTAATATACAATAAATCCTAACTATCTAAAATACACCCCCCTATCTAACATACAATAAATGCTATCTCTATATACAAACCCTAACATAAAATAATTAGGTCACTTACCTTTGCAGATGTCCCTTCAGATCAGCAACCTAGGGGAAAAGAAAAAAAAGAAATTAGTACAACACATTTACATACAATAAAGAAACATTATGAACATTCTAAATATTCTACTCACCTTTCCAGCATGTCCCTGTCCTTCTTCTTTTCTTCTTCTCCGGTGCGGCCCCTGTTAAAAAAAAAACATTACATTAGTACAACATACATAAACATAAAAACAAAGTAAAATAAACATAATATACATTGTACTTACCTCCCCGCGATGTCCCCGGCCTCCTCCTCTTCTTCCCCGTCCTCGAACAATCTGCGCTCTTGCAGATCTCCCCGACGCTAATGAGCCTCCTACAGAGTTTTCCAGAAGAAAATAGGCAATGGCGGCTTCTGATTTGCTGAAAACGCTGTCTATCAAATTCAGCCATTCAGAAGACGCCAATGTGTGAGCCAATCAGAAAGGGATACACCCCAAAATCCCACTCTGATTGTATAATGCACCTGTAAATCTTTATTTAAACCAATCAGAAGGCTTTATTGCTATCAGCCAATCACAATGGGATTCACCCCCACGGGGTAATTGGCTGAAGACATCTGCGCCTTCTCATTGGCTGTAATACTGATTGACATTGTGGGGGTGTATCCCATTGTGATTGGCTATTGTCACTGCAACCAATCAGAATGTGCAGATGCCTCCAGCGAATCACCCTGTGGGGGTGTATTCCATTGTGATTGGCTGAAGGCATCTGTGCCTTGTGATTGGTTTAAATAAAGATTGACAGGTATATTATCCAATCAGAGTGGGATTTTGGGGTGTATCCCTTTCTGATTGGCTCACACATTGGCACCTTCTGATTGGCTGAATTTGATAGACATTGTTTTCAGCCAATCAGAAGGCGCCATTGCCTATTATCTTCCGTAAAAGGCTCTAGGAGGCTCATTAGCGTCGGGGAGGTCCGCGAGTGCGGATCTCTGTTATTTTATTTGTTTGCTTTAGAGCGCAGATTGTTCGAGGACGGGGCAGAAGAGGAAGAGGCCGGGGACATCGCGGGGAGGAAGTACAATGTATATTATGTTTTTTTTTTATTTATTTTTTTATGTTTATGTCTGTTGTACTAATGTAATGTTTTTTTTTTAACAGGGGCCGCGCCGCAGAAGAAATGAAGAAGGACAGGGACATGCTGGAAAGGTGAGTTCCGATATTTAGAATATTTATAATGTTTATTTATTTTCTGTAAATGTGTTGTACTAATTATTTTTGTCCCCTAGCTTGCTGATCTGAAGGGATCTGCAAAGGTAAGTGGTCTTAATTATTTTATTTTAGTATAGAATTAGGGTTTGTATATAGAGATTGCATTTATTGTATGTTAGATAGGGGGTAGTATTTTAGATAGATAGGATTTATTGTATATTAGATTAGGGGATGTCTTTTAGATTAGGTAGGATTTATTGTATATTAGATTGGGGGATGTATTTTAGATAGATAGGATGTATTGTATATTATATAGATTGGGTGATGTATTTTAGATAGATAGTATTGATTGTATGTTAGATAGGGGGGTACTGTATTGTATTTTATTTGTATTGTATTGTATGTATTCTATGTATTTCCTTTTCAGGTGTGTAATTTTTTTTCTGTAATGGGGGAGGGTTGTAATGTATTTTTTATTTTCTGTAATGTAGATTTTTTATTTTTTGTGACTTTAGTTTTTTTATTTTCTGTAATTAGAGTGTTGGGGGGGGTATTAGGGGGTAGGCAGGTAGTGTAGGTAGGTAGTGTAGGTGTTAATAGGTTAGTGTAGAGGGGGGTTAGTTTAGATTTAATGTTTTATTGGGGGGTATAGTGCAGTGTAGTGTTTATACTTAGTGTCATGATGGTCCTTGAGGACCGTCATGGCACTTATGTGGTTAATGTTGGGTTGTAACAGGCCCATAATGGTCATAATATACCCTTATGGGACTGATGGGGTTAAATAGAGGCTTATAAGGGTCTGTATTGACCCCCATGAGTGACAGGGTTATTTATTGGCTTATGGCGGTCTGTATTGCCCCCCCATAAGTGACAGGGTTAATTATAGGTTTATGGGTGTCTGTATTGACCCTCATGAGTGAAGGGGTTAATTAAGTGCTTATGGGGGTCTGTATTGACCCTAATGAGTGCCAGGGTTAATTATAGGTTTATGGGGGTCTGTATTGACCATCATGAGTGAAAGGGTTAATTAAGTGCTTATGGGGGTCTGTATTGACCCCCATGAGTGACAGGGTTAATTATAGGTTTATGGGGGTCTGTATTGACCCTCATGAGTGACAGGGTTAATTAAGTGCTTATGGGTGTCTGTATTGACCCCATGAGTGACAGGGTTAATTAGGGTTTATGGGGGTCTGTATTGACCCCCATGAGTGCCAGGGTTATTTATTTGCTTATGGGGGTCTATATTGACCCATATGAGTGACAGAATTAATTATAGGTTTATGGGGGTCTGTATTGACCATCATGAGTGAAAGGGTTAATTAAGTGCTTATGGGGGTCTGTATTGACCCCCATGAGTGACAGGGTTAATTATAGGTTTATGGGGGTCTGTATTGACTCTCATGAGTGACAGGGTTAATTAAGTGCTTATGGGTGTCTGTATTGACCCCATGAGTGACAGGGTTAATTAGGGTTTATGGGGGTCTGTATTGACCCCCATGAGTGCCAGGGTTATTTATTTGCTTATGGGGGTCTGTATTGACCCATATGAGTGACAGTGATAATTATGGGTTTATGGGGATCTGTATTGACCGCCATGAGTGACTGGGTTAATTGACTGCTTATGGGGGTCTGTATTGACCCCCATGAGTGACAGGGTTAATTATAAGTTTATAGGGGTCTGTATTGACCCTCATGATTGACGGGGTTAATTAAGGGTTTATGGGTTCTGTATTGACCCCCATGAGTTCTAGGGTTATTTATTGGCTTATTGGGGGTCTATATTGACCCCCATGAGTGACATGGTTAATTATGGGTTTATGGGGGTCTGTATTGACCCCCATGAGTTACTGGATTAATTAAGTGCGCATTGGGGTCTGTATTTAACCCCGTAAGTGTCAGGGTTAATAATAGGTTTAGGGGGTCTGTATTGACCCTCATGAGTGAAAGGGTTAATTAAGGGTTTATGGGGGTCTGTATTGACCCGCATGAGTGACAGAGTTAATTAATGTATTATGGGGGTCTGTATTGACCCCCATGAGTGCCAGGGTTATTTATTGACTTATGGGGGTCTGTATTGACCCCCATGAGTGACAGGGTTAATTATGGGTTTATAGGGGTCTGTATTGACCCCCATGAGTGACATGGTTAATTAAGTGCTTATGTGGTTCTGTATTGACCCCCATGAGTGACAGGGTTAATTAAAGTTTTATGGGGGTCTGTATTGACCCCCATGAGTGACAGGGTTAATTATGGGTTTATGGGTGTCTGTATTGACCCTCATGCGTGAAGGGGTTAATTAAGTGCTTATGGGTTATGTATTGACCCCCATCAGTGACAGGGTTAATTATAGGTTTATGGGTGTCTGTATTGACCCTCATGAGTGAAGGTGTTAATTAAGTGCTTATGGGGGTCTGTATTGACCCCCATGAGTGACAGAATTAATTATAGGTTTATGGGGGTCTGTATTGACCCTCATGAGTGACAGGGTTAATTAAGTGCTTTTGGGTGTCTGTATTGACCCCATGAGTGACAGGGTTAATTAGGGTTTATGGGGGTCTGTATTGACCCCCATGAGTGCCAGGGTTATTTATTTGCTTATGGGGGTCTGTATTGACCCATATGAGTGACAGTGATAATTATGGGTTTATGGGGGTCTGTATTGACCGCCATGAGTGACCGGGTTAGTTGACTGCTTATGGGGGTCTGTATTGACCCCCATGAGTGACAGGGTTAATTATAAGTTTATAGGGGTCTGTATTGACCCTCATGAGTAACGGGGTTAATTAAGGGTTTATGGGTTCTGTATTGACCCCCGTGAGTGTCAGGGTTAATAATAGGTTTAGGGGGTCTGTATTGACCCTCATGAGTGAAGGGGTTAATTAAGTGCTTATGGGATTATGTATTGACCCCCATGAGTGACAGGGTTAATTATAGGTTTATGGGGGTCTGTATTGACCCTAATGAGTGTCAGGGTTAATTATAGGTTTATGGGGGTCTGTATTGACCCTCATGAGTGAAAGGGTTAATTAAGTGCTTATGGGTGTCTGTCTTGACCCCATGAGTGACAGGGTTAATTAGGGTTTATGGGGGTCTGTATTGACCCCCATGAGTGCCAGGGTTGTTTATTTGCTTATGGGGGTCTGTATTGGCCCATATGAGTGACAGTGATAATTATGAGTTTATGGGGGTCTGTACTGACCGCTATGAGTGACCGGGTTAATTGAATGCTTATGGGGGTCTGTATTGACCCCCATGAGTGACAGGGTTAATTATAAGTTTATAGGGGTCTGTATTGACCCTCATGAGTGACGGGGTTAATTAAGGGTTTATGGGTTCTGTATTGACCCCCATGAGTTCTAGGGTTATTTATTGGCTTATTGGGGGTCTGTATTGACCCCCATGAGTGAAAGGGTTAATTATGGGTTTATGGGGGTCTGTATTGACCCCCATGAGTTACTGGATTAATTAAGTGCTTATTGGGGTCTGTGTTTACCCCCGTGAGTGTCAGGGTTAATAATAGGTTTAGGGGGTCTGTATTGACCCTCATTAGTGAAAGGGTTAATTAAGGGTTTATGTGGGTCTGTATTGACCCCCATGAGTGACAGAGTTAATTAATGTATTATGGGGGTCTGTATTGACCCCCATGAGTGCCAGGGTTATTTATTGGCTTATGGGGGTCTGTATTGACCCCCATGAGTGACAGGGTTAATTATGGGTTTATAGGGGTCTGTATTGACCCCCATGAGTGACGTGGTTAATTAAGTTCTTATGTGGGTCTGTATTGACCCCCATGAGTGACAGGGTTAATTAAAGTTTTATGGGGGTCTGTATTGACCCCCGTGAGTTACAGGGTTAATTATGGGTTTATGGGTGTCTGTATTGACCCTCATGCGTGAAGGCGTTAATTAAGTGCTTATGGGTTATGTATTGACCCCCATCAGTGACAGGTTTAATTATAGGTTTATGGATGTCTGTATTGACCCTCATGAGTGAAGGGGTTAATTAAGTGCTTATGGGGGTCTGTATTGACCCCCATAAGTGGCAGGGTTAATTATAGGTTTATAGGAGTCTGTATTGACCCTCATGAGTGACAGGGTTAATTAAGGGTTTATGGGGGTCTGTATTAACCCCTATGAGTGCCAGGGTTATTTATTGGCTTATGGGGTCCGTATTGACCCCCATGAGTAACAGGGTTAATTATGGGTTTATGGGGGTCTGTATTGACCCCCATGAGTGACAGGGTTAATTATGGGTTTATGGGTGTCTGTATTGACCCTCATGAGTGAAGGGGTTAATTAAGTGCTTATGGGGTTATGTATTGACCCCCATGAGTGACAGGGTTAATTATGGGTTTATGGGTGTCTGTATTGACCCTCATGAGTGAAGGGGTTAATTAAGTGCTTATGGGGTTATGTATTGACCCCCATGAGTGACAGGGTTAATTATAGGTTTATGGGGGTCTGTATTGACCCTAATGAGTGTCAGGGTTAATTATATGTTTATGGGGGTCTGTATTGACCCTCATGAGTGACGGGGTTAATTAAGGGTTTATGGGGTCTGTATTGACCCTCATGAGTGACAGGTTTATTTATTGGTTTATGGGGGTCTGTATTGACCCCCATGAGTGACAGGGTTAATTATGGGTTTATGGGGGTCTGGTGGGAATTTAGAATTTTCATTGCAGCGAGGGTTAATGTGGGGTTAATGCGGGGTTCCGAGCTTATCTCGGATCCCTTCTTGGGTAAGTTGTACGTGGCTGGGCGGTCGTTTTTTTTTGGCGGCCATTTTCTCTCTTGCTTAGGGGATTTTCATGTGTCTAAACTGGGAATTTGGACTTAAATTGAGGTGTAACTTCACTTGCAGAGGTCCTGTGGGTAAGCTTTTTATGTATTTTTATGTGTATGTATGTGTTTTTAATGTTTTGAGGTGCGCGCGGTTCGGCCGCTAAGGTCAAAATGTTTTTTTTTTCTGAGTCCCGCGTCTCGTATTTTTTTGTGTAAGTCCGTATATAGTGATTGCGTGTTAGATGTATTTTGATAGTGCCGCTTGATTGTGAGTTAGATGTATTTTGATAGTGCCGCTTGTGTGGGTGTTTGTAACTGCGTGTGAGGCGCCGTAGAGTCTTCACCTCCGCAAATGCGGCCCCTCGCTTTGCGAGGGTCCGTATTTTCAGCCTTCAATGAGCCTTCGGCTCATTGCAGCTGACATTGAAGCCTCCACCTCCGCAAATGCGGCCCCTCGCTTCGCGAGCGGCGCTGTTCTTGCGAGCTCGCTTTGCGAGCTCACAAAGCGTGACGACAATTAGTAGTGTGACAACTATTATATGTGATTGTGTACTATTTATATTGTGCAGTCATTGTGTCCACTCCCTTTTCTATAGGTTTGTCCTCTCCTGTTTCTATTACACTGTCCTTTCCTCTTGTCTTATCCCCTCCTCTCACTCTACCTTCAGGACTTTTCTTGTGCTCCCCCTATTTTATGGTACTCCTTTCCTTGCTCCAGTAGACTATCTTTCTGCCTCAAAATAGCACTAAACATGGATCTGTTTAAATAATCTTATCTCCTTCAGCCTTAATATGAAAATTCTGTGTTCATAGACTACCAAAGCTATTTCTCTCTTATTAGGTGTCCATTGCCAAGGATAATGTGTGTACAGATATTTTCGTATTAATGCAAAAATACATTATATAGATGTGGTAATCTTAGAGTGGCAGTATAATCAGTGGTATTTTAAATAGTTTGATATTCTTGTTACCCTGTTTATGCATATTCCCATGGTGGGTGATTGTGATTGTTATGTTGAGTTTTTACATGGACCCAAGACAATGACCCCTTCTGGGTCTCTTCCTTTTTGTGTGGAAGGGGCTAGTGTACCTCAATGAAGTTGTGAGCTATATAGGGGCTCCCGAGATGGGCAGGTAATAAAAGAGAGGTAAAACTAATCTCGGTCCACTGGAGAAGGAACGGGCAACTCACTCCAGTATCTTTGCTATGAAAACCTTATGGATTAACACAGCCAGGTACAAGATGTGCCTGGTGAGCTGTGCTCTGCAGGGTCATGGAGAGTTGAACACGACTGAACGTCCTGGCGTTCCCCCCGTGCTGTGTGTGAGTGTGTTTATATTGATATTAATTGTTTTCCTTGTTTTTCAATTTTTGCGGTTCCGCCGTTAAATTAGTATTTGCAAGGTCGATTTTTTAGCCCCGAGATTGTTCCTGGCTAACTTGTACGTGCCTGGCAGGGATTTGAGCACTTCAGTCTCCTTTAGCCTCATTTTCATTTTTTTCGGCCACCATTTTTTTTTGCTTGTTTAGCTGATTTTCTAATGCCGAAACTCAGCAAATTCGACATAAATTTGCGTGCAACCTCAATCACAGGCGTCCTGGCGTTCCCCCGTGCTATATGTGAGTGTCGTATTTTTGCGAGGTGGTATTTTTTTGCCCGCAAGATTCGGAGGTCGGAATTTTTTTTTCTAAGACCTGCGTTTCTCAACTGCTTGCAGCCTAAGTAAGTCCGCGTTTCTTAACTGCTTGCAGGCTAAGTCCTGTATGTTTCAATGCCTCAACTGCTGTGTGTGATATTTTTATTTTACTTTATTATTTTTTTCTTTGTGTTTTTGTTGATTTTGGATGTGCGCGGTTCGGCTCGTATTTATTTTTTTCTAAGTCCCGCTTTGCAGTCTTATGTGCCAGTCGGTGTTTTGCGTGGTTAAGGGGTCGTGTAGCCTCGTTTTCGTTTTTTTCGGCTTCCATTTTTCTTGTTGTTTGGTCAATTTTCGAGTGGCTGAACTCAGCAAATTGTGTTTAAACTGTTGTGCAACCTCACTCCCAGACATCCAGGCTGCTCCCCGTGCTGTGTGTGAATTTTTTTGTATTTTTTTGTTTTTTGTATAGTTTTGTTATTTATGTATGTGCGTGGTTTGGCCGATAAGTTCATATTTTTTTGACCTTGTATTTTTTTTCTCTAAGTGCCGAGGATGGTATTTTTTTTTTTAAGTGCAGAGGATCCTATTTTTTTTAAGTCCTGCTTTCCTTTTTGCAAAGTGTTACGGGCCGTAATTATTTATTTTTTTTCCAAACTGCTACGGGTCTTCCATTGTGATTGGTGTAATTGATATTTCTATGGCGTTCAACTCCACCAGCGCAATGACCGCCTTTGGCGCTCAATGCCTAAGTCGTACGGGGTCGTAGGGATGAGCGCCTATGGCGCTCATCTCCACCAGTGCAAGGAATGCTTTTGGCGCTCCTTGCCAGCAACTGCTGCCCTCGCTTTGCGAGGGCCGCAGTTGCTGCAGGCTCGCTGTGCGAGCCCACAAGCGTTAGCAACAACCCGTATTGCTCACAACTATATATGTGAAGCAGAAAATGATGTCCCTGTACCATTCTCATAGGGAAGAGGCAGTGATTAATTTAAATTATAACAATTTATTAAAGCCTTTGTTAAAAGACAACATGGTTTATGTTTAAGTTTTTTTTGTCCAGTTAGTGAAATTCGTTCGGAATGGCTTCTGTTCCTATTTGTTATTTTTTCTCAAGATTAAGGACTAGCCACCAACACAGAGTCAAAGTAATTCAAAGTTAATCAATCATGGAAATCGACTTGCATTTAACAGCCACAGTTATGAGACATCACTATGGCTGGCATGAGCATCAATAAGGGCATTAAACATCTTTGAAATAGAGAGTATAGAAGTATATTTTAGTATAAACTATGAAATGTAAAAATACTAACTGCTATTATGAATTATTGCAAGGCATACCCCTAGTAAATTAGTTACACCCTTAGTACAGGCAGTAGTTACAAAGGCATATAATCTGCCAAGCAAAACCATAAAACAGAAGTGATAGATATAGAGATATAGAGATATGGGACAAACATAATTAAAACATGAGGAGAGCCCTTTCAGTTTAGGCTTTTGACAAAAGTAGGCTTTATCCTGTGTGTTGGTTTTAAAAAAGGGTAGGGGGGTTTACCGCCAAAACATTTTTTTTAGGTTAAATTCCAGTACCGGGGGGAAAATAAGAGTAGAAGGTAGGTGATAATGGGGTATAGTAGAAATCACTATGTTCGTCATGCATGCATTTATAGTCAATCATTAATTGTATGATGATCCTGGATCAAACCATTAAGATGGAACTTCTGGACAAAAATGGGTGGAACCCACTTGGGATGGTAGTGGAAGCCCCCCACAAAAAATAAATACCAAATGCTATCCAATTCAGTTAGGTGGTATCATGGGTATAATAGGAACAAACGCATAGGAGGGAGGCCTTTGTGAAGCCACTCCACAATTTCGGTCCATAGATTCAGGGCCACCGGAGGCCTTTGTGAAAACCAATTGAAGCCCCTCTACAATTTAGGTCCGGTGAAAGGTAGATCACCAAACACCTGACCACAGTTAGGCCGCATCATGGGTATAAGAGTTGAAATGCATGAGGCTGCTTAGTTATAAGGAATATTCATGCTAAAAAATATTAAATGTTCAATTAATAATGTGTAATATAAAACCAGGGAATCTATTAAGCACTCTTTTTTAATTAGGAGGGATATCTATGAGGAAAATATAAGAATGTGCTATATACAATTATATGAGTAAGAAACATTATATCAAGCTAACAGGTGTATTATGGTTATGGATATTCGTGGGGAAAGTATATTGACTGCGCTTTACATAGTATGTATGAAAACCACATGTTAAGTTAACAGTTATAATTGATATGGATATTCATAGAGAAAGTATAAGAATGCACTTCATACATAGCATGTATAAAAAGCATATGCTAGATTAACATCTATATCGGGGTGTAGTTTAAGGAGAACGTTTGCTTTGGGGGTCAATAGCGGAGGTTTGAGTCCTTCTACCCCGAAAAAAATAACTGCCAACATATCGGAAGCAGGAGTTTAAACTTCAGTCTTCGGTTTACAAGGCCGGTGCTTTATTTTTAAGCTACTCAAGCTATCGGTTCAGGAGTTTGTTTTCTAGCCAGCCTGACGCTGGGATGAGGAGGATGAAAATGGTGAAGTAGACGACTGAGGTAACCTGTCCGATTATAATAAACGGGTCTTCTACTGGTTGATCCCTAATTCAAGTGAGAATCAGAGTGTCTACGACTAAAGCTCAGAATAGGATTTGGGTGATGGGTCGGCAAATTATGCTTAGTTGTTTGGCTGTGTGGAGGAAGGGTATGAGGATAGAGAATGCTAGGCCTAGCATGCCCCCTAGTTTGTTCGGGATTGATCGTAAGATGGCGTAGGCAAATAGAAAATATCATTCCGGCTTGATGTGCAGGGGGGGGGGGGGGGTTCTAAGTTGTCCGGATTTCCTAGGAGGTTGGGGGAGAATGTGGCTAGAAGGGCTAAGGCAGAGAGTATGATAAGGAATCATGACAGGTCTTTGTAGGAGTTGTTTGAGCCTGTCTCATGAAGGAATAAGAGGTGTAAGATGGTTGCACCTGCAATTGCAAATGGAAGTAGGAAGTGGAAGGCACTCCAGCAGCACCATTCAGCCCCACAACCACAGCAACACCAATAAACTCCCAACAGCCCCATTCACCCCCAACAGCACCATTTACCCACCAGCAGCACCATTCAGTTCTACAACCCCTCAGCAACACCATTCGTCCCCAGCAGCCCCATTCACCTCCACCCCAGCAACACCATTCAGCTGCCAGCAGCCCCATTCACCCTTCAGCAGCACCATTCACCCCCCGCAACATAAATCAGCCCCCAACCCCTGCCAACAGCCCCCTTCACCCCCCAGTAGCACCATTGAGCCCCCGGGAGCCCCATTCACCCCCAAGCAGCTGCACCAGCCCCCCAGCAGCCCTATTCAGCTTCACAACCCCCAGCAACCCCATAACACCCCAGCAGCTCCATTTAGCATTACACCCCCCAGCTGCCCTATAACCCTCAGCAGCCCCAAAACCCCCAGCAACACCATTCAACTCCCAACAGTCCCATTCCCCCCCTAGCAGCACCATTAAGCCCCACAACCCCCCAGCAGGCCCATTCACCTCCACCCCAGCAACACCATTTAAATGCCAGCAGCCCCATTCAGCCCCACAACCCCCCAGTAGCACCATTCACTCCAACCCTACAACACCATTCAGCCCCACAAGCCCCTAGAAACACTATTCACCCCCTGCAGCCCCATTCAGCCCCACAACCCCCCAGCAGCAGCGTTCAGCTTCACAACCCCCCAGCAGCTCCATTCAACCCCACAAGCACCATTCAGCCCCACAAGCGAGCCAGCAGCTCCATTCAGCCCACAAGCCCCCACAGCCCCATTCAGCCTCAAAACCCCCCACAGCCCCATAACCCTCCAGCAGCCCCATTTAGCATCACAACCCCCAGCAGCCCCATAACCCCCAAGCAACCGAATTCTCCCTCCAGTAGCATCGTTTAGCCCCACAAACCCCCAGCAACACCATTCAACTGCCAGCAGCCCCACAATCCCTCAGTAGCACTAATTACCCCAACCCTAGCAACACCATTCAGCCCCACATCCCCTAGAAACCCCATTCACCCCCCAGAAGCACCATTAAGCCCCACAACCCCCAAGCAGCACCATTCAGCTTCACAACCCCCCAGCAGCTCCATTAAACCACACAAGAACAATTCAGCCCCGCAAGCGAGTCAGAAGCAACATTCGGCCCATAACCCCCCTAGCAGCTCCATTCAGCCCACAAGCCCCCACAGCCCCATTCAGCCTCAAAACAACCTGATTCGCCCTCCAGTAGCACCATTTAGCCCCACAAACCCCCTGCAACACCATTCAACTCCAAACCGCCCCAGTCTCCCCCAACAGCACCATTCACCCCAGCAGCATCATTCAGCCCCAACCCTTCCCAGCAGCCCCATTCATGCCCTGTAGCCCAATTGAGCCCCCAAGAGTCCCATAACCTTACAGGAGCCCCCTACACCCCCCCCAGCAGCCCCATTCACCGCCCAACAGACACATTCAGCCTCACAAAACCCCATTCAGCCCCACAGCAGCCCCATAACCCCCCAGCAGCACCATTCAGTTCTACAACCCCCCAGTAGAACCATTCACCCCAACCCTAAAAGCACCATTCAGCCCCACAACCCCCGGCAACACCATTCAGCTTCACAACCCTCACATAACCCCCAACAGCCCCATTCTGCCTCACAAACCCCCAGCAGCCCCATTCACCCCCCAGCAGCCACATTCAGCCTCACAAACCCCCAGCAGCCCCATTCAGCCCCCAGCAGGCCCATAACCTCCGAGCAGCACCATAACCCTCCAGCAGCCCCATTCACCCCCAGCAGCACGAATCAGCCCCCAACCCCTCCCAACAGCCCCATCCACCCCCCAGTAGCACCATTGAGTCCCCAGCAGCCCCATTCAGCTTCACAACCCCCAGCAGCCCATAACCCCCAGAAGCTACATTCAGCCTCACAACCCCCAGCAGCACCATTCAACCCCACAACCCCCCCCCCAGAAGCACCATTCAGACCCAACAACCCCTCAGCAACACCATTCAACTCCTAACAGCCCCAATCACCCCCCAACAACACCATTCATCCCCAGCAGCACCATTCAGCCCCATTCACACCCTCCAGTAGCACTATTGAGCACCACCGTCAGCCCCATTTACCCCCCAGCAGCCCCACAACACCCCCTAGAAGCCCCTTTCAGCCTCACAATCCTCCCAGCAGCCCTGTTCACGCCAGCAGCCCCATTCAGCATCACAACACCCCAGCAGTCCCTTAACCCCCCAGTAGCCCCATTCAACACCCAGCAGCCCCCAACCCCAAACAGCCCTATTCCTCCCCCTGTTCAGCCATTCACAACCCCCCAGCAGACCCATTCAGCCCCCAACCACCCTCAGAAGACCCATTTACCCTCACAACCCCCCTCCAGCAGACCTATTCAGCCCCACAATCCCCCAGCAGACCCATTCTGCCCCACCAACCCCTCAGCAACACCATTCAACTCCCAACAGCCCCCAACAGCACCATTCACCCCCAGCTGCACCATTCACCTGCCCCCCAGTAGCACATTTGAGCCACGCCAGCAGCCCCATCACCACAGAAGCCCCATTCACCCCCAGCAGCCCCACAACCCCCCAGCAGCCCCATTCAACCCCACAACCCCCCTGTAGCACCATTCAGCTTCACAGCTCCCCCAGCAGCCCCATAACCCCTCCCAACAGCTCCATTCAGCCCACAAGCCCCCAGCAGCACCATTCATCCCCCCAGCCGCAGCACCATTCAACACCCCAGAAGCAAAATTCAGCATCACAGCTCCCCAGCAGCCCCATAACCCCCAGCAGCCCCATAACCCCCAGCAGCTCAATTCAGCCCCACAAACCCTCTGCAGCCCCATTCAGCCTCACACCCCCCAGCAGCCCCATAACCCCCTAGCAGCTTCATTTAGCCCCACAAGCCCCAAGCAGCCACATTCAGCCTCAGACCCCCCTCCCAGCAACCCCATAACCCCCAGCAGCTCCATTCAGCATCACAACCCTCCAGCAGCCCCATTCACCCCCCAGCAGCAGCATTCTGTCCCACAACCCCTCAGCAACACATTCAACTCCCAATAGCCCCAATCACCCCCAACAGCACAATTCATCCCTCAGCAGCACCATTCAGCCCCATTTACCTCGCCAGTAGCGCCATTGAGCCCTGTCAGCAGCCCCATAACCCCCCAGTAGCCCCATTCAGCCCCCAGCAGCCCCCCCAGAAGCTACATTCAGCCTCACAACCCCCAGCAGCACCATTCATCCCCCCAGCAGCACCATTCAACCCCACAACTCCCCCCAGAAGGACCATTCAGAAGCAAAATTCAGCGTCACAGCTCCCAGCAGCACCATAACCCCCAGCAGCTCCGTTCAGCCCCAAAAGCCCCCAGCAGCCCCATTCAGCCTCAGACCCCCCCAGCAACCCCATAACCCCCAGCAGCTCCATTCAGCAGCACAACCCCTCAGCAACACCATTCAACTCCTAATAGCCCCAATCACCCCCCCAACAACACCATTCAATCCCCCCAGCAGCACCATTCAACCCCACAACCCCTCCAGAAGCACCATTCAGAAGCAAAATGCAACGTTACAGCTCCCCAGCAGCCCCTTAACCCCAGCAGCCCCATAACCCCCAGCAGCTCCATTCAGCCCCCAACCCTCAACAGCTGTATTCAGCCACCGTTTAGCCATTCACAACCCCCAGCAGACCCATTAAGCCCCCTAACCACCCCCAGCAGATCCATTCAGCCCCACAATCCCCCTCCAGCAGACCCATTCAGCTCCATAAGCTCCCAGCAGACCCATTTAGCCCCACAAGCCTTCCTCCCTATCAAACCCATTCATCCCCAACCCCCCAGCAGACCCATTCAGCCCCACCAACACACCCATTCAGCACCTTCCTCTTACTTATGCACTGTGGTCCATGGACTGGTTCCCATTAGTCAGAGGCTGGATATCCTTCCCCTGCCGACACTTTATATTGTATAGGAAGGAAATTCCCTGCAATATGAAGTGCCGGCAGGGGAAGGATATCCAAGCTCTGACAAATGGGAACCGGACCAGGGACCACAGTGCACAGGTAAGAGGAGGGGGCTGAATGGTGCTGCTGGGGGGCTGCTAGGGGGCTGAATGGTGCTGTCGAGGGGGCCCTGGGGGGAGGGGGAAGACAGTGCTTGGCCCATCATGGAGCAAGGGCCTCGGTGCAACACACCAGTTGCACTGGCAATAGATCCGCCCCTGTTCTCTTTCATCCTCATGTCCACTGCAGTAACTTCGGCCTCTATGCTAATCCCTTATATCATAGTTTACACCATGTTTAAGGCCAAATTAAATCGTGCTAGCTATGTTAATCAACCATCCTGCAAACATTGCGAGTGAACTGCTACAAGTGCTGTAACTACAAAAACAGAAGAACATTTTACAAGTATCAAAGATAACCTGCACCAATTAAAAGGATAGGAAACCACTCAAAAACAATAGAAAAGCATGCAAGGTCATCAAAAATAAAGGTGCAACATTGCTCTTGGCACATAAGTGTAATTTAAAACTATTTAATTTTATCAGACATGTGAAAATAGGAAATACCAGATGTATAAATCTCTTAAAGAGACAACACATCCATAAAAAGCCTCAGAAATCATATAACTTCATAACAAATAATATATCACAGTCACAGAGACACAAATGTGAAAAATAAAAATATATACAGTATGCCTGTATATATATGTTGGCTCTTTTCCATTGGCTCCAATGACTGTGGTGCAGCAAGAATATCCTTAAAAGTTAGTTGATTGGTGTAATTTGCACGGGTGCCATAATCCAGCCCCTTCACTGCTACTGAGCTATGGTTTATTGCTACTGAGCTATGGTTTACTGCTACTTAGCCATGGTTTAACTCCAATATTCAAAAAGGCCTTATTGTACCTGTCTTGCCAACTTGTGTGCAATATCGCTTCTGCCCTTTTGCGAATAGAAAACTGGGCGCTTACTCCATAGAGGTGCTTCCCATCTTCTGAGCACATGGAGTAAACTTGCAAGTGTGCAGTAGCATTGGAAGCATTTTGACTGTGATTGGTGGGTTGGGAAAAATATTTTCCTATGTGAATTAGTTTTAAATGCATCAAGATTAGATTTTTTTTAACTTTATGATTGAGTCATCAACAACTACCATATACGTACCGGATTAATCTGATGTAATTATTATTCACAAATATTTAAATTGCTTAAGAGATTTAATAATCTGAAATGTGCTTTAACATGTCTTATGAAATGTATTCTTAATAAACATAGTACTATCCACCACTTGATGGTTCCCTGGTGGTCCAGTGGTTAGGATTCTGTGCTTTCACTGCAGCGACCTGGGTTTGATTCCACGTCAGGAAACAAGAGATCACACCACCCTGAAGCTGAACAGGGTTGGGCCTGATCAGTACATGGTTGGGAAACCACCTAGGTATATCAGGAGTTGTATGCTGTGGTCCACTGGAGAAGGAACTGGCAACCCACTCCAGTATCTGTGCTATGAATAAAAAGTGGATCAGCATGACCATGGTAAATAAATATTTCCTGGTGTGTTACAGTCCATAAGGTCACAGAGAATAGGAAATGACTGAACAGCGAAAAAATACACCACTTACCATTATCTTATGATGTCTAATGTACTATATAGCTGTAAATTGCTCTTTTTGTTCTTAAATATTCAAATTATTATTTATATTAAAGGTAATTAATAAATATTACGTTTTAAATAATATAATACAAGCACTTGATTGGGCCTTTAAGCTCTACGTTTTCATGTAAACCGCACACTTTCATACATGCTTGTACTGTTGCCATTGTAGATATTATGTTCATGTATAAACCTATAAAAATAAAGATATGTACTTAACTATGCAAAACTAAATATTTAGCTTGAGTAGTCCATGTTCGAATGAGGGTGTTATGACTCAGCAGCACATACAAAGAATAACCCGTTTGGTATAGACTTTGGTGCATTGTATATCATCACCACCTAGTGGTCAAAGTGCATGACGCTGTTTGGCAAGGAGACCATTTTATAGTCCACGAGTCAGTAAAATAATTAACTATAGGAAGCAGAACAAGTTCTTCCAAATAACAAGAAGTTCTTCCAAATATTATTTATCTACAACTTCAAAAAAGGTGTGTATTAAATCATTAGGTTATAGATCAATGATCAAAAAAGGGATCTCTGTGGAGTAGCCATTTAATCGCCTCTATTTGTTGTTAGTAACAGGTAAACAACAGACCACTCACTGCATGAAACGTTAAAGGCTTATTGCCAGTGGAGGTAGTTTGAATAAGAAAGAGCTCCGAACTGTTGGTCCTGATGAGCAGAAGCAGAGTGCTATAGCTCATCAATAATATGACAAATACTTTGCTTACATTTGTCTAATTACACTATTTATATATTACATATAATACATAATATCACATTTAAGTCATGATATGTTAAATAACAACTGGGAGCTTAATTTCCTGTTGGCTGGCCACAATATCAGCCACTAAGTGGCGGGGCTGAGATGTCAGTGAATTTCTTATTGTAAAACGTATAATCTGCCAGTACTCTAACACCAAACCTAAAAACCTACAGCCTTATTAAATTGTGATTCGGTAAATCAAAAAGTGCTCTATTTAACCACATAGCATATTTTTTTACCGACGTTTTTAGTTAGTGTACTTCTATCCAAAAGCAAAAACTTCTGTAAAAAAAATATGCTATGTGCTTAAACAGAGCCCTTTAAAATTCGCTGAATCGCAATTTCATAAGGCTGCTAGCCTCTAACCCTAAACCCTAGGAAATTCACTGAAAAAGTGACCAAGCCACCTAGTGGCCAACATTGAGACCAGCCAATAGGAAAGGTCTGGACAGAGGAAAGAGAGGAGCTCAACATCAAACTTGCTTGACATGACACAAAAATGATTTATCAAAACATCTGTTTCAGTTGAGTGAGCTAAAATAACAGATGGGTTCCCTTGTGGTCCAGTGGCTCGGATTTGGTGCTTTCACTTCTGCAACCTGGGTTTGATTCCAGATATGGAACAAAGAGGTCACACCACCCTAAAGCCAGACATGTTTGGCCTGGTCAGTACTTGGATGGGAGAGCACCTAGGAATACCAGGAGCTGTATTATGTGGCCCACTGGAAAAGGAACTGACAACCCACTCCGGTGTCTCTGCCATGAAAGCCAGGTGGATCAGCATGACCATGGACATAAATATGTGCCTGGTGGGTTACAGTCCATGAGGTCATGGAGAGTCGGAAACGTCTGGCTGACACACTATATATATATATCACATATTATAATTGTCAAACTGCGAATTGTCGTCACGCTTTGCGACCCTCGCAAAGCGAGGGCCGCAACTGACGACAACTCGCAGTTTCACAAATCCCTCTGCCATGGCTCCCATCAGCCCCACATCAGCCTCTCTGCTCTGGTGGGACACGTGCACTGGTAGCCGGCACAAGAGCGTGCGCGCACACGCAAAGACGTCACATCCCTCTGCCATGGCTCCTATCAGCCCCACATCAGCCATGCAGCCTCTCTGCTCTGGTGGCACGTAGCCGGGCATACATGCGTGCGCGCGCGCACACGCGAAGCCGTCACATAAGCGTGCGCGCGCGTCTACAGCATTGAGGTGAGGGAGGAGTGGGGGGAGAGAGACACAGGGAAAAAGAGACACAGGGAAAGAGAGACACGTGGGGGAGAGGAGGGGGAAGAGAGACACGGGGGAGGAGGGGGAAGAGAGACACGGGGGAGGAGGGGGAAGAGAGACACGGGGGGAGGAGGGGGAAGAGACACATGGGGGGAGGAGGGGGAAGATATACACGGGGAGAGGAGGGAGAAGTGATACATTGGGGGAGAGGAGAGGGAAGAGATACATGGGGGGAGAGGAGGGGGAAGAGATACATGGGGAGGGAGAGGAGGAGGGGAATAGAGACATGAGAGAGGGAGAGGAGGAGGGAAATAGAGACACGACAGGAGGGGGGAAGAGAGACACAGGGGACAGGGGAAGTGAGATACAGGGGAGGGGAAGTGAGACACAGGAGGGAGAGGAGGAGGAAGAGAGACACAGGGAAGGGGGAAGAGAGGCACAGGGGAGCGAGAGGAGGAGGGGGAAGAGAGACACAGGGGAGAGAGAGGATGGGGGAAGAAAGACACAGGGGAGGGGGAAGAGAGACACAGGGGAGGGAGAGGAGGGGAGGAATAGACACAGGGGAGGGAGAGGAGGGGAGGAATAGACACGGGAGGGACAGGATGGGGGAGGAGACACAGCGGAGGGGGGAAGAGCTGAGGGCCAGGGGGTGGAGAGACACAGGGGAGGGATGAGGGGGGCAGAGACACAGGGAAGGGAGCCGGGGTGAAGAGACACAGGGGAGGGAGAGGGGGAAGAGACACAGGGTAGGGAGAGGGGGGAAGGTGAAACAAGGGAGGGAGAACAGGGAAAGATACACAGGGGAGGGAGAGGGGGGGAAGAGACAGAGGGGAGGGCGAGGAAGTAGAGGGCCGGAGAGGCTCACAATGAGTGCCAAAGCCACTCATTGCAAGGCCCGAGATGAGCGCTGAAGGAGCTTATCACAAGGCCAGTAAAGTAGAGGGGGGAGAGGTTCGCAATGAGCCCCTCCCGTCAAGTAGAGGGAGGTAGAGGAGTAGAGAGGCTCGCAATGAGCACCCAAGGCGCTCATTGCCAGGCCCGTGATTAGCGCCGAAGGTGCTCATCGCGAGGCCAATAAAGTAGAGGGGGGAGAGGCTCGAAGTGTGTGACAAACACCATTGCCAGGCTTCAATTTTTATTGCCGTCATTTTTGACGGGCAAGTCGCTAGTATATATATAGATATATATATATATATATATATATATATATACACAAAAAGATATATACACCACTAGCTTATTTGAACTTCATACTAGCTTTTTGTTTGCTTTGGTTACTTTTTAACAATTAGGGATTTTTGCCAAGCAACAATATAAGATACTAACAATACTGGCCTGGTTCTTGTCTCTAATTGCCAAAATTTTTGATGCTTGGAGCTCATTCAGTCACAATAAAAGTGCACGCAAAATACATAGCTATATTCCTCACACTTTAGTTACATTTTAAGAGGCCATGAAGAGAGCTGAATAAAGATCTATAAGTTATTCGTTATCTAAATACAAAATGCCATCTACCTTTTCCAAATCTTCAAAAAAGGCAACAAAAGTAATCCACAAAAAAATGATTCTTTAACTTCCTGTAGAAACTGAATCAGAATTTTTACCAAATTCTATTCTAGAGCAAGATAAAATTTCATCTAAAAAAAAACAAAACGTTTAAATTATACAAGAAGGAGGGAACAGAGGCAGCTTTATGTGACTATAAAGAAATCAACAAGGCTTGCAAAAGGGCTATTAGACTGGCTAAAATAGAAAATGAGAAGTCAGTTGCAAAGGAAAGTAAGACTAACCCTAAAATATTTTTTAAATATATTAATGGGAAGACGGCGAGGAACATTACAATGGAACATTAGAATGTATAGGACCATTACAATGTGACACAGGCCATCTGATAATTAGTGACCAGGAAAAGGGAGATGAGCTAAATAGGTTCTATTCGTCGGTATACACAAGGGAGGTACCAGTGGTTGAGTCACTGCAACATAATGGGGCTACACAACCTTCACCAAATAATTGGTTAATGCAGGAAGAAATCCAAAAGAGATTGGAGAAAATAAATGTTAATAAAGCCCCAGGTCCTGATGGAATACATCCAAGGGTACTGAGGGAGCTGGGTTCTGTAATAGCCAAACCATTATATCTAATCTTTCAAGACTCACCCACTACAAGGTCTCTACCGGATGACTGGAGAAAAGCAGAGGTGATACCTATATTTAAGAAGGGATCTAGAGCAAATCCGGGGAATTATAGACCAGTGAGCCTCACATCTGTAGTTGGGAAGCTTTTAGAAGGGTTAATAAGGGTTAATAAGGGACAGAATACAAGAATATATCTATTTGAACAAGATCATAGGTAGCAGTCAACACGGATTTATGAAGGATAGGTCGTGTCAGACCAATCTAATTAGTTTTTATGAGGAGGTTAGTAGGAGCTTGGATCAGGGCAACTCAGTGGATGTAGTCTTTTTCAGATTTTTCAAAGGCATTTGATACAGTGCCACATGGAAGACTAGTGAGCAAACTAAGGGATACAGGAATTGCAGTAAATATCTGCTCATGGATCGAGAGTTGGCTAAAAAACAGGAAGCAAAGGGTTGTTGTAAATGGAACATAATCTGATTGGTCTAATGTGATAAGTGGGGTTCCTCAAGGTTCAGTATTAGGTCCTCTCCTTTTTAACATATTTATTAATGATATAGAAGTAGGACTCGAAAGTAGTGTCTCCATTTTTGCTAATAGTAATAGTAAAAAAATCAGATACCTTCCCTACAAAGGGATTTGCATAAATTAGAGAAATGGGCTGCTAAATGGCAGATGAGATTTAATACAAATAAATGCAAGGTTATGCTTTTGGGATGGAAAAATAGCCATGCAATCTATAATCTTAATGGAGCAAATCTTGGTGTATCAGATATTGAAAGGGATTTGGGAGTGCTTGTAGACAACCACCTAGGTAACAACGCTAAAAGCCAAGCAGCAGCTGCAAAGGCAAGTAAAATATTAGCATGTATTAGGAAGGGTATAGAAGCAAGGGAAGCAAATATAATTCTGCCACTGTACAAATCCCTAGTACGCCCTCATTTGGAATATGGAGTACAATTTTGGGCACCACTTCATAAAAAAGACATTTTAGAGCTGGAAAAAGTACAGAGAATGGCTACAAAACTAATAAGGGGAATGTTGGGGCTAAGTTATGAAGAAAGACTAACCAAATTAAACGTATTTTCGCTAGAAAAAAGGCGTCTACGAGGGGATATGATTACCTTATTTAAATACATCCAGGGTCAATATAAGGTTTTGTCAAGTGAACTTTTTGTAGCAAGAGATTTTCAACTGACAAGAGGACACCCTTTGAGGTTAGAGGAAAAAAGATTTCACCTTAAACAAAGAAAAGGGTTCTTCACAGTTAGGGTGGTTAAACTGTGGAATTCTCTACCAAAGGAGGTGGTAACAGCGAATTCGATAGACAACTTCAAAAAGGGGTTAGATATATGTTTGAATAAAGAGGGCATTCAAGGCTATCCTAGATAACTAGCAAAGGAATATTGATACAGGGAGAAATTTGATCGCCAGTTTCTGGGGTCAGGAAGGAATTTTGCTTTTTTTCCCCTTATGAGACAATTGGCAAAGTTTCAATGGGGTTTTTTTCTGTTTGCCTTCCTCTGGATCAATTAACAATTAATAATAAATAGTGCACATTAAAAAGATCAATAGAGATCTAAAAAGGTTGAACTTGAGGGACTAACTCTTTATTCATCCTCCATTACTATACTATTAATAATTATTTAATCAACAAATTAATTAATAACTAATCTGCATATTGCAGATCAGAGGAGATCTTAACAGGTTGAACTTGATGGACTGAAAGTCTTTTTTCAACCTTAATTACTATGACCCTCATTCAATTGCAATTTGGCCAATTGAAAGGGGTCTAAATAAGCACATAACACATTTTTTTAAAGAAGTTTTTAGTTAGTAAACATCTATCCAAAAGCAAGGTTTTCACTAACTAAAAACTTATTTTAAAAAAATATGTTATGTGCTTATTTAGAGCACTATTAAATTGGCCAAATCGCAATTGAATGAGGGCCTATGTAACTATAAATGAGAAAAAAATTGGATCATGATATTTTATACCAAAACATTGCCTCCATATTTTAAAAAGAAATGCATCATGTCAGACAGATGACTAAGAGTGGAGTCACCTAGAGTGCAGGTGGTGCAGTGCACCAGGTCCCTCCTTTGGGGGTTAATCCTTTGCCTTCCTGTGCCGCCTTGCCTGCACACCCCGCTCAGAAATTGGTGTATGCCTGTTTAAAAAAGAGCATTTCTACTGAAGTTCCAAGGGGTGGCAGTGTGGAGCAGTGCAGCACACTGGGAATGTGCATCATAGAAGAAGGGCTGCAAAGAACTTTTCCGACACAAGAGGAATGGGTTCTGTGAGGGGGCAGCAATGGTGATGGATAGTGATGTCGCGAACATAAAATTTTCGGTTCGCGAACCGCGAACGCGTACCACCGCAATTGTTCGCGAACCGGCGAACCCGGCGAACCGACATAGACTTCAATGGGCAGGCGGATTTTAAAACCCACAGGGACTCTTTCTGGCCACAATAGTGATGGAAAAGTTGTTTTAAGGGGACTAACACCTGGACTGTGGCATGCCGGAGGGGGATCCATGTCAAAACTCCCACGGAAAATTACATAGTCGATCCACAGTCTGGTTTTAACCCATAAAGGGCATAAATAACCTAACATCCCCCTCCACCATCATCCTCCCCTGTATCTCTTTACCCCCTCCCTCATCATCCTCCCCTGTGTCTCTTTCCCCCCTTCCTCATCATCCTCCCCTGTGTCTCATCCCCCCTCCCTCATCATCCTCCCACCTCCCTCATCATCCTCCCCTGTATCTCTTTACCCCCTCCCTCATCATCCTCCCCTGTGTCTCTTCCCCCCTCCATCATCATCCTCTCCTGTGTCTCTTTCCCCCCTCACTCATAATCCTCCCCTGCGTCTCTTTTCCCCCTCCCTCATCATCTTCCCCTGTGTCTCTTCCCCCCTCCCTCATCATCCTCCCCTGTGTCTCTTTCCCCCCTCCCTCATCATCCTCCCCCTCCCTTGATGATTAGGGGGGGAAGAGACACAGGGATAAGTGTGAGGGGTGTTAGGATAAGGGGTGTTAGGGATAAGGGTGAGGGGGTTAGGTGTTAGGGTGAGGGGTGTTAGGGCTAAGTGTGAGGGGTGTTAGGGTGAGGGGTGTTAGGGATAAGTGTAAGGGGTGTTAGGGTGAGGCATGTTAGGAATAAGTGTGAGGGGTGTTAGGTCTTAGGGATAAGTGTGAGAATGTTAGGGTTAGGTGTTAGGTTGATGGGTGTTATGGATAAGTGTGAGGGCTGTTAGGGTTAGGATTAGGGTAAGGGGTGTGAGGGATAAGTGTGAGGGGTGTTAGGGTTAGGGTGAGTGGTGTTAGGGATAAGTGTGAGGGGTGTTAGGGTTAGGTGTTAGGGTGAGGGGTTTTAGGGATACGTGTGAGGGGTTTTAGGGTTAGGGTGAGGGGTGTTAGGGATAAGGGTGAGGGGTGTTAGGGTTAGGTGTTAGGGTGAGGGGTGTTAGGGATAAGTGTCAGAGGTGTTAGGGTTAGTGTGAGGGGTGTTAGGGATAAGTGTAAGGGGTGTTAGGGTTAGGTGTTAAGTGTGAGGGGTGTTAGGGTTAGGGGTGTTAGGGATAAGTGTGAGGGGTGTTAGGGTTAGGGTGAGGGGTGTTAGGAATAAGTGTGAGGGGTGTTAGGGTTAGGTGTTAGGGTGAGGGGTGTTAGGGATAAGTGTGAGGGGTGTTAGGGTTAGGTTGAGGGGTGTTAGGGATAAGTGTGAGGGGTGTTAGGGTTAGATGTTAGGGTGAGGGGTGTTAGGGATAAGTGTGAGGGGTGTTAGGGTAAGGGTGAGGGGTGTTAGGGATAAGTGTGAGGGGTGTTAGGGTTAGGGTGAGGGGTGTTAGGGATATGTGTAAGGGGTGTTAGGGTTAGGTGTTAAGTGTGAGGGGTGTTAGGGTTAGGGGTGTTAGGTATAAGTGTGAGGGGTGTTAGGGTTAGGGTGAGGGGTGTTAGGAATAAGTGTGAGGGGTGTTAGGGTTAGGTGTTAGGGTGAGGGGTGTTAGGGATAAGTGTGAGGGGTGTTAGGGTTAGGGTGAGGGGTGTTAGGGATAAGTGTGAGGGGTGTTAGGGTTAGGTGTTAGGGTGAGGGGTGTTAGGGATAAGTGTGAGGGGTGTTAGGGTAAGGGTGAGGGGTGTTAGGGATAAGTGTGAGGGGTGTTAGGTGTTAGGGTGAGGGGTGTTAGGGATAAGTGTAAGGGGTGTTAGGGTTAGGTGTTAAGTGTGAGGGGTGTTAGGGTTAGGGTGAGGGGTGTTAGGGATAAGTGTGAGGGGTGTTAGAGTTAGGTGTTAGGGTGAGGGGTGTTAAGGATAAGTGTAAGGGGTGTTAGGGTGAGGCATGTTAGGAATAAGTGTGAGGGTGTTAGGTCTTAGGGATAAGTGTGAGGGGTGTTAGGGTTAGGTTGATGGGTATTATGGATAAGTGTGAGGAGTGTTAGGGTTGGGTGCTAAGGTGAGGGGAGGATGATTATAAGGGGGGGAAGAGACACAGGGGTGTCCTTGCAGCAGAGATCAAAAGAGTCCTTCAGGACTGTATTGCACACTGTGTACAGTAGCCTAGCTATGGTTTTCCCTATTGATGCAGTATCACCTACACTCAGACTGCAAGTTAGTTATGATTCCAAAATGGCTGCTGTCCATGAGGTAGAAGGCTCTGGAAGGGAGTGTATGCTGCTGATTGGCTGGAATGTGTCTGCTGACTGTGACATGCAGGGTCAAAGTTTGCTCAATGATAAAGTATAGGGGGCGGGTCGAATATTGCATATGTTCGCAGTTAGCCGCGAACGCGAACATGCTATGTTCGCAGGGAACAGTCCGCCGGCTAACTATTCGCGACATCTCTAGTGATGGATACTATGTGAGCTGGGTGCTGAGAGGGGTTCGGTGCTATGTGGGGATGGATGCTGACAAGGACTGGGTGCCATGTAGAGATGGTATATATATATATATATATATATATATATATATATATATATTTGTAAATAGCACATTGTGTTCCCATTCAAATGTCTAAAACAAGTGGCGGATGGTGGGAAATGTCCTGGTAGGCTGTGCTGCCTCCACCACTAAGCAAACCCACCAGGAGTCAGCCCAGTCCTTGTGTCCACTGCAGCTCAAATTCCTGCATAAAGCTGCTGATGTCTCCCCCAGCTTCATCACAGACACAGACACCCATCAGCTCTCTTAGTTTGTTTACGCTAAGCTCATCATACTGGGAATCTTTAATGCTACTTTTTGAGTCTCTGGCGCTTGGCCTTTTCCCTTGATTGCACAGATGCCACCATTACCACCAATTTGGCACAATGAGGTAAAAGCTGGACTTGGCAATGAATGGATACCGTTGGTTAGGCGCTGTTCTCTCCGGATTTCTGTGTATCAGTGCTAAGAATTCCCCTGGAACAAGGTTAGTTAGGGATTCCTATGGAAGGAGGTTACTTTCTGGATCTGTGAAGATGCAGGATTTCTTGGAAGCTAGATTAGAACAAAGTGATTAACAAGCTCTATCCCACCTGAGAGAAATACAGCTGTACCTTTTTAAAAGGCGTAATCCATTTAATTGAAACACAAAGGGACATATATACATTGTAGGACAAAAAGGTTTTGGTAATTCAATTGGTCTGGATGCAGAGTAGCAAAGGGTAACATAATTAAAATAGGAAATCCAGCTAACCTAATTAGTCAGTAGGATGTCCCACTGTGTTAGTTTCACAAAGGGCCTCTTCTAGATGTCCTTGCAAACAATAACTTGACCACAGTATATGTATTACAAAACTATTCAGAACTACATATAAAAAATAGCCACACAATGCCCAAAACACCTTGGGCCTCATTCAATTGCTACTTACTGCAAAAAAGTAGCAGTAAGTGGAGCTTGCAAGTTAATTTGCTTTTCAATTGCCTCCTACTTGCGTTCTACGATCGGGTTACTTACTGCAAGCTACTTATCCCTTACTTAACTCAGAATCGCAAGTTAATTGCCTCAAAGCCATTGATCTTTAACAGCCGCAAGAGTTGCGGTCCCGAAAATCCCACTCCGCTATTCATTTGCTGCTATTGACCCTTCTGCCAAGCCCGTAAATGGCTAAATGCAAACAACAGATTACTGGTAACAGAATTTATAGCACAACATTCTCCAGCTCTCAAATCGGCAAAAATAAATACTTTATTTAATGTTCAATTCTTGTCATAAAGTCCTACGGGCTTCAACTTCCAAGCCCGTAGGGCTTTGGAATCCAACCTCCATTTTTGTTCTATGTCCTACAGGCTTGAATAACGAGTTATGGGCTTGGAGGTAATTCAATCGCATAGGACTTTGGACGGAAATCAAACATTAAATAAAGTATTTGATTTTTGCGATGTGCAAGCTTGAGAATGTTGTGCTTTTAATCATAATGTCACTCATTGTGTTCCCCATCACTTATAGTGTTTGACAGTGATGTATTGAATTGATATTTGCATTTACAGCTGTCTGAGTTTGTCAGTTTGCAAGTATTACCTCATTTACTTAATCTATTTAATTTTATTTTAGAAGATTCCTGCAGAATCCAAATCAGCACACATAACAGTAATTTCAAAGTCAGATTTTGTAAAGACAGTAATCATATTTGATTATTTAATATTGATTTAAAATTATCTATTACGATATTCACAAATAGACTCAATTTTTTTTAACCTTCCTTAATTCATAAAACTCGAGTAGGATTTATCCCATCGACTCAAGCTGTTTATAATATTAGAAGAATATTACATTTAATACACATGTTGAATATGCTAAAATTCTAAGATATTTTACTTTATAACAAAACACATATACGCAAATAGAGTAGAGGTGCTCATCTGAGAACGAAAAATACTTCAGTAGGTTTGATCTATAGGTCTGGTTACCTACTCAGAGAGCAGCCTCTTTTACCTCACTTGTGCCCTTCACAGGGAGAAATATCCTGTAGTATATCAGTCTGGTCTCACTGATCAAATAATTTTAAAATTAAATTTTAACTCTAAATGGAAAGAAGATACATTTAAATATTTGTTATAAATATTCATGCAAAATATAATCAATAATTTTAATTTCGGATGATTATTACAATGAAAAAAAAGATCTTGAGTTTTAGTCCTAGTACCATATTTCTTGGTTAGGAAGTATTCATTCTATTAAAATTACAGCTTTACCTCAAATATTAGATTATTTTTGATGTCTTCATATTCCAATAAATCAGTTAGATATTAATTATTTACCAATTTAAATTATTTGCTTTATATGGAACAATAAACATACTAGAATAAAAAAAAATTATTATAGAAACATGGCTATATAACAATTAACTTTATTGTCACAGACCCCTTTTCCTTTTCCTGGATCTTACCCCATTGAGCCACCATAAAGGACAGACTGCTTGGCTCCAGCCTCTGGACTTTGTGCATGAACCCATCCATTGTATTGTTATCTGTTTTCTCCCATTGTTTGCCAGATAAAGTTAATGTACTCTTTTTGAGGTCTGGACTATTAGACATGGAGACAGCATTAGGTGCATTTGGAAGTTGGCCTATTGTTCACAGGTGCAAGACTATTACTCCCCATGTGGAGTCAAACGCCTGTGTTTGTCTGCCCCTCCCTGTCATTGTTGTGTTGTATACACCCTCCTCTGTATCTAACCCCTATAAATATAAATATGGTATGTTCTCTTATTTGGTGGCTGCAATACTGATACTATATCCACCCTGCAAGTAACCTGTCCTGATCACGACCACAGGAAAATTACTGGGACTACTGGAAGTGCTGATCCCTGATGGATAGACTCTGACTGATACCGAAGCCAGATATCAGGGTGCTGGTGCTGAGATTTTTAAGAACCCAACAATACTTTTGGGTTGTTAACCTGTAGTATATAGCAGGTGGCCCTGGGCAGTAATAGCCCCTACCCCTGGATTGTCATATTTATGTTTGATCCAAACAGATAATTCTCTTATCTCACATCTTGATATATAATATCTAATGTGGGAAAACATGTAAATAAATGTATAAAATCTATTGATAATCCCTACACTAAAGAATTCTTTAATTTTATGGTCTACCTATAGATATAGATGGAATTAAGAAAGTACATATTTTCATACTCTTTGGGGATTATCCAAAAGTATTTCATTTATGGTCTAAATTTTGAAAATCCTATCTGATATTCTGGGTGGCTGAGCTAACATTCAGGGACAGAGATATGTGTTACACAAGCTCTGCTGAAAACCCATCTAAATTCATATATAAAGTTACTTATCTATCACCAAATCAATATATATATATATGACCAGCATTGCGCACAGGAAGACCCAGCTGGCTTTAAAATCAAGTTTGGCAACTTTTTCCCCTGAGATTTGCTGCTGAACCAGAACAAAAGAGACTCTCAAACACTGATAAACATCCTACTTAAGTTTGGTAGAAGTTGGAATTGCTGGTCTCACTCAAACCTATACAGTTCTAAGCTAGATGCCGTACACTACTGGAGATGTATTATGCAACAATTTGAAGATATTAAATGATATCTGGATTGTACACACAATAAATAATAATAATAAGGATATAACATACGCCTTTTATGAGGGAGACTGTGGAAAATTAATGCAGACTACTTCTGCACTGCTTTATAAGGCTATAAACACACAATTACTTTGTAGCTGAAATATTTTTATTTTTTTTTAAAAGACAGTAAGAGTTAATCTCTTTGTTTACAACTTCTTTGTGTACTCTATTGACATCTAGTGCTAACTGCAATTATACGTCTACAGAAATACATAACTGAATTAACAAAGATGGCTGGTGACTCTAAGAGATGTTCTTCAAAAAAGATTAAAGATTATATGCTCTACAAAACAAACTGCGTTCTTCTCATCACCTCGCTACTCCAGATAAACAATCACCAAAAAGTGGAACAGAGACTTCTGCACCCAGCACTAAAACAGATATTCAAACCTTGAAAGAAAAGAAGAAAGAAAAGCATTGGATACCAAAGTTCTCGGGTTAGAAGACAAACATAATAACTTTCTAAAGTCACATATAGAAATGGAAAAGGATCTGAATGGGCTTAAAGGTATATGCAAGTGAGCTGGATTATGAATGCATCTGCTAGAGGAGAATTAGTAGTGTATGATTTTTTGCGTGCATGAAACAGTACCAAAATAAACATTTAAACAGTTACCCTAAAGTTTTCTGAATTTCTTGCATTTGCAAACTGTTTACTGTTAACTATCAATGTTGATACCCCGTGAAAATCCCAGCGAAAATTAGCATACATAATACATTGTATCTTTTTGGTCTGTGAATTGAGCTGCAGCTTTTCTTGAGATTTCTGTAATACACAGAACAAGGTCTGTGTCTCTTAATTCACTGATTGTGAGACAGACACACTTACAGATACACACTCACACAGACAGACACTCCCACAGACAGACACTCACACAGAGACACATGCACTCACACAGAGAGACCACGAACACAAACTCTCTTCCTCAAACTTTGCAGGTCATTGCAAAATCAAGCATAAATGCTAATTCACCTAAAAGACAGATTAGAATAGGAAGAAGAAGCTGAATGTTTAATTTCAGTATAATTGGTCAGAATTCATCAAGGAGAGGGTGTATGTCTAAAGAACAACTGTGTAACATAGTTACATAGTATTTGAGGTTGAATAAAGACTTTTTGCTCAACCTTCTTAGATCTTTTCTGATCCTTTTAATATGTGGATTATTTGTTAATTGTCAATACAGGGTAATCATATTTCCTCGTAGATGCCTTTTTTCTAGGGAAAATAAGTTTAATTTCATTAGTCTATCATAATAAATTTAGCCTCTCCATTCCCCTTATTAGTTTTGTTGCCCTTCTCTGTACTTTTGCAGGTCCGTTTTATTAAGTGGTGCCCAAAATTGTCCTCCATATTCCAAACGAGGGCGTACTAGGTATTTGTATAGTGACAGAATAAAATTTGCTTCCCTGGTTTTTATCCCCTTTTTAATACATGATAATATTTTACTTGCCTTTGCAGCTGCTGCTTGGCATTGAGCACTGCTACCTAGGTGGTTGTCCACAAGCACTCCCAAATCCCTTTCTATATCAGATACCCCTAGATTTTTTTCCATTAAGATTATAAATTGCATGGCAATTTTTCCTTCCCAAATGCATAACTTTTGTATTAAATCTCATCTGCCATTTAGCCGTTTATTTCTCTAATTTATGGAAATCCCTTTGAAGGTAAAGCACAGCATTATCTTATTTAATTACCTTGCACAACTTAGTGTCATCAGCAAAAATGGAGACTATACTTTTGAGTCCTACTTCTGAGTCATTAATAAATATGTTAAAAAGGAGAGGACCTAATACTGAACCTTGAGGAACCCCCTTACCACATTCGTCCAATCGGATTATGTTCCATTCACAACTGTCTTTTAGGCCAGCTCTCAATCCATGAGCAGATATTTACTGCAATTCCTGCATTCCTTAGTTTTCCCAATAGTCTTCCATGTGGCACTGTATCAAAAGCCTTTGAAAAATCCAAAAATTCTACATCCACTGAGTTGCCCTGACCCAAATTCCTGCTTACCTCCTTATAGAAACCAATTAGATGTGTCTGACATGACCATTCTGTATTAAATCTGTGTTGACTCCTACTTATGATCTTGTTCAAAAAGACATATTCTTGTATACTGTCCCTTATTAACCCTTCTAAAATCTTCCCAACTACAGATGTGAGGCTTACAGGCATAATTACAAGTACAATTAAATTATAATTACCTGGATTTGCTCTTGCTCCCTTCTTAAATATAGGTATCACATCTGCCTTTCTCCAGTCATCTGGTAGCGGCCCAGTGGTGAGTACGTCTTGAAAAAATTATATATAATTGTTTGGCTATTACAAAACCCAGTTCCCCCAGTAACATTGGATGTATTTCATCAGAACCTGGGGCTTTATTAACATTTATTTTTTCCAACCTCTTTTGGATTTCTTTCTGCATTAACCAATTATTCGCCAAAGGTAGTGTAGCCCCATTATGTTGCAGTGTCCCAACCACAGGTACCTCCCTTGTATATACCGAAGAAAAAACCTATTTAGCTCATCTGCCTTTACCTGGTCACTAAGTATCAGATGGCCTGTGTCATATTGTAATGCCCCTATAGCTTCCTTTCCTTGCCTTCTTCCCATTAATATATTTAACAAATATTTTAGGGTTTGTCTTACTTTCCTTTGCAACTGACTTCTCAATTTTAGCCAGTCTAATAGCTCTTTTGCAAGCCTTGTTGATTTCCTTATATTTACATAAAGCTGCCTCTGTTCCCTCCTTCTTGTATAATTTAAATGCATGTTTTTTTCCTTATCATGATCCAGTCATTGTTAAGTCACATGGGATGTGATTCACTGCTATTCATTTTATTTTTACATGGTACATGCAGATGTGTATGTTTATTTAGTAAGGATTTGAATGTTCACATAGAGAGGGTTAGTTTTAAAGAAATGCAAAGCAAAAAAAAAAACATAGTGCAAGCAAATAAATTGAATCCTACATTACTAATTCCCCTCTATCAGGTGCATTCATAACCCAGCTCACTTGCATATACCTTTAAAGAGGAACAAAAACAATTAAAAATCATACAAAAGGATCCAGAAAATAGATCTCGGATGCCCAACATTCAAATTCGTAAAATACCGGAGTCAGTACAAGATCTACATGAAAGATTTATGTGCCAAGCTCTTACCAGATCTAAGTGAAGAAGAACTTAGAATGGACAGGATTCAGAGTCCTAAGAGCTCTGCTATCCTCTAATGAGCGACCAAGATATGTGATCGTCAGATTCAATTTTTTTCTACAAAAGTCTTATTCATGAAAGCCGTTAGATATGGTGTTACTGAAATTGAAGGAGGTCAACCAGCTATCTTCTCTGACTTATCACACTCTACCTTATACAGTGAGGGGAAAAAGTATTTGATCCCCTGCTGATTTTGAACGTTTGTCCACTGACAAAGAAATGATCGGTCTATAATTGTAATGGTAGGTGTATTTTAACAGTGAGACACAGAATAACAGAACAAAAAAAAGAAGAAAAATGCATGTCAAAAAAGTTATAAATTGATTTGCAGGTCAATGAGTGAAATAAGTATTTGATCCCCTATCAATCAGCAACATTTCTGGCTCCCAGGTGTGAGGAATTGACTCTGCTGAACCCTGGTCCCCAGGCTGCTGAACCTCTTCCCTACCACTGCGTCAGCCTGCCTTTGTGAATTCCTTGAGATCTGATAAACCTTGACTCTGCTAGCAATAGTATCAGTGACTAGTCTCTTCCGCTGTGTCTGGTCCTTGGCCTATATAAGGCACTTCCTGTCTATGTACCTTGCCAGATTATTGTGGTTCCTGTTCCCTTCAATAAAGCTTGTTCCTGTTTCACCTACAAGTTGCTGAATTGGATCATTGCTGACCTAGGCTGCTGGTCTCCATAACCTTGTGATTCCTATATCATTACACCAGGTGTCTTTTATACAGGTAACGAGCTGAGATTAGGAACACTCTCTTAAAAGGAGTGCTCCTAATCTCAGCTTGTTACCTGTATAAAAGACACCTGTCCACAGAAGCAATCAATCAATCAGATTCCAAACTCTCCACCATGGCCGAGGCAAAAGAGCTGTCCAAGGATGTAGACCTATACAAGGCTGGAATGGGCTACAAGACGATTGCCAAGCAGTTTGGTGAGAAGGTAACAACAGTTGGTGCGATTATTCGCAAATGGAGGAAACACAAAATAACCATCAGTCACCCTCGGTTTGGTGCTCCATGCAAGATCTCACCTTGTGGAGTTTCAATTATTATTAGAACGGTGAGGAATCAGCCCAGAACTACACGGGAGGATTCTGTTAATGATCTCAAGGCAGCTGGGACCATAGTCACTAAGAAACAATTGGTAACAAACTACGCCGTGGAGGACTGAAATCCTGCAGCGCCTGCAAGATTCCCCTGCTCAAGAAAGCACATGTACAGTCCCGTCTAAAGTTTGCCAATGAACATCTGAATGATTCAGAGGAGAACTGGGTGAAAGTGTTGTGGTCAGATGAGACCAAAATCAAGCTCTTTGGCATCAACTCAACTCACCGTATTTGGAGGAGGAGGAATGCTGCCTATGACCCCAAGAACACCATCCCCACCGTCAAACATGGAAGTAGAAACATAATGCTTTGGGGGTGTTTTTCTGCAAAGGGGACAGGACAACTGCACTGCATCAAAGGGACGATGGAGGAGGCCATATACTGTCAAATCTTGGGTGAGAACTTCTTTCCCTCAGCCAGGGCATTGAAAATGGGTCGTGAATGGGTATTCCAGCATGACAATGACCCAAAACACACAGCTAAGGCAACAAAAGAGTGTCTCAAAGAGAAGCACGTTAAGGTAATTGAGTGGCCAGTCAGGCTCCAGACCTTAATCCCATAGAAAATCTGTGGAGCGAGTTGCCAAACATCAGCCTCAAAACCTTAATGACTTGGAGAGGATCTGCAAAGAGGAGTGTGACAAAATCCCTCCTGAGACGTGTGAAAACCTGGTGGCCAACTACAAGAAATGTCTGACCTCTGTGAATGCCAACAAGGGTTTTGCCACCAAGTACTAAGTCCAATGGGTCAATTACTTTTTTCCTGTACAAAAGGAAACTCTTTAAACCCTTTTTAGAGGTGATTACAAAGCATGGATACAAGTATACTTGGGGTTTTCCTTTTAGACTGAACATATCAAAAGATGGTAGACATCACACAATTCACACTCTTGGGAAAGATGAAATGATGCTCCATTTGTGGAACTTACCAATTCCAAACAACCTGGGACAAAATTAAAATTCCCTAATACAAAGCAGACCAAGAAGAAGAAAGTTTACAATTATTTAAATAGAATGTGCAGAATCCCCCCCCCCCCCCTAACATTTTCTATGCGCTAATTGATCCATACCCTAATCAGGTCAACCCTCCTCTGCATCGAATTTTAGAATACAATCCAGCTCACCATAAAAAAAAGAGGACAGCGATTACTTTTCTCCCAACTGGTGTTTTTCCAATATTTTAAAAAAAATCATAAATTTTTTATATATTCCTATTATGATTCAGCAAAAAGCACTTTATAATCAATTTTGAATGTTTGGCAATTAGTAATATTTGTCTTTGCACCTTTTATACTGGTCACTTTACACTATTTATGCATACTTGGACAATTCTTCTTTGTCCCATTGTTTTAGCACTTTATTCCCCATTTTTTCTATATGTATTGCTACCCAATTATTTAGGTGAATATACAGTCCTTACTAACCACTAGGTTACGTTTTAATTGTTACTCTCTAATAGAGATTAGGTTCCTGGGTGTGCACCATATTCAAATGGATTTCTATGATTTTCTTCTTCGTGCAATATTATATCATTATAACTCAGATCCCTGGAAGCACCCTTTAATTCTATTAAGATTATTACCCAGGTTGTAACACCTTGAACCACCTTATATGTTTATGTGGGTGTTTTTAAAACTATGCTAAAGTAAATTAGAGTTTAATAAGATACAATTATTATTAAGCTGTAAATCTGATTAGAAACAGAAGTAGTTAAGAAAAAGGAGACATAATAAAGGTTTATGAATAATATGTTATTTACTTAGGGCCTCATTCTATTATCGGCCGTAAATCGGCCATAAGGCTGCGATTCCTTGCGGGGGTTCAGTTAACTCGCGATTCTATTATACGGCCCCGCAAGGATCTCCTTTTACGGCCGGCCGCATATCTTGGAACCGGCCGTAATCTGTGAAATATAAAAACTGAAAAATAAATTCAAGCCTGCACTGTACAGCTCTGTAAATGCTAGGGATCATATTGGGGGACATGAGGATTAAAAGGAACCCACTCTCAAGCTTGCACATCTGCCCAAACCCGAGTTCAAATTAACTGTTTATTTGCCGGCTGCGGCGGGGGTGTGTCTGAGGTGCTCCAAGCACTCTGGACTTTTTACATGGATATTTTACGGATATTAAAAATTAAATATTTTACGGATTTGAGTACAGGATAATTATGTGCTATTTTTTCTAACACCTAAAATCACTTTATAGTCTTCTCAAAGTGCAGGATGGCTTTATTTGAGCTATTTTATGTGCTTAATTGGTGCTAGCGAGACCTTTTTCCTGCAAGTAACTGCGGCTCGTTTTTAGCCTTGCAGAGAGGTTTCCCGGAGCAATTGAATTGCAAATCTCTTGCGGCCGTTTTAGATCAAAGGCTTTCCTCCGGCGCGATCGGCCGCAAGAGATAGCAAGGCACCGGCCGCAAGCCTGCCGGAATCCCCGGCCGTAAGGGAATAGAATAGCCGAATAGCTTGCGGCCGGTCCTTGCGGCCCCGCAACGGCTGCGGCCGATAATAGAATGAGGCCCTTACTATATAAAAAGTTTACAATATTAGACTTAATATTTCGTTTTGCTATGTAAAATATCTGACATATAAAAAGCATAAGAAAAAGATAAATACGGTTTAGAAATATTATTAATTTACTATATTAAATGTTTATAATCATAGATTTGTTAGTGTTAGTATTAAGAAACGGTAAAAAAAGAAACAAGGAGAAATAATTACAGTAAATAGATATTGTAATAGGAAAATGTTGCTATAAAAATTTAATTGTGTTTTCTGCAGTGGTTATCATTTATACTGAAGCATATTTACAACGCTTGTGTTGTTTATTTGTATTCTGTTTTCACAATAAAAAAAACTAAAAAACTAAATAAATAAGTCTATCTGATATTCTAAATTTTGAAATTAAACCAGATCCAGTCTATTGTCGATTAGGTCTTCTATATACTATTTGGTCCTCATGGTTGAATTAAAATTATACCAATCACTTAATTTCTTCTCTTAACTACTTTGGATAATTAGATGACATTGTAATAATTAATAATTTAATTTTCTTGACATAAATTTGTTTAACTTTATTATTATTTATGTAATTATAATTTATTTTTTTATTTTGGCAAATGTTACTATAGTTGTTGCAAATTTACTTATAAAAATATATCTTGTTTCTATTTTTTTATTTAATATTTATGATATAATTCTTTCCTTTTTTAACATATTTTGTAGCATTATACAGGGATTAAGTACAAAGCAAAGAAAATATTAACACATTGATGACCCTGTGTTTGAGCTTGAAATGTTACGTACGTAACACGTTATACCAGAGCACCATACAAGATTGAAAACTTGCAAAACGTATAATCTAAACACAGTGGGAGAGGCAGAAACATGGGCAAGAACAATAGATGATGATCTAGATGGTCCGCGAAGGGAGTGAAGGTTAAAAGTGATAGAGGGTGACATATAAGAGTAGCCAGTTAAAAAATAAAATAAATTAGACTAAATACAGTAATGGCCTCTTTTGTTACATCAGTCGCTCTAAGCAGACTTCTATGTAAATTCTCATTCTTTTGCATACTACGTATAAGGGGTAGTATATCTTAAAAAACAATCTTTGACACAGTGGTCATTTGAGTTCTGTTCATGAAAATATCTTGGGACTAGCTCATCAACTTGACAGCTTCCTGTCATTTTTACTATATGCACAATAGTATTGACAACTCGAGACAAATTAAGAAATATATTGTGCCCTTAAAAGTGTGGGTTTTAAACATTACAGGTGTTTATTTTTTATTTTTATGAAATGTGATGCTGTATACAGATGCTCTTATACAAGCTAAATTTGTCAAACTATTTACTGTATGTCAGGGTTGTGCACCAGTAAAGAAATGGTGAAATCTGTTGATCCATCTACTAGTTGTTCTCCTTATGGCTACAAAATCTTGCAAGACAGTTACACTGTCACACTAGTTCAATTTTTATATTATATTGCAATAAAAAATGCACAAATGTTATTTTGGTATGAAAAATGCGTGTTCTATAGTATAGGAAAATAAAGTTCAGTGGGACCGATAGTTTTCGCCTCCTATTGTTACTGGAAAAAGAGTGAAAAAATCACATAATATCCAAATATTACAGACATAGCTTTTGTTAGTCAATATTTTGTTATTAAAGTTCCTTTTTTTTTTTTTTACAAGAAAAATTTTCTTCCACTTTATCCAACCTTATAGCACATTAAACCAGAATTGCATTACAATATACCTTTAGCGTCCAATAAATTGAAGTAGATAGTATCCTTAGATATTTCTCTTAAGATGTCTTACATGTGATCACAGACCTAAAAGGTTGTTTCATTTTTTTCCCCATCTCTGAGAATGAACCTAAATTACTCTTAAATAATATCATCAGTTTTTCCATTCCAGCATTTTTGTAAAACGTTCATTTCTGGCAGGAGGGTTTGTTGGTTCCAGACCTTGACCAAAGCTCGCCTCACATCCAGTGTTATTTGGGATACTAGAACATTGTAATTTTTGTGCAACATTTCCAAAGGAAAATTTTAATTTTTTAATAGCCAGGAAATTGGGTGAAATTTCATATTTTCCAAGTCTGATATTATTGTTTGTTAAAGTGGTTAAAGTATAACCTTCAAATGGAATTTAGTTTGAAGAAGAGTAGTTTTTGTAGGTTTAATTCCTGATGGTATTAGTTTATAAGGACAAAAAGAATCTGATATTAGCAAAAATGCCCACAACTAAAGAACAGTAGAACTTGAAAAATGTTTAAATTGATCTGAAACATACAGCACAAAACTGAATGCCAGCAAAACACAGTAGTAGGTGCATAGCACACATTTAATCTTAGATTACCTAATTATAAAAGATCAAATTAGCATAAAATAAAAACAAATGGTTAAACATTGACGTCAAATTATTGTCTAGAAATAGAATGCACATTCTCTGCAGAGAAATGTATATTTGTGAAGGATATTCGAGTAACAGCAGGTTTAAGACAAAGAGATGTTGGTAACCTGGATCTTGCTCTATATAAGGCCAACTAAACTAACCTGGTAAAAGCAATAAATAAATGAATATAACTGTAAATATATCTAAGATAACAGCTTGTTAGACCACACAAATGTAGGTTACCCCCCATGGATCCTCGTTACTACCCAAAGATTATTTACAAATGAAACAGTGGAATATTGAATTGTAACAATTATTATTTTTTGTAACTAATTATTTTGATAGTACTGAAATGAACACTTCAGGTGGGAGACTCTGCTACATTATCTAATCTTGATTACTCATTATAATCTCTGGGCCTGATTACATTAATCTGTTAAAAACCACAGTAATCACATTAATAAAGTTATAATTTAAGTGCCTCTTGATAATCACACAATGAAACAAACACACTACTCCAGTCTAAAAATCCATGTTCAGATTCAGGAAAATAAGAAAGAATTAAAGTCTGTTGAGATCCAGGAGAGTGGCATCGTAAGGATTTGCTAGGTGTAACGATGAACCAAAGCATTCACATCAGAGAACAAAGCAGATAAGGGGTTTGCTCAGGATATCTGCTTAGGCCCAGAGCCATACTTATTATTTGAAAATATATGGTTATTATCTATTTATTGTATTTTGAGCCATAATAAATTGGTGATACAGTGCTAGTATTAGTCCATGGGGAATGTTGTGAAGAGATAGTAGGAACCGAATAGTAATGATATCTATATATGGTGATCCGGTGGATTTATAATGCAATAAGTGTGAAAGGGCATGTCTGTGACACATTTAAATGCAAACCAACACACACATGCAACATGTAAATAATGTCACCTGCACATTCTCTCAAAGAAACTCAAAAAATATTAACAGAAGCAGTACTTACAAAATATTTTTTTAATTGATTATTAATCCACAAGTCTGGGGGGCGGAAGTACACAGAGTGACAAGGTGGCAATGCAAGTGTCAGTCACAGCTTTGGATAAGACAGTCACATATAACAATTACAAGCATTGGTGTTTAAGGTAACATTATGAGGAGTAGTGCGAATACAAAATATATTTACAGTCACCATGTTGTACATACACTCACTCGCACGTACACTCACTCGCGTACATCACTTGTATATAAACTTTCCAGCACTCTGGCCAGCCCAAGGTTTTTTGTTGATGTAGCTGGACTAAATACATGGGTGCACTGGATCATTCAATAAGAAGAAAAAAAAGAGATTGTTCACTATTTCACTATTATAATATAACACTAGCCCTAGACGCTATGGCCTCATTAAATTGTCCAAATTTAAGTTACTGTAGCCCGTAATGTAGCCCGCAAATGTTACTGCTATTAAATTGGCCTCTTTTAGCTACCCGCAATCTATTTGCGAACTACAGGCTGAAACCCTGCGGCTGGCAAAATCGTAACTCCGACCCAGCTAAGCCTTTGATCTTTCAAGCCTGCAAATGTTACAATCGCTAAAATCACTACAATTCCTCAAGCCTGCAATTGCTTTCACACCCATTAATGGCAAATGTAGCTTAAAAATCCTACGAGTACTAGAGAGGACCGGTAAGGAGGATAAACACCTGTTCGTAGCACTATGAAAGCAAATAAAAACTCAAAACTGCACTTTAAATTATTGGGAAAGCGATGTAAGACATTAGAATTAATTGCACAACAGTCTCACATTTTATTTCCGTTATATCAATCCCGAGGATTAAAGAGTTAATACATATCAGGCCACCCATATGGACTATTACATTTTCTTCAATTATGTTTTATAGATTTTTACATCTCTGGATTGCGAGCCTGATCGCATATCAGACGTCTAAACCCTAATTTGTTGACGTTTAAACTCCATGTTTTACTTATTGGCACTAATTCATTTGTCTAACTTCCATGTTTTATTGACGTCATGATGACGGTCTCATTTTCTATTGGCTGTTTCTAAATCGGTAGTTATGGCCTTGCTTAATTGATCATAATCATGCCCTGAAATGCTACTTACGGGTGTATGGTTTACAGTTTCAACACTTCGGCCCTGTACTTTTGGGCTTATTCAATTTAATCGCTCTGTAACTGCTGCAAATGGAATTTAATGAGGCCCTATGTTTGCCATAGTAGCCATCTTGCAAGAAAAAAAATAGCAACAGTCTCAAATAAATTATTTGACATTCAGAAATAGAGACCAGGATCATAAGATCGGTATAAAAAATATAAATTAATTAAACATTACTAAATGATGGGGTGCAGTTACTCAAAAGCAGGAATATTGACTGTTTTTTGTTTTTTTTATATGTAAAGACATGTAGAATGTGTATGTTATTCATCACAAGGTTCAGTTTATCTACTGTTAGAACCTGATATGGACTTGCTAATTGGTCACATATGTCATAATATGTAAAACCATAGAATCTTAAGTGGTTGTACTTTTCACATCACTATATTTGTGTACTAATATTATATATATGTGGACAAAAATGTATAATTTGTTTAATTTGACTAGATTTTTTGAGCTGGCCTTCAAAAACATCTGTCATATATACACTCTCTGGCACACGGCACTATTCCGTGTATGGAACATGCACTCACATGCACATACCACTGTGCTATATATAAAAACTCTTGCATACCTCACTGTGCTGTATATGCAATCTCGTGCACACAACACTGTGCTACATGTACACTGAAACACAACTTTTTATTTCTACTGCACTTTTCTCCTGTACACTGTATTTCCTCACCCACTTGTCAAGTTTGTGTTCATATTATAGAGTCCTGACCAGTGTATATTGTAATATATACAAACATTGCTATGCTATTGTTACATATGCAAACCAGGCACCTTGGTCTGCAGGGACGTGTAAACATCAGTAACACAGCCTTGTGTAACGAGTGATACAAATTTATTTGCAGGTACATTTTCAAACACAGCATCTAATCCATCAATCAATGTCAGTATTGGCCCCTGGTGCAGAGTGTGTCGCTGACGGCCCACTGCAAAATCACAGGAGATGTTGCACAGATCAGCAAGACCAGTCCTTGTTGATATTGAAATGATTACATATTTCAAAGAAAATGCTGATACTTTGGTTTAGATCAGTTTAATGCTGAACTTTATTTTGTAAGCATACCCATGCTGTGGTTGATCTAGACACTTATTATATTGGAATCAATAAATTTAGTGAAATGTATTCCCTACAATTGCAATTCAGTCATCTTGCTTCTAAACTGCTCAAATGAGAACGGTTTAATTCCAGATAACGGTTTAATTCCAGATTTGTACTCAAATGAGAACGGTTTAATTTCAGATAATCTTATACTAACTGTGTAATGATGCTGTAGAGCTCCAAATGCCTCTGATCTCAATAATCATGCTTTACAGTTGTATACTAATTGCCTAGAGCTAATTATGATGAATTATAGATGAAAAATAATGCAAAATTCTTCACTGAAAATCTATTTGATATTAACATTTTTCTGCAAACCCATATACATTATTGTAAAACAATTTAACTTTAATAATGTATAGTTTTAAGATGAAATATTACTCTATAAGTGTACATTTTTGTTTTTGCAAAATACACTTGATATTCAGCTGATCAATTTGAATTAGGGTCTGTTTTGGCATGTTTTTTGAGGAAAGAAGTAACATGTATATTAGACCTTGTGCTATTTACTTACAGGCAAAATAGATTTTCAGTGTTAAACAATATAGTGGAAATACAGGGCAAACTTTCATATTGAGCATCTAATTAATTGCATACATTTATAAGCATGAGTTTGCCTATTGCAAAGTCAAATCGGTCTATATATGTTGTATTCAGCAGATTAAGATCCATTGAACAACCATAGATAGGACATCTTAGTAGAAGCAACCCAACCCTTGCCAATGGGCATCTAAAGATCCAGCACTCTTTGTAGTTCTCCAGGGACATGTGCAGTGCCCACTGAAAAAAATAGATACATATATTTATATATATATACAAATACTCTGCTTATCAAACAATTGAAAAATAGCTTTGTAAAAAGTAGAGAACGTGTACTCATGAAATATATTGACTCAACAGAGCAGACACATTAGAAGTTTTGTCAGTGAAATGACCAACGGTTCTCACAGACTCCAAATCTTGCAAAACATGTGAAATTATTCATGGATAGATAAATAAATAGAAAATATAAGATTGTCATGTGTAGTAGTGGGTGTGAAACATATATAGCACCATAAAAAAACGTATCTTGCAAAATGAATACCGTAAAAAACAGTTGGAACAAATCCAGTGTTGAGTTTGTTGGATTTGCAGCTACGATACAAAGTGCTAAAAATGTTTGTATCGCTAATTCGACAACTGGAGGTTTCCGAAGCTCAAAGAGATCCAGGGGGTAGGATTGAAGAGATAGAATGCTGACTGGACCGCTAATTAGACAGTACTTCAAGGAGTGGACAGTATTTCTAGACGCCCTCTCGGGGTTGGCTTCATGGAACACTCTTGAAATGAGATCCAGGTGCTTTTGAATTAAAGGGCCATTGGAAGTATTCTCTATTCCCTATTAATCACATGGCTCCATGATCCCACTAAGTTCCAGCTCTTGGATCACCTCTCCATACTCTGCAGAGTCGGTCTCTCTATCTCTGCAGTATAGACAGTCCTATGACAAAAATGAGAAAAAGAGGAGTCATAGCAATTAGGTACAACAAGTATAGATTATATATAAGATAAATGGACTAGTAGAGAGTACACACAGGGACACATGGCATTGTCCAATGTAAAATGAGCAGCGAGAGTAACATCACTGTTGCCATGTGATCATGAGACAAAGTTGTCAATCATTCTTATTTTCTACTGATCCATAATATGTAGAGGATGAGAACGCTTCATGTTGTGCCTGAGCACTTAATGTCAGTCACTAGTGATTAGACAGAAAAAAACATGATGGTTTGCATACAGATACAATTATTTTTTTCTTTTCCGATGTTATAGCATGAGCTGACCATGTGTCTTAAAGGACCACTGCATCTTACGGAAAAATAGACACTGGTTTGTCCTAATATTTACCAAACTAACGATATTAACAACGGAGTAAGCCAGGGACATCATCATTTTTGTGTGGAAAATCTGAATTATCAGTAGAGGGAGTGGTGGGGAAAAGCCCAGAGCATTAGATTGATAAAATAAAAATACATAATAATAAAAAGGTAAAGAGTGAAATTGACACCGCACCCTTTCTCCTCACTGGCCCAGTATTAGACATCGATGCAAGCATAACTCTTCGCCACTCTCACACAAACACAACTTCCACCAATATATCATGGATTCCTCAAGGGTCTGGCAGAGACATGAATTCCAACATTTTTCCCGACTAATTGTCCTACATTTTATTTATATCACAGTAGTCATTTATTTACTATTATTACTATAGGCAGGGCTAAAGTGTTTAGGCCTCCTTTTCCTCTGTGATGTTTTCCAAACCAGTCCCTAGTGATAGCATATGAGGACCTTGGGGACATTAAAACTGTTCTAAACTAAATACAGGAAGGGTAAGCAAGCAGTTACTTATTTTATTAATATTATTTTATCTTTATTTTAATCCCTGTTGTTGCGTAGAGCACTTTTAATGAAACTCTAAAACCACCGGTTGTTCATGGACAACATTTAAAGTAAGTTATCTGAACAGTGAAAGTCTTTTGTGGCCCAAACATATGACTTCAAGGCAGCAATAGCATCTAACATTTGGAAAATCTCATCCTTCAAAGGCCAAGACATGGTAAAAATAGGAAATTCCAAACTCCTGATGAAGATGAACCACAGGCAACACTTTTATCTGAAAAGTTAACTGACTGCAATGCCACAAAAACCATATAAATATGATAAATGACTATTTACAGAACAATGCTCTCAGGTCCAAAGACCTATCCACGACAAAACATATTTTCACTGTGATCCAGTAGTACCTGAAGGTGTTAGGCAGACATTCAAAGTGGCAACATGGATTTGCTCACTGTCAAGATCTCTGTAAATAGCCAAATATTCCAGGACAATGCCATCTGTTAGGAAGTCCATCCCAATTTGAGGGCAGGGATAAAAAGTCTTCCAGAAATACTGCAAGCACCCTTAATGTCCAGACTTCAAAAATCCTTATGGCCTTAGCAGTACTCATACCACGCCAGTCACATCAGCCAGGGGAGTGAGTAACATGAGGAAGAGGTGCCTTACAGATGTAGCCCTGCCAATGGTATTGATAATAGTTAATCTTCTTTGTCAGCCTGGTCCATTGCTACTGACTAGGGACAAGGAATTTTTATGTGGAGAAAGAAAAATAGAGAGGCAGAAATGAACACAGAGAATTAATGTCTTTTAGTGGGCGGTGCGTGAAGAAAAAGTTTTCTCCAAATGTGCTTTAATATGTATTTAAGGCGCACATAATGTTTTTTAAATCGCAATTTAAATGTCCTGGGGTATTTTGACCATTAGTGTATGTTTATCCACTCTTGTTGTTGTTTAATGGTTCAGTCATGTCCGACTCTCTGTGACCCTATGAACCTCAGCATGCCAGGCACAATCATTGTGTCTGGCTGGGCGTATCCATAAGGTTATCTTGGTAAAGATACTAGAGTGGGTTGCCAGTTCCTTCTCCAGTGGACCATGATTTGTCTGACTTACCTGCTATGACCTGCCCATTTTGGGTGACCCTACATGGTATAGCTCAAGCTATAAACAAGCCTATTCACCACAACATGGTAGCGATCCAGGAGGGGTTATCCACTCTTACCACTCTGGATGAGATTCGACAATGCTTGTTACTTCTCAGAAAACACTTCCATGCCAAATTGCCAGCATCCAGTGTTTTATAATGACCACATTTTAATATGCCTAACGGGTTACCATCTATGTAAGCCTTGTAAAGAAGATTTTTTTGCTAGTATATAGAGGCCAACATTCAAGTATTGCTTCCAGTACAAGGCGAGTGGTAACAAAGTAGGAAAAGCATAATGTTCATCCACCAATTGGTTTAATGTTCCACAAACTCTGTATAGAAGAAAAGTCATCATATCTAACCCACACACTCTAAGCCAGCAAGTAGTGTTGAAGAGACACAAAATGCACAAGAGCCTGCTAAATTAAGGTGGTCTCTAAAAAGCTTTTATGTTCATTGTTTACATAACTGTTAATGTTGTTTCTTTGATAATTCACAGACAGGAATTTCCTCCATACCATACAGATGCTTTGATTTCTTGTGTGTCGTCATAAAAAAAGTTAATATAACTTTGTCCGAGTAAAGAAATGCAGATTAAGCAGTCTGAGAAACATGGCACTGTTCCTTGGCTATATTTTGAAAGTGTTCTCTGATCAAAATTGGCTCTGCAAACTGACAAGTATGCTTGAGTATTGCCATAGACTAATTTTATTGCTTTATATATGAAGAATATCTGTGAATCTGGTAAAAGCCTTGGGAAATGTTTCAGTCATTTTGGTACCATATTATCTGCTTCATAGGGCTGGGACTCCCTAACTAATGTACCTAACCTTCAGCAATGTCCCTGAAACGACTCCTTCTGTGTCTTCCCACTTGCTAAGGGGTGATGCGCCCGTGTGAACCCTCACATAGTTTTGCCTGGTTTAGAGAGGACACCATGTCTGTACTAACAACTTATGGCCCCATTCAATTGGCCAAATTACAATTACTTGAACTCGTAAAGCAGCTTGTAAAAGTTACAGATTTTTAATTAGCTACTCGAAATCCGAGTTCCCCACCCACAATCATTTAGGGGCAACAAGCCTTAGAACTCCACTGGTTTTAGCACAGCTCAAGATTTACCAATGCTAAATAATTAATGTTACACAAAATCAATATTCTATTAGACCCGACGCTCTAGCTCGCAAATTAAGTCTGATAAAATGTATCACGTTTCTGTCAAAAAATTTTACTACTACTAAATGGGACTCGCAAGGGCGTTTTTTTCAAACACTTATAACAGCTGCAGCAGCAATGTAATGTACTTTAAAAGCATGGGAAAGCATAGAAATACATTAGAATGAATTGCACAACAGTCTCAAAACCCACAAATATGCAATGAAAAAATAAATGTTTTAATGTTTTTGATGGGTGAAATGGATATCAGGACTTAATAGGTTGATACATATCATGGACTAGAACAGTTGCTTTCATGATTTTTATTGATTTCTACATTGCTGGATTGTGAGTCCAATCGCTAAATTTACTTCTCAACACTAATTAATTCATAGTCTCTGAGGGAAGTATAAACTCCATGTTTAACTGACGTCATGATGACGGTCTCATTTACTGTTGGCCTTGTCTAAGAAGTATTGCAAGTGTTTAAGAAGTAAATCATGGGTTTACTTCTATATTGTCAGATCAAATGATCACATCCCCTGAAATCCTACTTACGAGTGCATGGTTTCCGTGTGGTGGCTGTGAGACTGTAGATGCGGGTTACAGACAATTGAATGTATCTAAATGTTTATAAAAATGCTTGAAATTGAACGGGGCCCTTAGTCTGTAGAACTGCATTAAGAAGGTTCCCAGTCAAATGATATCACTGAAATAAAGAGCCGACGTATGGTTTCTTATTCAAAGTGGTTTCTTTTCAGCACATTTTTGCCTCTCACTTAACTATTCAAACAGCTGCTTAATGCAAAGCAAAGTAATTTTAATCAATTGGCACACATGCTATTACCTATATTCTTTCATGTCGAGATATTTTTTAGGTCAGACCACACATGGTCCAACCTGAAGCATGTCCTAGACATTCTCAGCTATTTGTAGACAGCTTCATCCTGGAGCTAGTTATAGAAACTGCCTGAGGACAATCCGATTAACAAACTAAGCAGCATTCTGTTTGTGGCATATGCTAGAGTAAAAAAAAGATGTAAACAAGCAGAAAAGGTCAAAACGTCTTATTGGACAGAAAAATAGCAATGGATGTGAATAAGTCACCTGTACCACTATGAAAGATCACCAAGTACTCAACAGTACAGAGACTGGTTACTCACATAATTACTAGGCCAGGCCCACATAATAACACATCTAATAGCACAGGTTTGACTCCAAGTTGCCTTCATTAGAGTGACACAGTGTATATTCCAAATATGATATAATTTGAATCTATAGGTAATAACAAGTATGTTATCAGTTTCCTTTAATTAATAAGTATCTGCCTTTCTGATCCACCCACTAAGGACACAGGAATATATTCCTTATAGCAGACCATTATCAATAATCACTGCGTCACTTTAAGATTAAAAAAACTAAAACAGAAGGCATCTTCAAGAGGGCACGTTTAAGCCTTATAGTTTTGCATCATCAGTTAAAAAATAATTAACTATATTTAATGAAAAAAAAATCTGATACAAATATTTCCTAATGGACAAATTGCAGATTCATTTTTGTGTATTTATATTGAAAAATCACTTCCTCCAAAAGTTAATTCTTATTCACTATATATATGCACCAATAGTTAAAATCTGGCAATTTTAAGCCCTGTGGTATCTAGTCCTAAACCCATATTATTCATACAGTTGGTCACACTAGTGTCCAGGTTCAACATATGGGAGACTTTTATGGTCCTTTAAACATCCTCTTAAAGAATACTTTATTAAAAGTAAATTTTAATGTTAATGTACAAAAATAAGTCTTCTTAGTGATAAATGAAATTGCCTTCTGTTTTTCTTTTTGTGCAAATTCTATAATTTGGCACCAATACCACATACAATAATTTATTTGTATGGTCTCAACAGTCATACAGTGTTCTTGGGCATAGATATATTTTTGTGGCACAATGACTGCGCATCCAGCATCAATACACTCTAGCTCAGACCTTTTCCAGATCAATAGTATAAAGCACAATGCAATGCCATAATCTGTGATTATACATCAAAGGTATTTTTCACCATGCCATCTTCCCATTTCCAGATAATTAATCCAAGGAAATAACCTCACTCACCCCAGAATGATACATAGCAAACACTCACCTGCACATCCACAGCCCATGGCAGCCCCCCTCTTTGTATCCATGGATGAATTTCACCTATCTCCTTTTTCTGCTCTTCTGTAAAACGAGGCTGGAGCTTCTGGAGGGATTTCAGCCTTTCCCTGTCCTTTCGCAGAACTACATCCAAATCCCTAAAAACAGAGACAACATGTTATAAGCATCTGGCTGTATACAGCATTATAAATGAGTGTGTTATAGAGTGAATACAGTGAGCTTATGGATCCATTGTACACTGTCCCCATCATTCTAGTTATACACAGATACATACATAGACATCATTCAAAAGATGCAGCATGTTTTCTGTATAAGCAAAGAAACTGTGTGTTGCGGTCCTATGGTCCTCCAGGAACACTCTATTCAATATTTCTTGAAATTGCTGCTACCCAACTAGCCATCTCTCTCTTCTCTAACACTCCATTAATGTAGGGACATTTTAATACACCTATTGAATCACTTTACCAGTTATGAGAGATTTTAATGTCAACTTCCCTGCCCAAAATACTCCTTAAGGTTCTCTCATTTGAACTAAACATTCTGAAATGTAACAGACCTTTCTATATTTCAGATGGCCACCTCTTAACATATTCATTTTTTACATTTATCTGCTCTCAGTTCTCTCTTTAATCCTTTCCCTGCCCTGATACAATAAAGACGCATAAATAATCCTTAGGACTAATTCTCGCACCTCAATTCATCCACAAAGCTCCAGCCTTTATACACAAATCCTATGCATTTAAAAGGCTGCCTGAATACTTCTTTCTCACGTCTCTCTTCTTAAATTATTTTTGGTTACCACATGGCTCAGTTCTTGGCAACATTCTGTTTTCTGTCTTTATGAACCTCCTGTTTAAATGACTTAGACTTTCATTATCATCTGTGTGCTAGAAACACAAGAGTCTAGATATCTCGACATTTGATGCATGCTTTAGTTCCCCCGCATGTCCTCCTCAAAAACAGAGCTCCATCTTTACTTCTAGATGATAATCTTCCTCAATGCACATAATTTCATTCAGGAATACATAGATTGGATTATATTTCACTCTCCAATTCACACCTTACATTAACTTCGCTCATAAATTCTTGGCTTCTTTAAAATATAGTACCTCTATGGAATCGTCATATTACTCATCCAACCTTTATTTGTAAAGCACCGACATATTCCGTAGCGCTAAACACGGTAGATACATGTAAACATTTTTTAGAACAAATTACAAAAGAATGGAGGGCCCTGTTATTGAGTTTAAAATCAAGCAAAGTGCTTTCTCTAAAGCACCCAATAAGATTGAAAACTCCCCAAACTTACAGTCTAGAGTGTATGGGTGAGATATAGGAAGGTATATAGATATTCTGGATGCTAAGGGAAGTCAGTCTGGCAGAGGAATTCATTATGGACTGAAGTGGAGAGAGACGGGTGATTGGGAAGCCAGCAAGAACATGGCTGCAGTAGTCGAGGCGGGATATGATAAGCGAGTGTTTTAGAATTTTTGTTGTGTCTTGAGAGAGAAAGTGGCGTATTTTGGAAATGTTTTTTAGGTGAAAATGGCAATATTTAGTGATTGATTGTATGTGAGGAATGACATTGGTCCTGCGAGGTAGGAGTGATGATGGCATTGTCAACAGTGAGAAATATGCGAGAAGTGGAAGCTGTGGAAGAGGGTGGGAAGATTAGGCGCTCAGTCTTTTGACATATTGAGTTTGAGTTGAGGGAGTTGAGAGAGGCAGTTGGAAACATGAGCTAGAAGAGAGGGGGATATGTCTGGCACAGAGAGGTAGATTTGGGTGTCATCTGCATGTAGATGGTATTAAAATTCAAAAAGAATGTATTAGGGTACAAAGGGAGGATGTGTAGATAGAGAAGGCGACCTAGGAAAGAACCTTAAGGTATACCAACAGTCTGAGGGCAAGGCGAAGAAGAGGAGCCAGAGAAGGAGACCCCGATTTTCTAGATGTGATTTAAACCAAGAAAGAGAAGTCACAGATGCATTAACATGTATCTCATGGAATACATGTAATGTGTAAATTGTCTACCAATCATCTTCCTGACAATCATGAATGCTACTGCCAGACTCATTTTTTTTTTTTTTTTCCAAATCTTTTTATTGACACATAAGCAGTGCTCAATAACACAATATTGTTGGACTCGCAGGTCCAACACAATTTTGCATAAACAGGGTTTTTTAACATCGTTTTAGATATCTTGTAAAACTTTGTTGTCAATAATGATTATCCTGTCCTGACAATTTTGGGTGTCTGCTTTATGTGTCCACCATAACCTTTTTCCGTTTTCTCAACTTTGCAGGAAACGCCTGCTAGCTATTCCTTCCCTAGCAATTGACTTCTCAATACTAAACTTGTCAAATTCTTACATGTCAGCTAACTTGTTGTCTTTCCATGTAGATATATATAGATGTTCAATTTTGCATAGCTCGAGAATTACATTATTCACCTAGTATATGGGAAGTATAACATCGAACAAACAATGAATAAACAAGTCAATGAACTTATTACCTGTATCTTCCTTGTTTTTTTTTTTTTTTCCTCTTTCTTCTTGTCTATCTTCTTCAGTTTACTCAATTCGCCAGTAGTTGTCAACGCCCAAGACACCCGTCACCCCGGCCTGGAGTCTCTGCCTCATCCAATTACGCCTTCCCTTCCTAGTGTACTAATTTCCACTCTAAATCAAGTTTTTGTTAAATTAAAATAGCTTTGTCCGACTCCACCCATCTGTCCCAAATTTGACTAAAAGTGGAGAGTAGGTTGTTTAATGAATGCGTCATTTTTTGCCAGACTCATTTTAACGACTCTCCACTCATCCTTTGCTACTCTCATCTGAAAGTTCCAGCACTGAGTCTCTCAATCTCTTCCATTCAAATACGCACTAATCTTATGGTTCGCCTTTGCCTAAACTACCATTCCCTTCTTCCACATCTGATAAAGTCTAATGAAGAAAATCTTTTGGCAGAAAGTCGTTTTCTCCTGTCTTAATCCCATTATCTCCTCCAGACAGCATTCTCTCAAATCCTTCACAACATTTGTTTATGTGTGTTTAAATTTGAGTTATACTTCTTCTGTACTTATTGTAAAGCCCTGACAAATATATTTGACATTGACAAAATATTTAATAATAATTGGAGAAGCTCTATGAACCTCAGTATTAATTTGTTTGCATATAACAGTTGCTATGTATTTATTTTCACCACCCTAGACAATATCACCCCAACCTGCTACCCAGGGATGGATTTAGCAATAAACCAGTGCTTGTAGGTGCTACATTTACAGTTCACCTGCCCAACTAATCTCCTAGATTTACATTCTGTGTGTTTCAAAGTTGCCTAGTGCCCACAAGTTTTTAGTTCATTTGTAAACAAGAATTTAAACTCGTATGGAAGAAGGGTCATGCCTGAACACACTAGTGGTGCAAATCCTTCAGTTCTGCCGGTGTACTTACCGTTGCGGCATCTGGTATGTCATCATTACATTCTCATCAGCATTAGCCATAAGGAGCCACATGGGGTCCTGCAGAATATACTTCATAATGTGTTTGCTGCCGCTAGACCCTGAGGCTTGCACATGTTGCTGATTGTTCTCTGATGAATCCACGCTGCCAAAATACTTGCTGCTGCGGCTGGTGAGACTACTCCCTGTGACCAAGAGAGATTATTGAGCTCATTCTGATTAGCCTGTCCTGGTCGCTTTTCTTGACTATGATACCACAGTGCACCCTGTCATTTTTGTCACAAACCCACCTGTTTGACTCTCAGATGTGCCATTGCCACGGGATCCCGAGGTAAAAGAATCAGAGATAGCAGAGGAGGCAGAGCACGTTCCACAAGATGCATCCTCTTGCAACAAGATATCCAGAATGTCACTACATGTTGACACAGCATCACTTGTGCGAGCATCTGCAGGGGATCCATCCCGTGTGAGGACCTGGGGTTGAGGGTGTAGGCTATTTGTAAATTTAATCTAAATAGCTTCTAACAACACGCTTAAAAGTCTACACAAAACACATTTCATTTTTAATATTAAATAGTGCTAAACCTATCACATTGAGTATTTGTAATGTAATTGTACATTCACATGCCAATGCAATATACATATCAGTAAATACATTGAGCTTACCAGCTCAGAGTTGTGGCAGGGTTGCGAGATCACAGCACTGCCTGTAGCTCCATTATCCATTGGCCCCGCACTTCCCTCTGGACGTTCTGCTTTCTGTGCCTCTTCTAACTGCAGTAGGTTAAGCTGTAATGGAGAGCTGCAGCGAGATTGGAACAAAGGAGGAGATGTAGGATCCCTCAGAGTGGAGGAGCAGGAAAGTCCCTCTCTGGTTTTTAAGGAGCCAGGAGATTTGGGGTAAGGAAACGGCTGCGCATGGTAAAGATTATGTGCGGTCTGTGGTGTAAATGATGGAGGTTGAACAGGGAATGAATGCTGTGGAGTAGGAAATATAGGTTGTCCAATAGGGAAGGTTGGCTGAACAACAGGAAATGAAGGGTTTGGAATGGGAAAGGAGGGCAAAGGAGAAGGGAAATTGGGCTGTGAAACATATGAAGATGGCTGAGCAGGGAAAGAAGGTTGTGGAGTTGCCCCTGGCTGCAAATTTGGGATCATGTTGGGGGCATACATAAAGTTAGGTAGCATAACAGCCAACACAGGAGGAAGCACTGGAGTAGAGAAAGGTTGCTGAGGGCAGCTTGTAGAGGGTGCCTCTTGGGGTGTTTCACTTGGCACTGGAATCTGTGGAGGAGGGAAAATTGGCAGGGTGTAAGCAGGCAACACAGGGTATGGCAGAGGAGGAAAGCTGGTGTGAGAGGTTCCTGATTGGGACCAGGCTATAGTATTGAGACCAGGGGTGGGGGCGCAAGGATGCTGTGGGAGTCCAGAGCTGCTACTGTCCCATGACTCTGGACACACACGCTTTGCTTTGGCTTTTCGAGTCTTTCCACTTCTTTTCCATGAAGTCTCAGGACCATGTTGAAGGCCTGAGCGAGGTCCTACAAATAAAAGAGATTTCATTTAAAATATTGTTTTTTTTAGTATTTCTTGTCACAATATTAAGAGGAAATTCAGTCAGTCTTGGATGGTGTATATCAACTTCCATTTTCCCAAGTCAGTAAATGCTTAAAATAGGAGATACTATTGATCTAACGGAGTTACTAATGATACACTGAAAGATTGAGTAATTGATTCTACTCATCTCTTTTTTTTTTGTCTACTCTAACATATATACATTGTAATTATTTAAGTCTATTCTAAATATTCTGTTGGTTTCACTTCTCACTCTTAACCTTCATCTACATGCACCAGATTGTCTCCATTGTTTACCCACTCATCTTGTTGCAGTATGAAGACTCATCACCCTTTCCCTAAATAAAGTTGAGAAAACTGATACACACATCGCTTGTCTGCCTTTTCCAGTAAAGCATCCTTGCTTTGAAACAACACAAACTGCTCACTGGGCTTACCACAATTTTCCCATTGGCATCTCACAATATAGCAGAAATGAAATGCACACTCAGCTTCAGTATTAGTCCTGTACTCTTACCTCCAGGCCTCTCATGTAGGTAGCTGTTGCAGCGGTTATTGAAGGCATTGAGCCTTTTAATGTCCATGAAGTTAGTGAGAAAATCATTCTCCTCTCTCTGTGTGTGAGCTGCTAAAACATCTTTTGTTAATCCCAACCGTTTACATGGCTCCTTCTCTGCTACATCCAGAGCAGGGGATGGCGCTTCCATGAGAGGCAGATTATCATCCATTTCTGAGTAATCAGGGAAAAAGAAAAATGTAGTTAATCAGAATGTATACTATTAATTTTCACACTTCTATTTTTGGCTGGAATGTTGTAAGAATAATTATTATAACATAATAAAGCTGTCTTGCTATACCTCAGTGGTACGTAATATTGTCTTTTGGCAGTAGCTCAGTGGTACATACTGTTGTCGTTTGGCAGTACCTCAGTGGTGCGTAATGTGGTCTTTTGGCAGTACCTCAGTGGTACATAATGTGGTCTTTTGGCAGTACTTCAGTGTTAAGTAATGTTGTCTTTTGGCAGTACCTCAGTGGTACATAATGTGGTCTTTTGGCAGTACTTCAGTGTTAAGTAATGTTGTCTTTTGGCAGTACCTCAGTGGTACATAATGTGGTCTTTTGGCAGTACTTCAGTGTTAAGTAATGTTGTCTTTTGGCAGTTCCTCAGTGGTACGTAATGTTGTCTTTTGGCAGTACCTCAGTGGTACGTAATGGGGTCTTTTGGCAGTACCTCAGTGGTACGTAATGTGGTCTTTTCGCAGTACCTCAGTGGTACATAATGTTGTCTTTTGGCAGTACCTCAGTGGTACGTAATGTTGTCTTTTGGCAGTACCTCAGTGGTACGTAATGGGGTCTTTTGGCAGTACCTCAGTGGTACGTAATGTGGTCTTTTCGCAGTACTTCAGTGGTACATAATGTGGTCTTTTGGCAGTACCTCAGTGGTAAGTAATGTTGCCTTTTGGCAGTACCTCAGTGGTAAGTAATATTGTCTTTTGGTAATACTTCAGTGGTAAAGTAATGTTGTCTTTTGGAAGTACCTCACTAAATCTACTAAGAGGCATTAATGAAAACATAAGTAACTATCAGTACATTGTATTATTGTTCGTTAATTCTCAATGGTATTTAGTAAAGTATGACAAAATATCTAAATCATTATTCATAAAGCCTCCCAGATTTAGCCAGCATAAAGGAAGTGAGGCAAAGAATCTTGTTGTTTAAGTGAATGTTTCATCTTTGGTAGGAACATACAAGGTAATCCTGAATAGTACAATTTCTTGCATGTTTATTGGTTAAGAAAAAACTAATATGCAAGTAATGTGCTAGAATACGTGCTAAGGTGCAGGCTAGCAATGAACACCGCAAACAACCCAACAGCCAAGTATTTTTACAGCTTATTTGTTTGTACTCACACATGAGTTGGAGAGGTTCATGCTGATATTTAAAGTGACAGTTGTAAACAAAATGACTCATAAAAAATAAATAAATACATATATATGTATTATATTGAGGGAAATGAGGCCAGTTCAAGGAATGAATAAAAAAAAATAAAAAAAATCTCTAAAATAAAAAATATGTGTTTAACGGTGAATCATATTTTGGGAGGACTGCTACCTATTTGGTGATTGAGCAGAAATAAATTTGACACTGGGTTATTTTGTCAATGTCAATATCTAATTTACTTATCATAACTGTGGCAATTTACCTGAATAGTCAAATATCTCAATTACTGTGCAAGCATACTATTCATCCATTACCAAAGTTTTTGCATCAGAAAAAAATACATCAACTTAAAACTACTTAACCATAGAGCAGCACAGAAATGTATAAAAAGGTGTGGTTAATATACAATCAATATGTACCCGTCTCTGGCTGTAGCCTCTTGTCCCCAACATGTACGATTGTGCTGCTGTAGCTGCAGTGGCTCGTGTAAGATACCACACTCTCTGCCTTTGGGTCCATAGACAGGGGGACAAGGGCAGAATCAGGACGACAGACTGGAACAGGCAGGGAGGGAAATGACAGACACGGAAGAGAGCCTGGCATTGATAGGGAAGTGCGCACATTTCCAGAAAGTGAGCAGGTTGAGGAATCTGATAGTATAGGCTGCAGAAGTGCAGGGTCACAGGCAGAAACTGGTTGGGCCAATGTGATGAAGGATGGGCAATGAGGAGTATTAGGAAGGTTGTGTACTGTCTGTAACAGTGACTTCTCATCTGCAAGAAAACAACAAACATAATAAAAAACTGGGTGAATGAATTAAAATAAGAGCTGTAATCTTTCATATCCATCTGCTCTCACTAGAACGGATACACCACAAACATTAAGGCTCTAAACACATTGCAAACACACAGTGCACAGTGTCTCCGAACACGTGGCAACTAAATCATATATGTTCCTCTCACTGTACCTATTGGTAGTCCTGTCACAAAGGCTGGATGTCCTGCTTGTGACTCTGCCCTATATGTTTCTGTTTGTATCTGGTCATCAGAAGCAGGAGATGACTTATTGTTGCAGGGTGAATCCCTCTTGCGCTTGATCGATGCTGGAACACTACAGCTCTCTAGGTATCTGAGGGTAGATGAATTTAGGTTCATACCTAATACAGTCACGATGGTTACACAAAGATTCAATACTGCATCACCCTAAAATCCACCCTTCTCACCTGATAACACTGTCTAAGCAACTGATTTGCTGGTAGGAGTATGGCGGCTGTTTTGCTGGCACATCTTTGCCCTGCTCAGGGGAAGAACAGCTTCCAGAGGATTCCTTTACAATGTTTTTACTGTGCACAGTGGCAATAGGAGCATAACCTGAAATTAAAGCTATAGTTTGTCATGTTGTGGTCTGTAAAATATTAAACATATACAATATATAGTACGTCTTCTCTGTAATCGCACAAATTACCTCATGCGGATTGTGCACCATCTCATAGGAGATGATACTTAGCTTTACTGTTCTCAGGGTGCATGTCAAAATTGTTTTGGAACTATGTATATAACTCTTAAGGTTTTCCATAAAATGTATAGATTAATGCAGATGTGGGTCCGTTGCTAAACTTGCCTAGTGATATCATCGGCACCTCACTGATTAAAGTCGATAAAATTGAAACATATTGCAGTTTCTATTGCATAGAGGACAACTGCGTTACATTTTATGAATTAAACTTTTTTCGGATAGTGCACGACTCTTCTGTAGTAACACAATTGCACTAAAACTGTAGATACAACACCCGAATGGGTACCATCCCACAGTACACAGTACTTGTTTATATTTTCTCAATTCTCCACTGTGTATCTTCCACACTGGTTTTAGCTTCATGACATAAAATATGAATAGGGTCACAGCTTCAAGATATAATTATATCATACATGGGCAAAGAGATAGAAGATGAACTTAAGATAGATTAACAAACAATTTTTGAACGCATATATCGCGTTAAAAAATATACTACATCCACAGACCATTTGGAACTACAGATAAGAATAATTCATCAAAGCTACGGCCTTCGTAGGCTAATCCGGATGTTGGGAAAATTAGCAGAAATGAATGTATAAAAGGTTACATGTGAAATCCTGATCACAGGCATTTTTTTCTGGCAGTGTGGAAAGATTCAAAGGTTTTGATGAAAAGTCTAGTATTGGATAAAAAAAGGATGGGAGTGGAGGTGTAACTGAATCCTGGGATAGTGCTCTTTGGGGGAGTGAACAGTGAAGTGTTTCAGGAGTGAAATATTATGGAAACACATAATATTATACCCAAGAAGTTAATAATAAGAAATTGAATAAAGAGTATGAAACAGATAGTCTTAGTCCAATTTAACAGAATTGGCGATTTAGGTAAATGCAAAAAGATTTTAAGTTAAAATGGTCCATTTAAAAAATATAAAATAATTAAAGCTGGGCAACAATTTAAAATCTGTTTAAATTCGTGAATAGCACTGATAAATTGTGAAGAAGTGTGTGAATATAACGGAATCTTTTTTCCTTGTTTCAATTCTTAATGGCTAGAAACCCTGGCTGTGGAAATTAATTTAAATTAATATTCATATATTAAGGCCTTAATACATATATTGATTGAGCATGTAAATCATATTAGATTCTTAGAAATTGTAATAGATGAACATGTTTTTAATGGATTGTTAACTACTATGTGCCCTATTCAATTCCCCATTTCATAAGGTTACACAGGCAAAAAGTGCTCAGTAACTACACTTAGCTATCCTATTCCCCCCTTTTCAACATGATTGCAAATGTGCTACTTGCAATGCCTGCAAGTAACCTGTACTCACAATATTACATCTGCTTCCCCATTGATTTTCAATATCAGTAGCTTTACAAGCTTTTGCTCAAAAAGGCTATTTAATCTCAAATTTCTCAAAATTACTTGTAATAATACTAAAATTTACGAGTATTATATAGCGCCCACTCAAACCCGATCCCCCGTTCACCCATCTACATAAACATAGGGGTCCATTGGTACGTATTGGAGACGTTGCAGCACGGGGGCATCCAAGGCCCATTTCTGAATGCTATTTATACTATTTACACTATACCAAGAACTTCAGGTTACCATACTTGACATCCTCGTTCAGAGGGGAACCAGACAAGGATGCCTCCCTTCCTCTGCATTTTTTGCAATAGCCATTGAACCACTGGTAGCTACAATCAGCAAGCACAGGGATATAAGTGGCCTGGTGGTAGGTCAGACTTAACACAAAATCAGTTTATTAGCCGACTATGGGCCCTATTCTATTTCTCCAATTGTAAATTTCTAAACACTTAAAACCACTTCTTGCCTCATATTCTATTAGCTATTCCCAATCCGATTACGAGTTACCCGCCCACAATGACTACGGGCTAGCCAAAGTCAAATTCGGGCTTGGAACTTCATTGTTTTAGTACAGCTTGAACATTACAAGAACTAAATAATTAAAGTTACACAAAATCGATATTCTATTAGACCCATAGGTCGAGCCCCATCGGCAAATATTACTTATTGGCACTAATTAATTTGTAGCCCCCGATTGCAGGTTACGGGTAACTTCCATGTTTTACTGATGTCATGACGAGGGTTTACGAGTGCAGTCTTGAGGTTGGAATTTGCAAGCTGGAGTCAATCGAATACATTTATAAAAAAAAAAAAACAGCAGCGAATATTACAGGTTCGAGGCATTTGCGAATATGGCCCTAATTAGAGATAATTGAGAGAAATCCAGGGAAGTAAAGACCAGTAACACTCACAATAGAAAAGTTGTTAAGGAATTGTATTCATGAATATATCCATGTGAACAAAACAAAAAACCAAGTAGGAGTTAACACAGATTTATCAGGGTTAGCTTATGTCAAACTAATTCGTTTTTATTAGGAGGTAAGTAGAAACCTGGACCAGGACTAATCAGTTGACGTAGACTGTTGGGTCTTGACAAAAGCTATTGATACAGTACCACATGGGATGCTATTGATCAAATAAAGAATAGAGGAATTGCAGTAAATATCTGCACATGGATAGATTAAAAAGAGAAAACAAAAGGTTGTTGTAAATGGAACACACTCAGATTGGACTAATGTGGTAAATGAAGTACCTCACGGTTCAATAAGTAATATTTGCAGATCGTGCTCGCAATCAAGCAATCCAGCACTCTATAAAATGCATTAGATCATCTGTTCTAGTCCATGTGGGTTTCATGATATGTATTAATCCCTTGAGTCCTGGGATCAATATTACTCAGACACAACAGTTAAAAATAATATTTTTTTATTGCATATTTGTGGGTTTGAGACTTTTGTGCAATTAATTCTAATGTGTTTCCATGCCTACCCATGCTTTAAAGCACAGTAGTATGTGTTTAATTGCTGCTACAGCTATTTAGTACTTTTTTCAATTGCGGGTTAGACTTTATTTGTGAGCTAGAGCTATGGTCTAATAGAATATTGATTTTGTGTAACTTTAATTATTTAGAGCCCATTATATTCAAGCTGTGATAAAACAATAAAGTTCTAAGGCCAAATTTGTGTCTTTGACTGGCCCATAGTAATTGTGGGCGGGTAACTCATAATCGAATTGCGAGTAGGTCTGTATACATTTTATGAATTGGGAAATAGAATAGGGCCCTTATTCAGCAAGGGTAATGGAGTCCCAATGCATCTACCAATGGTACCTCACTGGTGTACACCAAAGAAAATAATTTATTTAGCTCATCTGTCTTCTCCTGGTTACTACAGATCAGTCAGTGTTTCTTACCATTTAAAGTTTCAATAATTTCTGTTCTAACATTTTTCTATTTATATATTTAAAACAAACTTTTAGGGTTACTTTAACCTTTCATTTTCTATTTTACCATAGCATACCATAACAAATTGCTTTTTCGAAGACTACTTATATTCCTTGTATACATCTAATGATGATCTGTTATATTTTATATGCTTGTTTTTTTCTTCCTTATATTGTGTTTAGATCATTATTAAGGCCCAAAAGAGAAATGTCACAATGTGGTGCAATTCTCCTCTCAAATTCTATAATTTGAGTGTCACAAGCAGCGCATACATATTGCAGGATGTACACTGGGTGAGGTTGTTACTGGACGACTCGTAGCTTGTCAGACCACAATCTATAACAATCCCAAAGCTGTGTACATGTTCACATTTCACAGCTATAAGTCTCCAAGCTGTTTTGTGTTCTCTTCCTAAAGCAAGACTGCAACGGATCAGTTCAAAAGTCACACTTTTGTAGATAGTTTTTCAGCTGTACTGTTAACACTTTTTTCAAGGCTTTTCCTAAAAAGGGAATTTTTTAAACAGGCCTGTAGTTTGTCATACAGTCTTGGTCTAAAGATGCTTTTTTTTAGCAGTGGTCTGACAACTGCTTCCTTTAGTTTTATTAGGAAAGGTTCCACTGTGCAGTTAACAGTTTAATATTTTTGATAGATAATTTTTAATGGTCATCATGGTACCATCAAAACATGAGGTAATATTTGTGCAAGGTGAGGGGTTTAGGCAGAGAGGTGCAATGCTGTCTATTGCAGAAGACAAGGATCATGATAGGCACTGATTACCTCAGAGAGATCAAGTTTCTCTCTTGGGATGTCAGTCCTCTCAGGGAACGGCATCCTGTCATATGCACAAGGGGAGACTTACAAGAAGGTCCTACAATATTAAATTGATTACACGATGATCAGACCACTCTGGAAAACAAGGCCAAGTGTAATCCGTGTTTTATGAGTGAATTCTTGAATTATCAGCAGATAAACAACCTGGCATGTTCCAGAACTAAGCTTGCAAGAAGATCTGTGATTTCTTGTACACAAATTTTAAAGAGCTCAATAAAGTGAAAGGACTCTAAACTCAAGACCTGTGGTACTCCGGTTGACAATGTACTCGAACAACGGAGTTGTACCTACAGAGACTGTTCTCAAGTTAAAGGAAGAATATTGCCACTTTTCCTATCCTGTCACTGACAGCGACAAAAAAAGTATGATGGTGGTACAGCAGCTTCTAATGTGAGTATTCATCAAGCCAAGTCTCAGAGATAGATGCTAAATGTGATAATTTTATCAGGTCTTGTCAGTGGGATCAGAATACTGCATATCCTTTGTAGACATTTCCTGCAAGATTTTACTTTTTTAAATGCACATCTGAAAATCTGAGAATTTTGATGTCTTTAAATTAACAATTTATTATTATTATAGTTTATTTATAACGCACCAACATATTCCGTAGCGCTGTACATAAATTAGGTTCAGACAAAGATAAATACAGATTAACATTTAGCAAAGCAAGGAGGGCCCTGTCGAAAGTACTTAGGATAGAAACTAGCAGACTTACAATCTAAGGTAGAAAGAGTGGTAAAAGAGGGAGAGAGTTCAGAAGTGTGTTAGGGTGGAAGGTGATACGCTTCTTTAAAGAGAGGCGTTTTAAGTGAGGCTTTAAATGTTTGGCAAGGAGTTCCAGAGACATGGGGCAGCACGAGAAAAGTCCTGGAGGCCGGAGTGAGAGGAGGTGACAAGAGTTGTAGAAAGAAGAAGGTCATTAGCAGAACAAAGAGGACAGGTGGGGGAGTATTTGGAGATGAGAGCAGAGATGTAAGGGGGAGCATTATTGTTGAGGCTTTGTAAGTTAGGGTCATGATTTTAAATTTTATTCTTGAGGCTAAGGGAAGCCAGTGGAGTGATTGACAGAGAGGTGATGCCGACACTGAACGTTGTGTACGGAAGATGAGTCTAGCAGAGGCATTCATAATGGATTGAAGTGGAGACAGTTGGGTGGTGGGTAGGCCAACAAGAAGCGAGTTGCAGTAGTCAAGTGAAGAGATGATGAGAGAGTGTATAATGATTTTAGTTGTGTCTTATGTAAGATAGTGACGAATTCTGGAGATGTTTTTAGATGGAGAAGACAAGATTTAGTTAGTGATTGTATGTGAGGGATGAAAGACAGAGCGGGGTCCAGTAGAACTCCAAGACAACGGGCTTGGGAGGAGGGGGTGATGATGTCTTTGTTGACAGTGAGAGAGATGTGAGGAATTGATGGTGTGGGAGAGTGAGGGAAGATTAGGAGTTCAGTTTTAGACATGTTGAGTTTGTGGGTGGACATCCAAGAGGATATACTAGAGAGGCAGTTGGAGATGTGTATTAGAAGAGAGGGGGATAGATCTGGTGCGGAGAGGTAGATTTGGGTGTCATCTGCATAGAGATGATAATGAAGCCCAAAAGAGTGTATTAGGGTACCAAGTGAGGAAGTGTAGATGGAGAAGAGGAAGGGGCCAAGGACAGATCCTTGGGGTACACCATCAGACAGGGGGTGAGGAGAAGAAGAGGTGTCAGAGAAGGAGATACTGAATGATCGATTTGGTAGGTATGATGAGAACCACGAGCGAGCATTGTCTCGAATACCGAGGGAGAAGAGGCTATGGAGTAGAAGTGGATGGTCGACAGTGTCAAAGGCAGCAGAGAGATCTAGAAGATTAAGAATTGAAAAGTGACCTTTTGACTTGGCAGTAAGCAGGTCATTGGTGACGTTAGTGCGAGCTGTCTCAGTGGAGTGTTGGGGCCGAAAGCCGGATTGGAAGGTGTCAAGAAAGTTGAGTTAGAGGAAATAAAGCTGGTAAGGCAGTTAGAGACGAGCCGCTCCAGCAGTTTGGAAGCCAGGGGAAGCAGAGAGATAGGGCGGTAGTTAAATGCAATGTCAGAGTTAGATGAGGGTTTTTTGAGGGTGGGTATAACTATGGTATGTTTTAGAGAAGATGGAAACATGCCAGTAGTAAGGGAGAGGTTGAAAATATGTGTGAGCGTTTGGATTAGTGTGGTAGAGAGGGGAGATATGAGCAGAGATGGAATAGGATCCTGAGGACAGGTAGTGAGGTGAGTGGATGATAGCAGTTTGGAGACTTCATCCTCTGTAGCCGGATCAAAGCAGTTCAAGGTGGCAGTGGTAATGGGGAAGGGAGAAGACTGGGTGTGTTGGTTAGTTACATAGTTACATAGTTACATAGTAATTAAGGTTGAAAAAAGACTTTCAGTCCATCAAGTTCAACCTGTTAAGATCTCCTCTGATCTGCAATATGCGGATTAGTTATTAATTAAATTATTGATTAAATAATTATTAATAGTATAGTATTGGAGAATGAATAAAGAGTTAGTCCATCAAGTTCAACCTTTTTAGATCTCTATTGATCTTTTTAATTTGGACTATTTATTATTATTGTTAATTGTTAATTATTGTTAATTGATCCAGAGGAAGGCAAACATAAAAAAAAAACCATTGAAACTTTGCCAATTGTCTCATAAGGGGAAAAAAAAGCAAAATTCCTTCCTGACCCCAGAAACTGGCGATCAAATTTCTCCCTGGATCAATATTCCTTGCTAGTTATCTAGGATAGCCTTGAATGCCCTCTTTATTCAGAAATATATCTAACCCCTTTTTGAAGTTGTCTATCGAATTCGCTGTCACCACCTCCTTTGGTAGAGAATTCCACAGTTTAACCACCCTAACTGTGAAGAACCCTTTTCTTTGTTTAAGGTGAAATCTTTTTTCCTCTAACCTCAACGGATGTCCTCTTGTCAGTTGAAAATCTCTTGCTACAAAAAGTTCACTTGACAAAGCCTTATATTGACCCTGGATGTATTTAAATAACGTAATCATATCTCCTCTTAGACGCCTTTTTTCTAGCGAAAATAAGTTTAATTTTGCTAGTCTTTCTTCATAACTTAGCCCCTCCATTCCCCTTATTAGTTTTGTAGCCCTTCTCTGTACTTTTTCCAGCTCTAAAATGTCTTTTTTGTGAGGTGGTGCCCAAAATTGTACTCCATATTCCAAATGAGGGCGTACTAGAGATTTGTATAGTGGCAGAATTATATCTTCTTCCCTGGCTTCTATACCCTTCCTAATACATGCTAATATTTTATTTGCCTTTGCAGCCGCTGCTTGGCTTTGAGCGCTGTTACCTAGGTGGTTGTCCACTAGTACTCCCAAATCCCTTTCAATATCTGATACCCCTAGATTTGCTCCATTAAGATTATAGATTGCTTGGCTATTGTTCCTTCCCAAATGCATAACCTTACATTTATTTGTATTAAATCTCATCTGCCATTTAGCCGCCCATTTCTCTAATTTATGCAAATCCTTTTGTAGGGAAAGTACATCATTATCTGATTTTATTACCTTGCACAACTTAGTGTCATCAGCAAAAATGGAGACACTACATTCGAGTCCTACTTCAATGTCATTAATAAATATGTTAAAAAGGAGAGGACCCAATACTGAGCCCTGAGGAACCCCACTTATCACATTAGACCAATCGGAGTATGTTCCATTTACAACAACCCTTTGCTTCCTGTCTTTTAGCCAGCTCTCGATCCATGAGCAGATATTTACTGCAATTCCTGTATCCCTTAGTTTGCTCACTAGTCTTCCATGTGGCACTGTATCAAATGCCTTTGAAAAATCTAAAAAGACTACATCCACTGAGTTGCCCTGATCCAAGTTCCTACTAACCTCCTCATAAAAACTAATTAGATTGGTCTGACACGACCTTTCCTTCATAAATCCATGTTGACTGCTACCTATGATCCTGTTCAAATAGACATATTCTTGTATTCTGTCCCTTATTAACCCTTCTAAAAGCTTCCCAACTACAGAAGTGAGGCTCACTGGTCTATAATTCCCCGGATTTGCTCTAGATCCCTTCTTAAATATAGGTATCACCTCTGCTTTTCTCCAGTCATCTGGTAGAGACCCTGTAGTGAGCGAGTCTTTAAAGATTAGATATAATGGTTTGGCTATTACAGAACCCAGCTCCCTCAGTACCCTTGGATGTATTCCATCAGGACCTGGGGCTTTATTAACATTTATTTTCTCCAATCTCTTTTGTATTTCTTCCTGCGTTAACCAATTATTTAGTGAAGGTAGTGTAGCCCCATTATGTTGCAGTGTCCCAACCACTGGTACCTCCCTTGTGTAAACCGACGAAAAGAACCTATTTAGCTCATCTGCCTTTTCCTGGTCACTAATTATCAGATGGCCTGTGTCACATTGTAATGGTCCTATCGATTCCTTCCTGGCCTTCTTCCCATTAATATATTTATAAAATATTTTATGGTTAGTCTTACTTTCCATTGCAACTGACTTCTCATTTTCTATTTTAGCCAGTCTAATAGCCCTTTTGCAAGCCTTGTTGATTTCCTTATAGTCACATAAAGATGGCTCTGTTCCCTCCTTCTTGTATAATTTAAATGCATATTTCTTTTTCCTCATCATGATCTTTAAGTCATTGTTAAGCCACATGGGATGTGATTTACTCCTATTTATTTTATTTCCACATGGTACATGCTGATGAGTATGTTTATTTAGTAAGGATTTGAATGTTGTCCATTTATTTTCAGTATTCTTCCCTGTAAGTTCTTTGTCCCAGTCTATATGTTGTATTGCTGCCCTTAGCCCATTAAAGTTAGCCCTTTTAACATTTAGAGTTTTTGTTGGCCCCTTACAACTCTGTTTTTTGTATTCAATCTCAAATGAGACTGTGTTGTGATCACTGTTCCCCAAGGGTTCCCCTATTTTTACATTTGATATTATATCAATATTACTTGTGATGACTAAATCCAAGATGGCCCCATTTCTAGTAGGTTCTTGTATTACCTGGGCTAGATAATGATCCCTGAGTGTACTCAAGAACCTGCTCCCCTTAGCTGAGCTGCTGGTCTCGTGTATCCAGTTTATATTAGGGTAATTAAAGTCTCCCATTATTAGAACTTGCCCATGCTTAGCTGCATTTCCAATCTGTAACAATAATTGTATTTCCTCACTTTCAGCTATATTTGGGGGTTTATAGCATACTCCCACCAATATGCATTTAGAATTAGCTCCTCCACTATTTAGCTCAACCCAAAAGGATTCAATGATGCTGTTAGTGCCAGCATAAATATCTTCTCTAACTATTGTAACCCCTCCCCCTTCTCCTCCCCCATGGGTAAATAATTCATCCCTTTCCCTCTCTACCCTATTTACCCCAATACTTACTTCTATATAGTTGAGAGGGTGGAGTGTGTAAACCACTATGAGATAAGAGTTCATTGCCGATGTTTTGAATCTTATGAATAAAATGGTTGGCAAAGTCAGACTGTATGAACTTCAAAGGGAGAGAATTGGAGGGATGGGACAGGGGGTATGAGGTGAAATGTACAGCGAGTGGAAAGCAAAATACCCACACCACCACCTTGTTTGTTCCCAGGTCTAGGTGTGCGGCTGAGGTGAAAACCACCGTGAGAGAGTGCTGCAGGGGAGGCAGTGTCTGAGGATGAGAGCCAGTTTTCAATGAGAGCCAGTAGATTGAGGGAGTTTGTAGTGAATAGGTCATGAGTGAATGTGAGTTTTTTGCAGATAGATCGTGAGTTCCAGAGGGCGCAGGAGAAAGGTATTGTGATTGAGAGAGTTGTGATTTTATGGGGAGAAGCTGAATAAAGAGGGTTAACTTTAATTATTTTAAGAATGTCTCACTGTCTGCCAATTTATTCTGGGATATACATACATATACTTCACATACCTGTTTGCAGACACTTCTCCACCTCCTGCTGACCTTTAGACCTTAAGTCACTGGCTAACTGCACCTCCACACCCTGCTCAGGGGAAGCAGCCTGCAGGAAATGGGAAACAGAAAATAATTCTATAGGGATGTGCAAGTAAGAATATAGCACTTTTTACACAAAATCACAAAGACCAGAACACACAACAACAGCAGCAGCACCGCCTCAGGAAGCAACAGGTGCACAGTAGCACAACCTCGCACAGCAACACCACTACATACAGCAACAGGTGTACAGCAGCAACACTACGTACAACAACAGGTGTACAGCAGAAGCACTACGTACAACAACAGGTGTACAGCAGCAGCACTACGTACAACAACAGGTGTACAGCAGCAGCACTACGTACAACAACAGGTGTACAGCAGCAACACTACGTACAATAACAGGTGTACAGCAGCAACAAGTACACAGTAGTACCACCTCATGTAGCAAAATGTGCACAGCAACCCTGTCATGATTTTGGGGCCAGGATGAGACTCCCCTCCCCCCCTAACATCAAGGCTATCAAAATGGACATTTAGTGTTATTTTAAAAGCGACTAATGTGAATATCTTGTTGCTTGTTAAATTTGTGCCTTCAATTCCTATCATTGTTGTTGTGTGAAATATGGAGGACGTTTCATTCCCCCAGTTAGTAGAAATAAGTGAGTGCACTTTTTGACCCTTTAGCACCCGAAAGAGCAATTTGCCAGACACCTGGCCTCTGACCTAGGAATAGGAATGACCTCTACTCCCTTGCAAACCTCTCATGTGTGATCAAAGTATAGTCATAAAGTGATACGCTTCACCTAAAGGCCTGGCATCCGAAGACAGGGGAAAACTGATCCATGAACCTTGACAGCAGAAATATAGATTAGAGGGGTCGTGAAAGAAGGGGGAAGACCAGGGAGCCATGTGGGTGGATTCTTTTGTGCTGTTTTTAAAATATCTATGTAAGGCGAATAAGGTGTCAGTCTGTCTCTACACTAATTAAATGGTGTTTCTCCTCTGATTTTCCTGCTTCTCCATGAATGATGTTTGTAAACCGACATGCTGGGCACCGAGACATAACACAAAGTCACAACCTGGAGATTGTCCCTGTAAGCTAAAGCAGGAGGCCCCTCATCTCTAGGTCGTGACATATTGTTAGCAGCAGTGGCATGTTGGTGCTGTAACCAGCAGAAGGATGGCTACCTACAAGGCTATCAAAATGGACATTCAATGTTATTTTAAAAGTGTCTAATGTGAATACCTTCTTGCTTATTTAATTTGTGCCTTTATATCCTATCGTTGTTGTGTGAAATATGGTGAATGTTTCCTTCCCCCGGGTTAGTAGAAGTAAGTGAGTGAACTTGTTGACTCTATTGGCACCAGAAAGAGCAATTTGCCAGACACCTGTACTCTGACCTAGGAATAGGTGTAAGGAGAATAAAGTGTCTGTAAGTCTTTACACTATTTGAATGGTGTTGCTCCTCTGATTTTCCTTCTTCTCCATGAAGGATGTGCGTGAACTGGCATGCTGAGCACTGAGAGATAACACAAAGTCACAACCTAGAGATTGTCTCTGTAAGCTAAAGCAGTCTTGTGCACATTCCTCTCACCTCTGGGCCATGACAAACACCACTATGATTAGCAACGGGTGCACAGCAGCACCACATTGCACAGCAACAATTGCTCAGTAGTACCACCTCACACAGCAACAGGTGCACAGCAACACCACTACTTACAGCAACAGTTGTACAGCAGTACCACCTCGCACAGCAACAAGTACTCATTACTACCTCCTCACGGAGCAACAGGTGTACAGCAACCAGTGCTCAATAATACCGCTATTCAATGGAGAAAGAGTGAGATACAAGGTGGTACCTTTGTCCCAGGCTTCTACATAACCTTTAAAACTGGGAAGGGCTTATGTAATGTTCCCAATTAGCTACACCAAGTACTTACCAGAAAAAAAAGGTTTCTGAAGTGCCAGTGAAGTGTCATATTTATAGTATGGGCTTATGAATAATGTGAATTGATAATGTGCGACATTCTGATAGAAAGTTTAAAATAAAAAAATAAATACAGCTTTTAAATATCGATTTATTTTTAATGGCAGCAATTATTGTGCTTTGGTTCCCAACAGGATTATCTGGGAGGAATGAGAGAACAGCAAATTCACAAATATCTGCATTAAATTCTATAGCTAAACTCCCAAACTTTATTTCTACTTTGCATTAGCATATATATTTTTTTTTTAGACAAAATAAACACAACTGTGTAAAAAAAAAAAAAAAAAAAATCAACAGAAAGTGCTACAATATTTGTGATTATACTTCAAAAAGGCTGTGCGGAGACCCCCAGAGCTCTGGATACTGCCACACCATAAACAAGTAAACAGCAATGCAATTTTGTATAGCAACAAGCCCCATGAACAGCAGCACAACAAAAATACACCAAGACAAACACAGCAATAAGAACACAGCAACACCATCACGCACAGGAACAAGTGCCCAGCTCCATCATGTGCCAGACACAGCAACAAAAGCTTGCCAGCACAACTGTGCACAGCACAAGGCACACAGCAGCATCATATAAAGCAGAAAATTAAGTGTAATTGACATAACTAATGGCAGTAACATTATGAAAAATAATTATGTACAGTAGTATAATGCACACAATGTTGCAAAATAATATAATAAAAGAGGATCATTCACAGGACATATGTTTATAGTCCATAAACAATAGATGATAGTGTAATGAAGCTGACACACACTAATTTGACACACTGAGTCATTGCAAAACACCTACACAGCAGAATTCATTACAAATATGTAAAAAAACAAAAAAAAACAATCCTAATTGTGACGCACACTCTGTGTCATTTCCATAAAAAGCATCTCGGGCATGACGCACATACATGCTGTGTCACAGAGGTGGGCATCCAATTCACAGTCATTGCTAAAGGCGAATATCAGCCCACTTTCACCGTGATTGGAAGACTACTTCCAGGGAGGGGGGTTAGAGTATGGAAGGGGGGAACAGAGTGAGGAAGTAGAGATCTGGAGGAGGGAAACCCTGTCATTTCAGATTACGCATCAGACAGAAATACATGGAGTCCCCTGAAGCAGAAGAGTGGGAGGATCAATACAACAGCTGTAAATGTGAGGGAGACAAATGGATCCCTGGAAACAAGAAATGTTAAAGTAAGAGATCAGCAGGAAAACAGACAGCTCCGGAAAAGATTAGAACAAAATGAGACAGCTCCTAAGGGGATTTAGAGAAAAAAATGATAGTTAGGGATCAAAACAAAAAGACACTTAAGTGAAACAAATATAGAGATTTCCTTAACTTAGGAAAGATAGGAAATGAGAGACAAGAGGAGCAGCGACAAGAAAGAGTCAGCCATGATTTGACCTAAAGATACAATGAGAAAGAATGGGTTAAAAAGAGAAGGCACAGCTCTTTTAATTGCTGGAAACTGGAAACAAGGGCAGTTCCAATAAATGTAAGAGTTTGTTTGGAGATAGAGACAGAAAGAGACTGATAAAAGAGGCACTGAGCTCCTGCAGTGGTGTGGGGGTGTTGCATAGAAAGCCAGATAAGGTAAGACAGGAGACAAATACAAATAATGAAGTGATAGAAAGGGGGAGAAAAAGCAAACGACAGATTGAATAGGTTTTTAAGATAGAAATCAAACTGAAAAAGTAAGTGGGGTGGAAAAAGTAAAACTGACAAATATAACATTTACAAATTTGAATGATAAAACAAAATTTATAAAAAGCCATGTTTTTAAAGTGAAAGACAGAAGAATGGTAATAAAATATGTATATAGATAGATTTGTAGTATTAATTTGCAAAATGGTAAGGCTTAATTAAGCAAAGAGAAAAATCATGAGCAGAGAGAGAGAGATACAATGAAACAGCGAGCAAACAGAAAAGAGACTGCCTAGGGGTCATTTTATACCATGATTGATACCCTAACAGGAGACCCTCAGAACACACCTGTTTGTCCTTCATGTCCTCATTAAGGTTCCCATTACTGTCGCTGGAAGAAGCTGCACTTAATGGGTTCTCATGAGATCCATTACTACCCAAACTGCCATATCCACTGGAGCCGCTGTTATGGACAGGCTGAGGGGACACAAACACAACCATCATAGCCAGTTCACAATATACAGAAGGAATAGGCCATAGCTTCTCAGCAAGCCTCCCTCATTCTCCCACTCCTTGTAATGACTTCTACTATTCAATAGGACACCTCCCAATAGCTTATTTTATGTAACATAATCTGACCCTATAACGTCTAATTTTTGTTTCATATAATTTCTCTTGAAAACCAGTCACATTACTTTATATTGCTTTCCTATAAAATCCTTTCTTACATAATCTCTATTTTTCACCTCTTTTATTACTTGATATAATTTGTTTCTAACTCATGCTACTCTGTATATTCTCTTCCTATAATTCTACCAATTGTTTCATATAATGGCTCATTGTTGTTCCATCCAACACTTTCCTATTCCTCATGTTGATCCATCCCAATAATTCCCCCTACTTTTCCATGTAATCCATCTATATAATCCTCTTAATGCACCATACAAATTATTTCCTCTATTGATCTTCATAATCTCTTCATGTAGCTCCTTGTATAACTCAGTTTAGCCCTCGCTATACAGTGCCTTGCAAAAGTATTCACCCTCTTGGCATTTTTCGTGTTTTGTTGCCTCACAACTTGGAATTAACATGGATTGTTTGAGGATTTGCATTATTTAATTTACAGAACATGCCCACAACTTTGAAGTTGTGTTTTTTTTTATTTTTATTGTAAAGCAAACAACAAATAGGACAAAATAACAGAAAAAGTCAATGTGTATAACTATTTACCCCCTTAAAAAGTCAATACTTTGTAGAGCCACCTTTTGCGGCAATCACAGCTCCAAGTCGCTTTGGATAAGTCTCTATGAGCTTGCCACATCTTACCACCAGGATTTTTGCCCATCCCTCCCTGCAAAACTGCTCCAGCTCCTTCAAGTTGGATGGCTTGTGAACAGCAATCTTTAAGTCTGACCACAGATTTTCTATTGGATTGCGGTCTGGGCTTTGACTAGGCCATTCCAACACATTTACATGTTTCCCCTTAAACCACTCATGTGTTGCTTTAGCAGTGTGTTTGGGGTCATTGTCCTGCTGTAAGGTGAACCTCCATCCTAGCCTCAAATCATACACAGAGTGGTACAGGTTTTGCTCAAGAATATGCCTTTATTTAGCACCATCCATCTTTCCCTCAACTCTGACCAGTTTCCCAGTCCCGGCTGCTGAAAAACATGGTGGACTGGGGATGGTGGACTTTGGGTGATGTGTTGGGTTTGCGACAGACATAGCGTTTTCTTTGATGGCCGAAAAGTTCAATTTTAGTCTCATCAGACCAGAGCACCTTCCTCCATACATTTTGGGAGTCTCCCACATGCATAGTGACATAGTAATTTATGTTGAAAAAATACTTTAGTCCATCAAGTTCAACCTTTTTAGATCTCCTCTGATCTGCAATACACAGATTTATTGTTAATTGATTCAGAAAAAGGCAAACAGGAAAAAAAAATCCAGTAAAACTTTGACAATTGTCTCAACAGGGAAAATGTTTTTAAATTCCTTCCAGACCGAAGATACTGGTGATCGGATTCATCCCTGGATCAATATTCTCTCTCTATTTATCCAGGATAGCCATTAATGCCCTTTTTATTTAAAAATATATTTAATCACTTTTTAAAGTTATCTATCAAATCCGCTGTCACCACCTCCTTTGGTAGAGAATTCCACAGATTAACCACCCTTACTGTGAAGAACCCTTTTCTTTCTTTAAGGCGAAATCTTTTTACTTCTAATCTCAAAGGATGTCTCCTTGTCAGTTGAAAATCTCTTGATACAAAAAGTTCCTTTGACAAAGCTGGGTGTATTTATATAAGGTAATCATATCACTTCTTAGACGCCTTTTTTCTAGAGTAAATAAGTTTAATTTGGTTAGTCTTTCTTCATAACTTAGCCCCTCCATTCCCTTTATTAGCTTTGTTGCCCTTCTCTTTACTTTTTCCAGCTCTAAAATATCCTTTTTATGTAGTGGTGCCCTAAATTGTACTCCATATTTCAAATGTGGGCGTACCAATTACATTCGCTTCTATACCCTTCTTAATACATGCTAATATTTTACTTGCCTTTGCAGTTGAGCACTGTTACCTTGGCGTTTGTCCACAAGTACTCCCAAATCCCTTCAATGTCTGATACCCCTAGAATTGCTCCATTAAGATTATAAATTGCATGGCTATTTTTCCTTCCCAGATGCATAACTTTACATTTATTCGTATTAAATCTCATCTGCCACTTAGATGTCCATTCCTCTATTTTATGCAAATCCATTTAGAGGGAAAGTACATCATTTTCGTATTTAATTTCACAACTTTGTGTCATCAGCAAAAATGGAGACACCACACTGCAATCCCACTTCCAATTGATTTAATAAATATGTTAAAAAGGAAGGGACCTAATACTGAACCCTGAGGAACCCCGCTTACCACATTAGTCCAATTGGAGTATGTTCCATTTATCACAACCCTTTGCTTCCTGTCTTTTAGCCAGCTCTCAATCCATAAGCAAATGTTTATGGCAATTCCTGTATCCCTTAGTTTGCTTAATAGTCTCCCATGTGGCACTGTATCAATACACTTTGCAAAATCCAAATAGACTACATCCACTGACTGAGTTGCCTTGATCAAAGTTCCTACTAACCTCCTCACAGAAACTAATTAGGTTTGTATGACATGACCTATCCCTCATAAATCCATGTTGGCTCCTACTTATAATCCTGTTTGAATAGACATATTCTTGTATATTATCCCTTATTAATCCTTCTAAAATCTTTCCCACTACCGAAGTGAGACTCACTGGTCTATAATTCCCCGGATTTGCTCTTGATCCCTTCTTAAATATAGGTTTCACCTCTGCCTTTCTCCAGTCATCTGGTAGAGACCCTGTGTTGAGTGAATATTGAAAAAATAAATATAATGGTTTTGCTATTACAGAGCCCAGTTCCCTCAGAACCCTTTGGATGTCTTCCATCAGGACCCGGGGCTTTATTAACATTTATTTTTTCCAACCACTTTTGGATTTCTTCCTGCGTTAACCAGTTATTTGGTGAAGGTAGTGTAACCCCATTATGTTGCGGTGTCCCAACCACTGGTACCTCCCTTGTGTATACCAAAGAAAATAACCTATTTAGCTCATCTGCCTTTTCCTGGTCACTAATTATAAGACAGCCCCCTGTTGCATTGTAATGCTCTCATAGCTTCCTTCCTGGCCTTCTTCCAGTTTATATATTTAATATTTTAGGGTTATTCCTACTATCCTTTGTAACTAACGTTTCATTTTCAATTTTAGCTAGTCTAATAGCCCATTTGCAAGCCTTGTTGATTTCCTTGTACTTATGTAATGCAGCCTCTGTCCAGTCTTGTTTGTATAATTGGAATGCTTGTTTTTTACTCCTCATCTTCATCTTTAATTCATTGTTAAGCCACATGGGTTGTGATTTACTCCTTCTACTTTTATTTCCTCATGGTATATGGTGATAAGTATGTTTATTTAGTAAGGATTTGAACGTTGTCCATTTGTGTTCAGTATTTTTACCTGTCAATTCTATGTCCCAGTCTATACTTTGTATTGCTGCCCTTAGACCGTTAAAATTTGCCCTTTTACAATTAAGAGTTTTCGTTAGCCCCTTACAGTCAAACGAGACTGTGTTGTTATCACTGTTACCCAAAGGTTGCCCTATTTCAACATTTGATACTATATCAATATTATTTGTGATAACTAAATCAAAGAAAGCCTAATTTCTAGTAGGCTCTTGTATAACCTGGGCCAGATAATGATCTCTGAGTGTACTCCAGAACTTGCTCCCCTTAGATGAACGGCTGGTCTCATTTATCCAGGTTATTTCAGGGTAATTACAATCTCCCATTATTAGAACTTGGCCATGCTTAGCTGCATTTCCAATCTGTAACAATAATTGCATTTCCTCAATTTCCTCACCTCATTATATTTGGGGGTATATAGCATACTCCTACTAATATTATTTTAGAATTTTCTCTTCCGCTATTTAACTGTACCCACAAATATTCTACATTACAGCTAGTTCCACCATAAATATCTTCTCTGACTACAGGCTTAAATTCAGGGTTAACATGCAGACAAATCCCTCCTCCATTTTTATCATTGCCCCTATGTACCAAGAACGCCGGTTCATTTCCAGCGCCTCCCAATAATTTATCTACTTGATCCACAACATGCCGAACCCGAGCACCTGGGAGACAGCAAACTGTTCGATTGCTGGGATCTGGGTGACAAATCTCCCTGTCTACTTTCCTAATAATAGAGTCCCCAACCACCAAAACAAAATGGACATCCCCAACAGTTTAATTCAATCTGGCAAATCTATTGGTATTTGTCATCTCAGAACTGGTCTTCCTCCTCCTACTGTTCCCCCTGCTTCCCCTTGTAACTGTAACCCAGCTACCTCCCTGGACATCCTCACTAGCCCCAGCTCCACCTTCCATGCTAGGCCCAGTTAAACTGTGCTCCTTGAGCACCAACCCCTTTTCCAGTGGAGCAATATCACTAAGTGCTGCAATTCTCCTCTCCAGTTCTCCAATTTGAGTTTCAAGATAGGCAACATGCGCTCACCTGTCACAGAGGTATAGACCCTGGATCATCTGTTCCAGTATTGCATACATGTGGCAGGATGTACACTGAGTGCGGTTGCCACTGGACTGACTAATTACAGTGGGGAAAAAAATGTATAAAGCACTACAATGTTCTCCCCCTTTGCACTCCCTCCTTTTATTTAAACTCCTACACTTATACTAGACCTGCCTCTATGCTAGAAGTGTTCGCACCTTCCCCTGTTTATATTAGGTTCTTACTACTCACTGCACAAGTACACACACACTTACTGTTCAGGAGAAATCACAGAACAGATGAAATCAGACCACAAAAAGTCACACCTGATATAGCTTTACACAGGCAAAGCCACACCCCCTCACTGCTGCAACTAATCACTGCACAAGTACACACACACTTACTGCTCAGGAGTAATCACAGAACAGATGACTTTCCTCAAACTCAAAAGTTGCCATTTTGTTTTTTTGCTGAAAGTAATGGCTTTTTGACATAAAACCCAACTCTATGGAGCGTACAGCTTATTGTCGTCCTATGAACAGATACTCCAGTGGAACTCTCAAGCTCCTCCAGGGTTACCTTAGGTCTCTGTGCTGCCTCTCTGATTAATGCCCTCCTTGCCCTGGCCGTGAGTTTTGGTGGGCGGCCGTCTCTTGGCAGGTTTGCTGTTGTGCCATGTTCTTTCCATTTGGTTATGATAGATTTGATGGTGCTCCTGGGGATCATCAAAGATTTGGATATTTTTTATAACCTAACCCTGACTTGTACTTCTCAACAACATTGTCCCTTACTTGTTTAGAGAGTTCATTTGTCTTCATGGCAGTGTTTGGTTAGTGGTGCCTCTTGCTTAGGTGTTGCATCCTCTGGCGCCTTTCAAAAAAGGTGTGTATATGTAATGACAGATCATGTGACACTTAGATTGCACACAGGTGGCCATCATTTCACTAATTATGTGACTTCTGAAGGTAATTGGTTGCACCAGAGCTATTTATGGGCTTCATAACAAAGGGGGTGAATACATCCGCACATGCCAATTTTCTGTTTTCTATTTCTAAAAAATAGTTTTATGTATATATTTTTCTCATTTCACTTCACCAACTTAGACTATTGTGTTCTGATCCATCACATAAAATTCAGATTAACAAAACATTGAACTTAAGGCTGTAATGTAACAAAATAGGTAAAAAGTCAAGGAGGGCGTGAATATTTTTGCAAGGCACTGTATACCGCAGAAACGTAGATTTTTATAGTACCTTAAGTCTTGTTGACACAAGCCATTACTCCATATAACCCTCCTTATAACTAATGTGCTATATAAAATGTACCTTCACATCTATAATTTGCTTCAATACAGCTTCCTAAACTCCTAGCTTTAATAAGATAGAGCTCAGTTCTAGGTGATACATTACCTGCAGCAGAAGCTGATATATTTGCTCTGTAATTTCCTGAATTTCTGGATGCTGTGTTCGATCTTCAGTGCAGGGAGGTGGTGTGAAGACATCTTCTTTTACAGGGCCCCTAATGAAAGAACAAAAATCTGTAGTCTTAATATTTGTGACAATACTCAGTCAGCTCCATTAATATCAAATCAAACACAAGTGTGAGTTACATGTACAGAATATATGGCAGGAGAACACATGCAATATGGAAGAGAGTGTGCAAGTTTATAGGCCTGCATACATACTCACATCCTGACTTTGTGCCTGCCAATGATGAAGGACACTTTACGACTCCAGGGATTTATAAAGCTGGACCAACTGGTATCTATGGTGATGTATTCACCATTACGAGCACAGAATCGGATTGGAGAGAAGTCAAAAGGCTGCCCTCCATACTGAAGAACTAGGAGACAGTAAAAACACTCATAAAAACCGGGTAGGAAACAAAATATTTGGAGCTGTATATACCCTGCTTTATTATCATGCAGGTAGGTTTATACATACTCTTTTTGTGGACAGCTATCATCAGAGGCCGGTCACTGGGATGCAAATGCAGTATAATAGGAGTGCCAATCAGATCCTGTGGTAGGTATCCCAGCAGGGGCACAGCTCTTTAAAAAATAAAGGGTGCAAGATATCAGCATGCAGACTATATTAAACTAGTGGTTTAACTAATGGAGGGGAAACATCATAATTGAAAATCACTAGAGAGAAAGAGATGGATAGTGTATGGAGGGAGCAGGTGTACAGCAAGCACAGGAAGATAGTAGTGAAGAATCAGAGAGAACCGTGTAACAGCGAGCAAATGGAGAAAGCAAAAAGCAGGCAGCGAGAGCTGAGGTTGTATGAGCAAGTGGAGAAAGCAGAGGTGCAGTGATAAAAAAGCAAGGCAGAGTAGTAGTAGAGGCAGAGCAAGCAGGAGTAGCAGGAGCAGAGGAGTACCAAGCAAGCGGAAAGAGCAGAGGGCACAGAAATAAGGACAGAGAAGAGCAGAAAAACAAGGAAAGCAGTACAGTAAACAAAACACAGGCAAAGCAAGAAAGAGACAATACCACATTAAACAAGGAGAAAGTTGAAGGACAGACAGCAGAGTGCACTGAAGACCAACCAGAAAGCAGAGGTCTAGCGGTCAGGAAAACAGCAGACCAGAGTAAGAAGGAATATAGCGTCACCTCTCATCTATGTCCTGGAACAGACAGCTAGGCGTGTGCGTGGTTGTGAAGATGCGTTTATCTGCAGGGATCCGAGGAGCTAAAGCAAGAGAAGTAAACATTATTCATCATATTCAATAGCCCACCTGACGCTAGTCTAGATGCTGCTGCCCAAAAAACCCTATAGCAGTTACCACTTGCTGTACTGCATATTCAATTTTTTCAATACCAAACACGCCAAGGGAGTGTCGGGAAATGCCACCTAATTAACAGCTTTACTGTCACATGATGCTTTGTAGCAATGTTTGTATACCTTTTACCAGATCAATCAGAAACCGCCTCTGACTGAGAGGGCCTGCTGTCATTATAAAGATAAGAGGAAATCTTCTGCCTGAAGCATCTAGACTACCAGTGTAATTAATGTTTTTAATGATCTTGCTCCTATTATGTGTTTGCTGGGAGATGGAAACGAGAATTCACCCTATAGAGTATCAAATCATTAATTTGACATTATTCTCAGATAATAATTATAAAATGACTCTGCACATACCCTCATATCCGGAGTGTAGCCTCTCTGCAAATAAAACACAGCACAGTTGCTCTGCAAGGTTCCCCTCTGATTGCACCCGAATCAAATATGGTGTCAAACGGAAGGGGCGGTAAGAAATTTCTTTCTGAGACTCCCGCCCGCAGCTGTAGAGAAATACATAGCAGTGGAAACTTTAAGCACAAAGCTAATCCCACCTAATAAAAGGAATGCATAATAGACTACAGTACTTCTGACAGGTATTTATATGAACGCTATAGAAGATTATCCTTAATTAAAGACTTTTTCAAAAAGAGGTTCTCTTGGGACTTTATCACATTGCCACTGGTTAACCAGCTTCTAATTTCCAAAGAATATAGAAAACTTTTCAGCAACTTTTTAAACAGATCACATTAATATCAAGAGACAATAAAAGATTACTAATAACAGGCAGAGCCACCGCCATGAACATTTGTTACAGGTCCAATAGTGGCACAATCAGAAAGCAGAGGTCTAGTGAAGACCTTGCTTTTGGATAGAAGTACACTAACTAAAATGAAGTGTGCTTAAATAGAGCCTTTTTAAATTTACTGAATCACAATTTAATAAGGCTGTTCGTGTCATAAAAGCATACTGACAACAATAATGTATTATGTAAAAAAGCACAACTGGGAAAGGAACAAGACAATCCAATGAAAGATTTTACATATTGAATACACAGGGTATTTATCTGCAGCATGTGAATGATGTACAGTAGAATAAGTGTGATTGTCAATGTACTGTAGATAAATGCACATACATATCTATATACCACCACTACACATGGGGTTTTCAAGGGTTTATATAAACCTTCCTCAGACCTGTTCACACAGTTATTTTTTTCTCTATTACTTTACATACATTTCTCTTCACTTTTTTACCCTTTCCAGTCTCTTTCCATACATGTATCCCTGCTCCATATCCCTCATCTTCTCTTGCTCCACTCTCAGTCCCCCTCATCCACTTCAATCTTACCACCATCAATCTTCTATACTCCCTTTCCCCTCAACTGACTCCCACCACTTTGGATTTTCTGTGTCCCTTCTGCAGTCCTATATTGCTCTCATTCTTATCATCTGTTCCTCTCCTTTCTCAGAGGTTGTGTTGATCCAGACAGCTCACCTGATGCGGCAGTAAAATGATTTCTCCTCCATACTTTCGAGAGACCCTGAATCTAGAAGAGAGAGGTTACTTAACACCTCAAACCCCACAGATAATAACTTCACCCCCCCATTGCCTACATTAACAAATGTTTGCCCCACAAAATATATATTAACACAGCTGCTAAACAGTTGACTCATAACACTTCACTGCCCTAGATGTAGTCTGCTTATAACTCACTGACCTCAAGAAACGATGTCATAACTGCACCACATGGTTTCCCATTGAGTTCTTTTACCACCCACAAGGAATCACTTAATACAATAAATAACCACCCCAAATAGTATCTTCATTATTCCTCTGTCCATGATCTAACAAATTATTAGGCATGTGATAATGATGCACAAATAAGTGGTGTAACAAGATAAAAAGAAAGGACAGAATCACAGTGTAGAAATTGAAACATATTTACAATATAATTAAGCCATGTCTACTATATGTCTTGATGCTCACCAGTTCCATTGCAGATGCTCCAGGATGGAAGCTTGTATGGGGTTGTGGAGCTATAAAATACACTCACATCCTGTGGGGCTACAAGATCCACAAACCGAACTTGAGAAAACTGGTCTCTTCCACATCTCAGGACCATTGAAGCCTGCTCCGAAATATAGAGAATTCGTCCTGTAACCAAGGAAACTGCCACAGTAAACACATCCTGTAGGGAAAGTAGTATTGAGAGTCAGTATTAAAGTGGATGGAGCAGCGCACAGATACATTCAGGCTCACGTAACATTTAAAGGATCACTGTGATGCTCAAACAACAAGAATAAAATGTTTCAGTTAGGATTGATCATTTACAAAATTCATATTCAATCATTTAAAAAACAATAGTAAGCTTAATTTCTTACTTTTCATTGTCATATTCAGCTGCTGATGGTATTCGCCCAATGTAGGGAGGTGGCTTTGTCGAGCAGACTAAATTTTCAGTCACAAAGTTATATAAACACAATAGACTCCACTGACGGGAGACCTGTTGTGTTAAAAGGGGTTTCTCTTGGCAATGAACAAATAATTGTTTGGCATCTTATATGATCATATTGTTATTTAAACACGTTATACTTGTCTCTTAGCCAAAATCCCCTTCCCCTTGATGGCTGTGTTGATACTTTCATGAAAAACACATAATTAAAACAACTAGTTCCTCTTGTTAGGACTTTACAGTGGTCCTCTGACAAGATCATATTACCCCTTAATATTCAGAAAGGCTCCTAAAATCATAAACAATTGATCACAAATCTGCTCCAATACAAAAAACATCTGCATACCAACCCATGCCTTTAAGACTGCCCACAGAGCTTGTAAACTAAGTGCCTCACTTAGCATGTTCCCCCACAATATCTTGCAGGCCTTTAATGACCTCCAGCAGTTCAGGATTTCAAAATCTCTGCTTCTACATTTGGATTCTTTCTACTTTTTCACACAAGTAACTTTCATTCATACTGATTGATCCACCTTTGCTAGCACACAGAGATACTGAAATCCTGGCATGTTGGATTCCATGTTGAGTTGCCGATTCGAGACCCTCTTTCTGCACTGTCCACCCACACTCACTGTGTTATTTTTTGTGTATTCAGAGGTGATATTTGCTATCTCCTGTATAGTGTAGCACGATACATCCAGTCTGCACGGCTGCTCCTCATTGACCATCAACAGCTGATAATACTCTTCATTAGCTAAAAGAAGGAAAGATGATATATATATATAGTATGTTTATAATAGTACATGGATACTGGATGGACACACTTTGCCATATAATTATACTGAATATCTATACATTGATAATTAATATATAGAACTATATGATGCTCAGTCTCCATACTGCATTCTATGCTACACATGCCTCACAATAGTCAGAAGATGTACAAGTGGCTAAAGCTGAGGAATAATCATCACTGAAAGAATGAAAACAGACAAAAAATTCAGACTTTGCTGGTGTGGGACAAATTATAAGTTTTAGCAAAATTAAGAACAGACATTTGACAGTTACTAAAGCTATGTGGATAGCAAAGAATGCACAACCAATGGTCATTGAGGAGGATGAGGGTCTAAGAGATTACTTGTGTGTGGCCCTTTCTAACAACACCTGTAGACCACCATCACATCACATCGTACAGGCTTGATGGATCATCTGTATAATGGAAAGAAACATGTTATCCAAGATATACTGTCTTCAGCCAATAATTTTTCCCTCACTATTGGCCACCACTGGGTAGCAACAGTTACTTAGGAGTTACTTGCCTCTTTATTAATACAAACTCATGGAGGTTGCATTATTTTTTTCATTCATGCTTTATTAACTTTAACTTAGTTAATCAAGTCATCATTTATTTTACACTTCTGGTAGTCCAGAAATGAGAAATATTAGTTGTGTAGTGGTAGAGATCCATATACCGTAACAATAAATATAATAACTATACATAAATAATAGTAACAACTTTCCTTTTCCTATAATAAAATAAAAAGAGAGTTGATAATCTGTTGGAAAATGTACATTAAACTGCTCATACTTTGCCATTAAAGCTGCGCAGTAAATAGGCAGCAAAAAAGGAAAATTAGGTAAGCCCGAGACAGCAATTGATTTTGAAATTAATTGTGATTAAAACGAAAAATATAATAATTAAAAATGTATTGTATCCCAACTCTAATATAAGGTAATGGATATTCAGAACATAAAAAAAAACAAAAAAAACAATAAAGCAATAAATAAGTGGTATAAGATTTGTGTTTTATGCACAGGATAAAACCAGCTGTAATCTTGGATGTGGGTGGGATTTATGGATTTATTGAGCATTTGTAATCATTAAGAATGTACATGGCTATAATATATAGTGCATGGCAGAGAATGGCAGTTTTCTTTAAAAGGACAACCTAATAAGTTTGCTTTTTTTTTTACATTACTGTTGTGGGACACCTGTGGTTCAGATAAATGTGGAATCTTTTTTTCAAAAAGTGAAAAACCAAGAGGTTTAATTATTTATCTTTTTTTGTAATTGCTGATGCTTCTCTGCTGCGCAAAGCTGGTATTAGGCACGCAGCAGCCCACCTGCGAATGAGAGCCATGTGTAAAAATAAAAATGTGCGAGTGTGTATGCATGTGCATGTGCGCAGTTCCTACTTCTTCATAATTAGATCAAAATGCACACTGGGCTTTCCGGCATGGACAACTGCCCCCTGCTCATAACATATCTCTCAACTCTCTTAGTGGTCTGTGAGTATGATGTAGTCTAAGGGGAGTCTCCACAATCAGATTCTAGGAATGAGAGGCAACAACAGCTTCCAGCAGTGATACCATCACTATTCTGGGCACACCAGGGGTTTCTAACTGACTGAGTTGTCAATCATAGTCAGCTCCATAGACTACAATGCACCACTCAGCCTTCTGGCTGCAACTGCTACACACCTCTGCTCATTACTAATGCAGGACACAGGAGGCTGACTATAAAGAACCCTGTATAAATATATAACCCATAAATATAACTGGAAAAATATTATATTATTCAGTCACCTTTCACCTAGCTTTCTTTTGCTAGATGGTCAGTTTTATATCATTTGCATATTATTTGGTATGAATAGAGATAGACAGGCCACATATTCCCTTTTTTCATAAGCAGTGATGTTGTAGGAAGGCCTTGAAGAAAGCACACAAGGAACTAGGAGCTAGATGATGTAAGTTTCCTTCCCTCAGATTTACAAATTGACAACATATATTCAGCATTTTCTAAAGTTATATATTCCTAGACCAATGACTAACTGGACTTCCAAATGACCATATTTGAAATCTCAGAAGGGTATAATAAACTGATATCAAACACATGACTGCTGTATGACTGCTCCTGTGTTGCCTTTGTGCTGCAGTAGTGGCCACCCATGGCCTGCTTTTGTTGCTACACCTTATACAATGAATATATGACTTCAGCTTTTGCATCTATTATTCTGTTCCTTATTTTAAACCCTTGACCATTAGATAATTTCAGAGATCTCAGTGCTAATGGATATGCAAAACTGTTCTCCAAGAGACCCGAGCAATGGGTTTGACTATATATGTTATATGAATTAATTAACTATATCATTTTTTTTTCTACACATTTTCGTTTGTGCTCATCTTGAAATGATAGTAGCACAGGGTATGTATTTACCTTTGACCTGCTGGATGCAGCGCAGAGCGTATTCAAGTGATGCTGCAGTACTGGATTTGTCCCGATCCTTCTTATCTTGAGGTAGGTATGAGCGCAGCTCTTTCAGAGTTCTCAACAGTTCCTTCTGAGTTTTCACTTTGGCTGGCTGCTCACTGCTACAGAAGGAAAAGATATGGAGAGCTGAAACCGTAAATAAATTAGGAGAAAAGGAAAGACAAGACGGGAGAAAAAAGAAACCAGAACGGAACAGACCAGCGGGCAGATGAGGGTCATTATTTATACAGAGATTCACAGTGCAACAAGGGAGTGAAAGAGCATTGCCTTGGAATAGTGTGTGAATGTGCATGGAAATGTCCATATACAGTCACCGTTCTGTCTATGCATATACTATACATTTTCTATATACAGTCAGGTCCATAAATATTGGGACATCGACACAAGTCTAAACTTTTTGGCTCTATACACCACCACAATGGATTTGAAATGAAACTAACAAGATGTGCTTTAACTGCAGACTTTCAGCTTTAATTTGAGGGTATTTACATCCAAATCAGGTGAACAGTGTAGGAATTACAACAGTTTGTTTATGTGCCTCCCACTTTTTAAGGGACAATTGGCTGCTCAGCTGTTCCATACATTGCATATATACATAAACATATATACAGTTTATGATTTTATATGCAGGTGTGTGGTAATCTTATTAGAGGGGTATAGCAAGCGCAAAGAGCAGAAAGGAGGTGTAGCAGCTGGGGCATCAGGGTTGCATAATTCTTAATAGGGTTACTGCAGCAACATCAGACAGAGACAACAGAGACATATCAGACAGATAGAAAAGACACAGCAGAAAACATCAAGTAAAATAGAAAACAAGAGTGATGGCAGAGGAACATTAGAGAGAGAGAGAGAAGAGGCACATCAAATGAGAACAAGGGCAGAGACATATCACACAGAGAACAGGAGCCAAGTCACATCAAAGCAAGAGAGAGAGAGAGAGAGAGATCAAAAAAGCAGAGACACATTGGGGGGGGGGGGGGGGGGGGGGCTGAGAGAGCAAATAAACATAAGAGGGAGAAAGAAAGAAAGTGAGCAAAGTCACGTTGGAAAGAGAGAGAAAGAGAGCGATCAAAAGCAGAGGCACGTCATGTGTACAGAAATCATGAGATGAGGAGCATCAGAAGGAGGAAAGAAAGACAAAGATCAAGAGCAGAAGCACATTAGAGCAAGAGAGAGAGCAAGCAAGCAGAGGCATATCAGAGCAAGAGAGAGAGCAAGCAAGCACAGGCATACCAGAGGAAGAGAGAGAGCAAGCAAGCACAGGCCTATCAGAGCAAGAGAGAGAGCAAGCAAGCACAGGCATATCAGAGCAAGAGAGAGAGCAAGCAAGCACAGGCATATCAGAGGAAGAGAGAGAGCAAGCAAGCACAGGCATATCAGAGCAAGAGAGAGAGCAAGCAAGCACAGGCATATCAGAGCAAGAGAGAGAGCAAGCAAGAACAGGCATATCAGAGCAAGACAGAGAGCAAGCAAGCACAGGCATATCAGAGCAAGAGAGAGAGCAAGCAAGCACAGGCATATCAGAGCAAGAGAGAGAGCAAGCAAGAACAGGCATATCAGAGCAAGAGAGAGAGAGCAAGCAAGCACAGGCATATCAGAGCAAGAGAGAGAGAGCAAGCAAGAACAGGCATATCAGAGCAAGAGAGAGAGAGCAAGCAAGAACAGGCATATCAGAGCAAGAGAGAGAGAGCAAGCAAGAACAGGCATATCAGAGCAAGAGAGAGAGCAAGCAAGCACAGGCATACCAGAGGAAGAGAGAGAGCAAGCAAGCACAGGCATACCAGAGCAAGAGAGAGAGCAAGCAAGCACAGGCATATCAGAGCAAGAGAGAGAGCAAGCAAGCACAGGCATATCAGAGCAAGAGAGAGAGCAAGCAAGAACAGGCATATCAGAGCAAGAGAGAGAGAGCAAGCAAGCACAGGCATATCAGAGGAAGAGAGAGAGCAAGCAAGCACAGGCATATCAGAGCAAGAGAGAGAGCAAGCAAGCACAGGCATATCAGAGCAAGAGAGAGAGCAAGCAAGCACAGGCATATCAGAGGAAGAGAGAGAGCAAGCAAGCACAGGCATACCAGAGCAAGAGAGAGAGAGCAAGCAAGCACAGGCATATCAGAGCAAGAGAGAGAGCCAGCAAGCACAGGCATATCAGAGCAAGAGAGAGAGCAAGCAAGAACAGGCATATCAGAGCAAGAGAGAGAGCAAGCAAGCACAGGCATATCAGAGCAAGAGAGAGAGCAAGCAAGCACAGGCATATCAGAGGAAGAGAGAGAGCAAGCAAGAACAGGCATATCAGAGCAAGAGAGAGCAAGCAAGCACAGGCAGCAGAGACACATAGTTACGTAGTCATTGAGGTTGAAAAAATACTTTTAGCCCATCAAGTTCAACCTTTTAAGATCTCCTTGGATCTGCAATATGCGGATTAGTTTTTAGTTGAATAAGTGGAAGGCAAACGAAAAAAGGGATTTGTATAGTGGTAGAATTATATCTCCCTGGGTATGACTCCCTGGCTGCTATAGCCTGCTGAATACATGCTAATAGTGTAATTGCCTTTGCAGCTGCTGCTTGGCATTGATAACTGTTACATAGGTAGTTGTCCACAAGCACTCCCAAATGCATTTCAATATCAGATACCCCTAGATTTGCTCCATTGAGTTTATAGATTGCATGGTTATTTTCCTTCCCAGATGCATAACCTTACATTTATTCATATTAAATCTTACCTGCCATTTAATTGCCCATTTCTCTAATTTATGCAAATCCCTTTGGAGGGAAAGTACATCATTTTCTAATTTAATTACCTTGCACAACTTCGTGTCATCAGCAAAAATGGAGACACTACTTTCAAGTCCTACTTCTAAGTCATTAATAAATGTTTGTCCTGATCCTCCTGACCACCAGTCCTTGGGACTCATGTGATCCGGTGCTGTGGGACTGGGCTAAGTCTGCTTATAGTTATTTAATGTTAATTACTGTATGTGATGTTTGATTCTGTGTGCTGCATGAAGTGTTAAACAGTTTAGAATGTTGTGTTGTCTGTCTCTAACTGTCAGAGAGGGCAGTGAGGATGTTATGTTATCGCACTCTGAGGTAAAATCTGTGCGGTATGGAGTGTGATGTCTCCGACGGCAGGAAAGGAAGGTAACCCAGCTTTTAAGTGACTCTGAGGAAATTTACATATGTGTCAGAGTTAGGCAGTTGATACTGGATAGGCATGGATACTGCTGTGGTGGATGTTTTAGATAGGATATATGTTCCTAAGGAAAGGGAAGGTGACATATCTGGAAGACATCAACAGTAAGGAAAAAGAAGGTGACATCTTGAGGATATATACTCCTAAAGAAAAGGGAGGTAATATGGCTTTATGACTGAAGTGGATGTTGTGATGCCTTGCAGATGAGGCCTTGTTGGTGGTAATTCAGAGTGTTGTCAACTCATGTTTGAATGTACATCTATTGAACCTGTTATGGATTACAACCACAATTAAAGCAGTTCCTGATGTTTTTATAAAACTGAACCTGCATTCTTATTTTAAATACTGCATCTAATTGAAGAGACATCAGCTGTCTAGCGAAGGGATATAAAGAACTTGGTGAATCTGCTGGGTAGGTTTGGCCATAACAGCCTTATCAAGCCCGATTGAAGAAAGCAGATCTCCACAATGTTAAAAAGGAGAGGACCTAATACAGAGTCCTGCGGAACCCCAATAGCACATTAGTCCAATCCGAGTATGTTCCATTTACAACATCTTTGTTTCCTGTCTTTTAGCCAGCTTTCAATCCATGTGCATATATTTACTGCAATTTCTGTATCCCTTAGTTTGCACAATATTCTCCCATGTGGCACGGTATCAAAAGCCTTTGCAAAATCTAAAAAGACTACATCAACTTGGATGTATTCCATCAGGACCCAGGGCTTTATTGACATTTAAAAAAAAATTCAAACCTCTTTTGGATTTCTTCCTGCGTTAACCAATTATTTGGTGAAGGTAGTGTAGCCCCATTAGGGTCACTAATTGTCAGACAGCCTGTTTCACATTGTAATGCTCCTATAGCTTCCATCCTGGCCCTCTTCCCATTTATATACTTAAACAATATTTTAGGGTTGGTCTTACTCTCTTTTACAACTAATTTTCTATTTTAGCCACTCTAATAACCCTTTTGCAAGCCTTGTTGATTTCTTTGTACTCTCGTAAAGCAGCATCTGTCCCCTCTTTTTTGTATAATTTAAATGCCTGTTTTTTACTCCGTATCTTGATCTTTAAATCATTGTTAAGCCACATTGGATGGGATTTACTCCTTTTACTTTTATTCCCACGTGGTATATGCCAATGTGTATGTATTTTTAGTAAGGATTTAAGTGTTGTCCATTTATGTTCAGTGTTTTTACCTATCAGTTCTCTGTCCCAGTCTATACTTTGTATTGCTGCCCTTAGACCGTTAAAATCTGCCCTTTTAAAATTAGGAGTTTTTATTAGCCCTTTACAGTTTTTTTTTTTTTTATTCAATCACAAATGAGACTGTGTTGTGATCACTGTTTCCCAAAGGTGGCCCTATTTCAACATTTGATACCATATCAATATTATTTGTGATGACTAAATCCAAGATGGCCTAATTTCTAGTAGGCTCTTGTTTAACCAGGGCCAGATAATGATCCCTCAAGAACCTGCTCCCTTTACCCGTACTGCTGGTCTCACTCATCCAGTTTATTTCAGGGAAGTTAAATCTCCCATTATTAGAACTTGCCCATGCTTAGCTGCATTTCCAATCTGTAACAATAATAGTATTTCCTCACTTTCAATTATATTTGGGGGTTTATAGCATACTCCTACTAATATTCTTTGGAATTTGCTGAGATCAGAGATAGAGCAGATGCATATCAGAGTGAGAGTGAGTGTGTGTGTGAGTGCGAGTGCGAGTGCGAGAGAAAGAGAGAGAAAGAGAGAGACAGACAGACAGAATAGATATCAGAAAGAGTGAGACAGATGGTGCAGTAGCATCACACAGACAGCTAAAACTAAATCATATCAAGGAGAGGTAGAGCAGAGTCACATCAGGCATGGAGCACAGATATGCAGAGATCTGTGGTTATCTGACACAAATTGCCGATTTATCAAGAGTCAGACAAGACTGTGACAATTATAAAAACGCACATCATGTCGATGTTTGCCATATAAAACTTTTATCACTGGCTCATGGTAAAGGTATATCTAAATATCCCTGTTTGTACCTTTTTCTAATCTAACACATGCTGCTTTTATCAGAAACATGTGTTACATCTATATACATACAAACTTATTTAAAAATAAAACTTGTTTTCCACACCCCCAGAGCTGCTTACATTGGCACAGTGTACCTACCAATAGAAACACTGCATTTGCGTACAGATATTAACTCTTTACTAACCTTCAAGCCAGTAGTAGCTCAATGCAGACATATTACACAGCAGTGTCTAGCTCCTCCTGTTTCCTGCTGCAATGGACTACACATCCCATGATTCCTTCCTGCACAAGCTGCTATTACAGATTGCTACAATGTATAGCTGCCTGTGATTGGCCAAAACAAATTATGAATTTTATGCTAATTTTAGCTAGGATATGCAGGGGTGTTAACTCAGAAAAGCAACTGCTTGCAAACTAAAAAGACTTGGCAAACATTACGGTGAGTTTGTTAATGTTTATTTTGGTATTTTGTCATGCAAATTTTTTTTTCATACCCTTATGATTCGCCTCTATCAGATGCATTCATAATTCAGGAAACTTAAATATGCCTTTAAAAGGTCTTTAATATGCCACTTTATATATATACATATATAGACATTGTACACAGACAACCTGCTGTGTACAATGTACTCATGGAACACAAAACTAGTTATGTCCAGAACTGCTTTATATTCTAAGCAGCAGATACTTCCACTAATCCTGCTGTGCTTTTGCACACTATATAATTCACCCACCAGAGTACTAACTTATATAGACTACATTCTTTGATTTTCAGAGTGTAATTTGTAGTCAGTAATGTGTCTGGCTAGCAGTTACAGCATAATTGCTTACCTGTACCCACTAGTGGAGGGGTTAGGTTCAGAGTCAGCCATCATTAATGAGAATGCACTGGAATTGCAGGTGGGTGACTGGAATTCAGAGCAACTGAGAAGAGAAAGAGAAAACAAAGAGTAATAAAGCAGGATCTACACAGGATTCAGCACAACACGTAGCCTATCACATATAAGAACATTAACACCCGTATCTGAGACGATTTCCACACAGTATACTGTATTTCAGACATTATTTGCACAAATATCTCTCAGATCACAAACATGTATCAGTGAGACAGAAACATATAAGAGATACACTAATAAAAAAAGTTGCAGGTCCAACAGTACAATATTTTTAAATATTTAAATAATGATCCAGTCAAAATATTTAAGTCTGAAACACAAGCTCTTCTGCATCCCAGAGCAAGTCTACAACTGTATCTATGAAACTATACCTAAATATAGAGGACATACAGCCTTATTAAATTGTGATTTAGCAAATTTAAAAGGGCTCTATTTAAGCACACAGCATATTCTTTTACAGAAGTTTTTAGTTAGTGAACTTCTATCCAAAAGCAAGGTCTTCACTAACTAAAAACTTCTGTAAAAGAATATGCTGTGTGCTTAAATAGAGCCCTTTTAAATTTGCTGAATCACAATTTAATAAGGCTGTTGATGTCAGGACAAATGTCAGGTCTCTTAAAATGTTTACTACTGGCTCCTAACTTTTCTAGTTATTATATAACATATAGCATCTATAAAACCAAGTCAAGAATCGAAGAAACAATGAAGAAAAAATTGTGATCCTTTCTTCTACGAGTGCCTTAGCGGGCCGCCAGCACTGGCAGCAGCAGCGAGCAATCGCTAGATGTCGCTGCCAAAATTTTGCTGATGATATCATAGCTTTAGGATTAGGGTAAAAGTTTAAGGTTGAGAATTGTATATGATCTCAGCAGCGCTTGAAAACTGTGCACAATTTTGGCAGCGCCATCTAGCAACTCCTTGCTCCAACTGCTGCTGCCAAAATATATCCTGTAGCACTTTTAAAATTATTGTTAAAAATTTTACAAAATATGGCACATTTGTGATTTGGCCTAGAGAAGGTCGCCCACCAAAACTCAATGATGGGGTAATAAGGGCATTAGGCAGAGAAGCAACCAAGTGGTCAGTGGTAACTATGAACTATCTGGAGACATCAACAGCCAAGACAATTGTAGCCCAGATGCCCTACAAACCTGAGCCTTATGGATGAGTGACTAGAAAGAAAAAGCCTGATGACAAGAACCCATAGCAATTCCCCTAAAGAAGGAGACACATCAAAGATATGGAAAAAGATGAACTTATCTGATGAAATCAACATTGAACTTTTTGGAGTAAAATGCAAAGGAAAATTTTCTTAATCCTGAGAACAGGATTGATGGAGCCAAATACAGGCCAATTCTAGAGGAAAATCTAATTCATTCTACAAGAGACTTGAGTCGTGTGTCGGAGATCAACAATGATCTTAAATACACAGCTACACTGGACTGGTTGATACCTAAATGTCTTAGAATGAAATCTGTGGCAAGACCTGAAAACTGCTGTTCATGAAAAATCCCTACCCTGCCAGTGCTTGAATAGGAACAGTGGGCAAAACCGAAAAGCTGGCAGAAACTTATCACAAAAACTCTCAGCTTAAATTGCAGCCAAAGATGGTTCTAAGCACTTCCAAAGTTTTACAATACCGCTGTGTTCATTGTTTTCTACATATTCTTCAGAATAAACAAATTTAATAGGAAGTTTTGGAAATAAATAAAATATCATCACACTGAAAGCCAAAATGCTCAATAAAGAATGTGAGTCAAACGTGCCTGAGTGAGGCATATAGATACCTGAACTTAGGTCAAAACACGACCAAACAAAAGTTGAGATTTTAAAAGATTCAGCTGATTAGATTATACATGTGCAGACGATGAGAGGCAATTCAATGAACTGGTAAAATTCACTGAAAAAGACGGAAGTGGTTCATAACAGACTAGTAAATTGGGAAGTTGGTCTCCATTAAGTGTGTGGGTTTTAGATATAAAGGGTGCCATTGAAAGACTTTCAATGGCACCCTTTATATCTAAATATATATTTATATATTCCCATACCGCATTGGATATTAACCTTCAGTTAAAGTTGTTGAGAGGATGACAGCTGTAACTAAGGTATTACATTATATATATAAATATATATATATATATATATATATATATATATATATACATACATATACATATATATATATATATACATACATATACATATATATATATATATATATATATATATATATATATATATATATATATATATATATATATATATATATATATACACACACATACATACACTAGCGACTTGCCCGTCGAAAATGACAGGGCAATAAAAAAAGTGTTGAAATACTGTTTGGTGAGTTGAATGTATATTATATTTTATTTTGTGTGTGTATTCATGTGTAGTAAAGTAATGTTTATTTATAACAGTAGCTGCGCCGCAGAAGAAAATAAGAAGGACGGGGACATGCTGGAAAGGCGAGTTGAATATTTAGAATGTTTATTTTTGCTATGTGGTGTTATATACTAAAAAAAAAAATCCCGGGGGCGCGATCTGAAGGGACATCTGCAAAGGTAAGTGGTTTTATTTATTCTATTTTAGGTTAGATTTAGGGTTTGTGTATGTAGATAGGGTTTAATGTATGTTAGATAGATAGGCGGTATTGTATTTTAGATAGTTGGTATTGTATTTTAGATAGAGGGTATTGTATTTTATTTGTATTGCATTGCAATGCAATGTGATGTATATATTTTGCATGTATTTCCTTTTCAGGTGTGTTATATTTGTTTAATTTTCTGTAGTGGGGGGCTTTATTTCTGTGATTTAGGATTTTTTATTTTCTGTGATTTAGGATTTTTTATTTTCTGTGATTTAGGATTTTTTATTTTCTGTGATTTAGGATTTTTTATTTTCTGTGATTTAGGATTTTTTATTTTCTGTGATTTAGGATTTTTTATTTTCTGTGATTTAGGATTTTTTATTTTCTGTGATCTAGGATTTTTTATTTTCTGTAATTTAGGATTTTTTATTTTCTGTGATTTAGGATTTTTTATTTTCTGTGACTTAGGATTTTTTATTTTCTGTGATTTAGGATTTTTTATTTTCTGTGATTTGGGACTTTTTATTTTCTGCGATTTAGGATTTTTTATTTTCTGTGATTTAGGATTTTTATTTTCTGTGATTTAGGATTTTTTTTCTGTGATTTAGGATTTTTATTTTCTGTGATTTAGCATTTTTTTTTTCTGTGATTTAGGATTTTTTTTTTGTGATTTAGGATTTTTATTTTCTGTGACTTAGGTTTTATTATTTTCTGTGATTTGGGATTTTTTATTTTCTGCGACTTAGGATTTTTTATTTTCTGTGATTTAGGATTTTTATTTTCTGTGATTTAGGATTTTTTTTTCTGTGATTTAGGATTTTTTTTTTCTGTGATTTAGCATTTTTTTTTCCTGTGATTTAGGATTTTTTTTTTGTGATTTAGGATTTTTATTTTCTGTGACTTAGGTTTTATTATTTTCTGTAATTAGTGGGGTGGGGTGTTTAATAGGGGGTCGGTAGGTAGTGTAGATTTTAACAGGTTAGTGTAAAGGTGGGTTAGTTTAGATGTAATGGTTTATTGGGAGGGTATAGTGCAGTGTAGTGTTTGGCACTTATGGGGTTAATGTTAGGATTCTAACTGCCCCATGAGGGTCTTTATATACCCTTATGGGACTGATGAGGTTAAATAAAGGCTTATGAGGGTCTGTATAGACCCCCATAAGAGACAGAGGTTAAATAGGCTTAGATGGGGTTAAATAGGGCATTTAGGGTTAAATAGGTACTGTTAGGGTTAAATGTGTACTGTTATAGTTGTGTTAATAGTGTAGTGCTTACACTTTGTTTTATGAGGGTCCTGGATAACCCTCATGGCACTGATAGTGTTATTACATGGGTTAATTAGTGTCCTATATTGATCTATATACACCCCTATTGGATTGATGGGGTTAATTAGTGGCTTCACTGACCCCCATGAGTGACAGGGTTAATGAAGGGCTTATGGGGTCTGTATTGACCCCCATGAGTAACAGGGTTAATTAAGGGATAAAGGGGTATGTAATGACCCCCATGAGTGACAGGGCTAATTAGGGGCTCATGGGGCTCTGTAGACCCCCATGAGTGATAGGGTTATTTTTTATTTAGCACAGGTCCCTTCAGGACCTTACAGTCCTTTAAGGACCCACAAGGCGGGAAATTCAAATTTTGATTGCAGCGGGGGAGGTTTCTAAGTCCCGCGGCTCGTATTTTTTTAGTGCAAGTCCGTATTTAGTCATTTTGTGTTAGATGTTTTTTTTCCAAAGTCCCGCTTCTGTGGTTGTTTGTAACCACTGCAAATGCGGCCCCTCACTTCGCGAGGGTCCGCATTTGCGACATGCAATGAGCCTTCGGCTAATTGCAGCAGACATGGGAGCCTCCACCTTCTGCAAATGCAGCCACTTGCTTCGCGAGGGTCTGCATTTGCGGCCTGCATCAGCCGACGTTGGGAGCCTCCACCTTCCGCAAATGCGGACCCTCGTGAAGGCCTGCAGCAGCCGACGTGGGAGCCTTCACCTCCGTAAATGCGGACCCTCCCGAAGGCCTGCAGCAGCCGACGTGGGAGTCTTCACCTCCGTAAATGCGGCCCTTCGCTTCACGAGGGTACGCATTTGCGGCCTGCAGCAGCTGACATTAGAGCCTCCACCTTCCCGCAAATGCGGCCAGACTCTTGCAAGCTCGCTTCGAAAGTGGGACTACATTGCATAGCTTGGCAACTATTATATATATATATATATATATATATATATATATATACACACATATGTATATATTCCAAATCCTTCCAGTACACACACTCACATGTAAGCAGAGCATATAAATGCACACACCTGTTGCTCAGAGCATATAAACAGTTCACAGTTTTCCAAATGGATTAACAGCTATTTTTAGCATTACGTGTAATGCGGCTTGGAAGTGTTTTACTAAAGACTCCTGACCAGAGGAAATAGGTTAAATAGCTCAATTTCATGCATACATGTTACTGTGTGTACAGTATTTACAGAAATAATATGGGATACTATACGCCTGCTAGCAGAATCTAACGATGGGGATTCACACTGTCTATCTGCAGGATACTACTCTAGCACATTACATGTCTACCTCCAGGATATAATGATGGGACTTACTTTCTCTGCCAAATATTCAGTAGCCTCCCCTCTCATCTCTCAGCTGCTTCACTATGGACAAATGAGACTACACAGAAGAGACTCTGAATAGCCCAACTGTGATGTCCATGGAGGTGGAAGCCATCAACAAACCTCCAGAAAGAAATCTGTAAAAGGGAGGTCACATGTTGTAGCTCAAGTTGCTAGTGCAGTATTTTTATTTTACATTTACATTCTATTATACCCTTCAGTCTACTATAATCGAGCCAGCACTGAGACAGAGCAATTTTCCTAGGGCACAACTGCAGAAGAGTTTATATTGAACTTCTGCATTTTATTATGAGGCAGTAGCTTGTGCAGGCTGTTAATGGGATACAAAATGGAGTTAAACCTATACTGTATATTCATGTTAATAAATTATATATGTGGGGAAAGGGAGCAACAACCAACATCCATCCATTAAAATCTCTCAATTATTTGTGAAGAAGCTATTAAATAAAATGTAACTTTTATTAAATAACACATTATTGAAATGTCACAATGAAAACATGATATAATTATCTGATACAATGATGAAAAGCTATTATGCACCAAATATATCCTTAAATGCATTATAACATGGTTTATAACATTTGGAATGTAGTGTAAGGGAGTGCTTGTTATATATCCTGATAAATTGGGAGTTACTTTTCTATGTATTTTATGTGGGTTTAAGATTGGCTCAAGTGGGTTGTATTATTCTAGAAACAGTGTTAAAGTGATGTCAAAAAAAGAAGATGCTGATTATACCTGCATCTTTTAAAGTTACAACAAAGGAAACACTCTTTTGTCTTGCTTTGGGGATCTATCTAAAAAATACAAGGCTGACCAGCTGAGTGCTTGATCGCTCATCTTATTTTTCTGGAAATCCATCTATTCAACAGCCTGGTATTTATACATTTTACTCCTTTGTACGAGTGTAAAATCACACCTTTAAAACTGATCACATAAAAAAACCTATAACCCTGAGCACTTACTCATAGAGCCACCTAAAATTAAAAATACAAAGTTCAATCACTAGAAGAAGGTAAGAATCGGAGCAGTAAGTAACCAGTGAAATGCTGACAATGTTTTTATATCATGTTTTCCCTCGCAAATGTTTTTTTTTTCATTGCTCCTTTCTGAGCTGTACCTTTTATATCTAACAGATAGTTAAGGAACACCAATTGACGGATTTTGTAATAAACTCTTGAAATAGTACAAGGGCATGCCACACTCCCTTGAACTCCAACAGTTTTGAAGACGGTTTGGATTCTAGGCCATGGAAGGTAGTGCTACTTAACATGGTAAATGGACCACCAGTCCTTTCTTGCTTCTGTTTGTGGTAATCACAAGTCACTTAAGAGTGGCCCAACCTCTGGAAGGGACACAGACACAATCAATGTGAAACAGGAGACTTCTGAGATATCATATTGTAGACAAGAGAGTTAAGTGAGTGCTCAACATTGAATAACCCACTACTTTTGTCCAACTACTGGTACTGATGCAGTCCAGAACCTTAGACTAAATATAGCAATATTTATGAATATTACTGAGGCTTCTTGAAGGAGCACACAATCCAACCTCCTGCAGAGTGAAGTAGGATAACAAAAAAGGAATGTTTGATTAGAGTTGGCATTGCTTAACCGGCAATTCTCTTAAGATCTTGAAGGTGACTCACAATCTTTGTAAGAGATGTCATGAATTGTACATGAGAAGATTTAAAACTATTTGTAACTTGTTACATGTGCTTAATCATTTTCGGTTCCTTGTGAATAAGGAATTTACAATTGTTTTGTTCATATATAGTGTTTACCAATACAAAATAAATATATTTGTCACAAACAGGCCTACACCTCCCAGAGAAGCTACTGAGACACTTCACCTACCGCTACCTGAGTTGATGTAATTGCTAGAGGAACTATAAGTCTATAACCTTATAAGATACTTTTCGCTATGGAGCACATAGTTTTCCCTAGCATATGTCTTCTTAAGACTGAGTAGCGCCTTTTCAAACAAGACTAACATTAGGAATGTAAAGTTGCATAATGTTTATTCCTTCTAAATGTGTTACTAGTTAAGTTACATTGCATTGTTTCACCAAAATATGTGACCAATTAATAAAGGAGCTAGATCCACTGGTAAGAATATATACGTCAAAATTATATAGTTCTTGGGTCAGAAAGGGGAGATTATATTTTGACTAGGAAATTGCCCGTCAAAAATGACATGAATAAAATTTTAAGAGTGGCAATGCAGTTTGCCACCCAATGTGAGCACCTTCGGCACTCATCTGCGTCCTCCCTTGTGTCTCATTTCCCCCATCCTCTCCCTCCCTTGTGTCTCTTTCCCCCCTCCTTCTCCCTTGTGTCTTATTTCCCCCCAACTCTGCCTCCCTTGTGTCTCCTTTTCCTCCACCTCTCCCTCAATTGTGTCTCCATTTCCTCCACCTCTCCATCCCTTTGTGTCTCCTTTTCCTCCACCTCTCCCTCCCGTGTGTCTCCTTTTTCCCCACCTCTCCCTCCCTTGTGTCTCCTTTTCCCCCACCGTGTATCATCCTCCTCCTCCCTTTCCCCCTCTCCAAAAACCTCCCTATCCCCTCTCTTCTTACCTTGATCCGGTGATCTCCAGCTGCTGCATCGCGTCTTCTGTCTGTGGCTGAAACCAGCATATGCTAATGACATGACGCGTATGTGACGTCACATCATTAACATGTGCTGGTATGGTCAAAGCAAGAAGACGCGCTAAAGCAGCAGGAGATCACCAGATCAAGGTAAGATGAGAGGAAAGAGGGGATAGGGAGGTTTTTGGAGAAGGGGAAGTAGGGAGGATAACGGGTTAAAAGGGAGGAGGATTGCGGTCCAAGGGGGTTAGAGGGAGGAGGAGGATTGCAGCCCTCCCTGCAGGCCAAGGGGGTTAGGAAGGAGGACTGCAGCCCTCACTGCCGCGTGCCTGTGTACCGAAGTCCCGTGGGCCAAGGGGGTTAGGTGGGAGGAGGAGGAGGATTGCAGCCCTCACTGCAGGCGGTCCCGCGGGCCTGGCCCTACAGGGCGCACGGTCAACGGCTCACCTCGCAAGACGTGACAAACCTGCAAATGCGACCAACGTTCACGAACTGACAACTATTACAGTGATTACAGCAAGTATTATCCTTTGCTCCTGTCCAGAGTTATATCTCCTGCTGAATTCGGGTGAAGTTCGATCCTCTTCAGATCTGGAAAAGCAGCCTAACCAGTGGGATCTTCATGATTGCAGGTGCAGGCAGCATTCCCGGAAAATATTCATTCATTACGTTATATCTCTATGCACATCATAATCTCATGGCTGTAGTGATGTTTTATAGTTTATAATTGGAGTTTTGGATAACTTTTATACAAATGGCTCCCATAGATAGTTATATCTTAAATTACCTTTGTGGTTGCAGAGTTACATTATAAACTTTAAGATATAGGTGTCATTTAAGCGGGTTTTACAGTCACTGTAGTTGACTGCTTCCTTGGATAAGCAGTTTTGTGGTTAACACTTTCACCTGCACATCTATGTTAAGCAGACACAAGTGACAATGTAAAAGCTTGTAGCCTAGCCTGTTTTTGGGTCTGATATCAGCTTTCACAACGGCTAACATTATTGTAAAAGTATGTAGGATAATTTGGCAGCTATCAAGGCAGGATTGTTAAGAAGAGTATTCTCCTGCTGTGAATGAGGATTTGGCAATAGGCAACAAGACTAATTTTTTAGTCAGCAGTGACTCAATATCTTGCATGCAGATTTACCTATTGCAAGTGTCAATCAAATCGTGAGAAGCTCTTGTATAGAAATAAATCCACCATAGCACCATGCAGTGTAGGTGTAAGTTGAAAGTTTTTTGTTTGCAAAGCTTGAGAAATCATAGTAATTAAGGTTGAAAAAAGATTTTAACTCCATCAAGTTCAACCTTTTTAGATCTCCTCTGATCTTTGTAATATGCATATTAATTGTTAACTGATCCAGAAGAAGGGAAACAGAAAAAACATTGACAATTATCTCAAACCCTTTTGAAAGTTATCTATCAAATGCGCTGTCACCACCTCCTTTGGTAGATAACTCCACAATCTAACATCCTTACCGTGAAGAACCCTTTTCTTTCCTCTAACCTCAAGAGATGTCCTCTTGTCAATTGAACATCTCTTGGCACAAAAAGTTCACTTGACAAAGCCTTATATTGACATTGGATATAAGGTAATCAAATCCCCTCTTAGATGCCTTTTTTTTTTTTTAGAGATAATAAGTTTAATTTGCTTAGTCTTCATAACTTAGGGCCCTATTTGAAGTCCGCAAATGCCACAAACTCGTAAATATATCTGTGAGGGTTTTTTTTCTAAATGTTTAGATGTATTCTACTGACTAAAGCTCGCAATTCACCTCCTTAAGCCCAAACTTGCAAACCCTGCTTTTTAATTAAGATTTCATACAATCTGAAAATATTTAAGCAAGCCCGTAATTTTCGTTTTAGACACAGCCAATAGTAAATGAGATCGTCATCATGATGTCAGTAAAATATGGAAGTAAGACGTAATCTGCAATGGGAGGCTACAAATTAATTAGTGCCAATAAGTAATATTTGCCAATCAGGCTCGCAATCAAGCAATCTATAAAATACATAAGAGCATGTTTTAGTCCATGTGGCTGTCATGATATGTATTAACCCCTTGAGTCCTGGGATTGATACTACCCAGAAATAACAATTGTGTAATTAATTCTAATGTCTTTCCATGCCTTCCCATGATTTCAAAGTACAGTATTGTGTGTTTAATTGCTGTTATAGCTTGAATAAGTGTTTGAAAAAGCCACTGCGAGTCCTATTTAGTACTTGTAATATTTTTACAGGAATGTGCTACTTTATCCATTGACTGGTTGGACTTTTTTTTGCGAGCTAGAACTATGGGTCTAATAGTATAACCGATTTTGTGTAACTTTATTTAGAGCTCATAATATTCAATATGTTTAGTGGCAGAATTATATTTTCATCTCTTGCTTCTATACCCTTCTTAATACAGGCTAATATTTTATATTTTGAGCACGGTTACATACACAAGCACTCCAATACCCTTAGAGTTGCTCCATTAAGATTATACATTTCATGGATATTTTTCCTTCCCAGGTTCATAACTTTACATTTATTCATATCAAATCTCATCTGCCATTTAATTTCTATAATTTATGCAAATCCCTTTGGAGGGAAAGTACATCATTTTCTGTTTTAATTATCTTGTACAACTATCTCTCATAAATCGGTGTTTATTCATCTGAACAAGATAATAAATATGAGTAATCAGAGTATTGCAGTATATAGTGATACCTTTTTTATTGGACAAACATATTCATAGGTTTCATGACGAGCTTTCAAGAGCGTTCCTCTCTTTGTCGAGTCAGAGTGAATACTGATTATAGATTCACAAATACAGCAAAAAATTCCAGGATTAACAAATAATGTTCTGTTCAGCCAGCCGTGCAAGTGTGTGGGGGTGCAGACTAGAGTAAGTAAATTGGGGTCGTAAATAGTTTTACATCTAAGGAACCATACAGCTGTAACCAAGAGAACAAGGCAGAGAACAAAAAAAAAAAAATCAATAAACACACATATATATTTACAATCATGAATGTTGGAGGTTACAAGAAATTTTGATGAGATAAAAATGCAATGTCTACATTAAGGCCTGAGTTATTACTGTTAAAGAACATAATCATTTTAATTTCAAACCTCTTTCTTTCCTTAGTGTTTTTAAAAAAAACCTTTGAGTATTTTGATTTTGAGATTTTTCATGGAGTGGTTATTCTGGGTGAAATGTCTCCTCATTGTGCTTATTGATGGAATCGACAAAGAGAGGAACGCTCTCGAAAGCTTGTCATGAAACCTATGAATATGTTTGTCCAATATAAAAGGTATCACTATATTCTGCAATACTCTGATTATTCATCTGGATTACTGGACATTCACGGCTACCTCACTCTTCATAATCTACTTCAGATAGACATATTATTGTATATTATTCCTTATTAACCGCTCTTAAAGCTTTCCCGCTTTAGACATGAGGCGTACAGGTCTATAGTTCACTGAATTTGCTCTTACTCCCTTCTTAAACATGGGTATCACCTCTGCTTTTCTCCAGTCATCTGGTAGCGGCCTTGTGATGGTCGTTGAAAAATGTAATATAATAGTTTGTTTATTACAGAACCCAATTCCCTGAATACCCTTGGATGTATTTCATCAGGGCCTGGTGCATTAGTCAAATGTATTTTTCCCCTTTTGGATTTCTGCCTGCGTTAACCAACTATTTGTTGAAGGTAGTGTAGCCCCATATTTTTGCAGTCTCCCTTGTGTATATCGAAGAAAATAACTTATTTAGCTAATCTGCCTTTTCCTGGTCACTGTTTATCAATCAGACGGTTTGCAATGTAATGTTCCTATAGCTCTCTTCCTGGCCTTTTTCCCATTAATATATTTTAAAAAAAATTGGGTTTAGGCTTACTACTTTTCATTTTCTATTTTAGCCAGTCTAATGGCTCTTTTGCAAGCCTTGTTGATTTCTTTGTACTCATGTAAATCAGTCTCTGTTCCCTCTTTTGTTGTATAATTTTCCTGATTGTTTACTCTATATAGTGATCTTTAATTTAAAATTAAGCCCAATGGAATGCAATTTACTACTTTCTTTTATTTCCATATGGTATATGGTGATAAGTATCTATATTTAGCAAGGATTTGAATCTTGTCCATTTATGTTCAGTTTTTTCCTCAGGGAAACCAGGCAGTATGTAAGGATTAAGGTGAGTTGTCACTTTTAAGGTTTTTTTTCAACTGGTTTTGTGCAGTTTATTGATTGTACTGCATTTTCAGACTATAGAGTGTGTAGTTTGTGAGTGAACGTCATGTTTGGGGAGTTTGTAAGCAATGTGTCTTCCTTGAAAGTGTTGTTCAAGAAACTATATCAGTTTGTATTTGACAAACAGCTACTGTGCTTTAGTGTTGGGAACAGGTTGTAAGAGGGCCTAAGATACATTTTTGCTTCTTTGGTGAGAGTAATGGTTCCCTTACAAAAAAGGGATATCAAAAGTTGTCGGCTTTGTTCCCTTTAACAGTGGTACCTTCTTGCTTTCATAGCTAGGGATAGAATGGTGATGAGAGAGAGAGCATTTCATCTTAGGACAGTACAATACATAAATCAAGGACATCATTCTTGATGTGGTTCTGCTTGTTCGCAAGTCCCACATAGCCAGAATGTAGTTAATTTATTGGGTACTTGAGTTTTTCCTTCTGGATGCCTCTGTTGTTTATGTATCAAGATTCCAACACCACGTAAATGAGGAATAGCTTGTGCTGCTTCCTTAGCGTAATCTTGAAAGCTCGGTTTGTGTTCTGTCCTTTCTGACTTCAGGGCTAATCTCCATTATCTTTAATAATAATAATTATTGTCTACTAAAATGATACCTGATGATCTAGAAAGAGGGCAGTTCCATTTCAGGAAGTCAGAATAAACACACTTGTCACAGGATTTCAGTAAACATTTGTTGCGCAGAGCATAAAGTCGGTATTGGACTTTGTAAGGGAGAGAAGAAGTTAAAGTATTAGAAGAAAATGTAGTATACACTTTCAGAGTAGCTTCAGGTGGAGGGATGGACATATTGATAATACATCTCCGGACAATGGACAATGACTCCTGAGGTTGTGTAGAACCATGGAAAGACACCTGTACCATTCATAGGGAATGTCATCTGGGGACCATTGCCTAAAACAGTAAGAGAGTGCACCTGTTGGCTGGATCCAACATATACCACCAAAGACATGTAAGCACCAATACAGTGTGTGTCACCTTTCCAGTTGCAGAGAAAATCTCACAACCCAACCTTCATCTCATAAAAACAAAGTACTTAATGTGGGGTATTATTTCTAGAGAAGAGGCTTGGCACAAGAGGAAGCAGGATGTCATAGATAGGGCACTAAAGACATCTTGTTAATGGAACTGTGTTTTGAAGTACTGCAAAATGAGTGCGTGAGCAGAAGATATCCACTCCAAAGGGAACAAGCAAAACATTTTTCAACCCTTTTTAAAGAATGTTGCTGCTTACCAAAAGCCTTTCATAAGAACTCTGAATCCCCAAAGACCCTTATCCCTCAGGTGGTACCTATGAGCCATCTCCATTCACTAAGGAGGGAAAATCTTCTCATATTCTAAGAGCACATCCTAACAGATATGGAAGAAATAAACACTAGCAGAAGTTGGGACTGGCATATATCTCCCTAGTCTCCTCGCCCTAGGAGACTTTAGGAAAATGTGAATATATTTATTCATAAAAAAACACAAAACAAAATGTAGCAGAGATTTGTATATATAATACTAGGTTTGCAGTAATAAAGAAGCATGGAAGAGCATTCTTTAATATCTCAAACAACAAGAAGAAGACTTTACCAGCAATTTCTAATTGACTAATGTGAACGGTTACAAACTTGTTGTAAGCTCTATTAACTTCTGAGAGAGCAGCATTATTTTCCAGTGTCATTTTAATTAAGTTGTGCCAGCACCATTTCCTCTCCTGGTTCTTTTTCCTTTTTGTTAACATACTTTTTATTTTGTAATGGATTCTAAGAAAAAAGTGTCATTACATTTCTAGTGGCTTTAATATCTTACAAAAATAACTAATTAAGGATTAATTTGGAATCCCTAGCCTTTCAGTTTACAGGAATATGACTCACGCTCATGTTTCAGGAAAATGAAATACATGTTGCCTCTAACTGCAACTTTGCTGCCATTGTATTTGGTATTTATGCTATTTTATTTGGCATTATTAATTTGCTTTGATATATATACAGAACACTGAAGGCAGGGGAAGAGTCTCATGATTGCTCATTCTACCTTTAGGTTCAGTTAAGGGTACGCTAAACACATTTTCTTAAAAAAAAAAAAAAAAATCTACTAAAAATTGTGTATGTTATAAGCACTTACATATTATAAATAAAGAAATAATTACAGAATCACTTTAAAACATTTACTCTTTGTATCCATCTAAGATATTGAGCTGATTACAATTACATCGCTGAACATATCTGGACAATTAAGACAAAGAGAACATTTACTAGATAAACACCAACAGTGTGAAGAATAAATTATTAACAGACAATAAAATAATTTTAATAATTCATTCCTGGGAGTTTGCCAACAGCTCCAAATATTTAATTTACAAACACAAGTGCATTATACAGTAATACATAACATCCTCCATTTTGCTTTTACTAAGGGCTGGACACAAAAAAAAAAAAAAACATATAAAACTTAGTAGCCAGTTAGATTTTTTAATGGCCTGGCAGAATTTTTAGGAGCCAGGGCGATACAGTATGCTTTTGGAAAATATTTAAGCTAGTGGCATTCCTTCATTTGTGTGGATATGCTTGCAAATAGATTCAAAATCTTTAGAAAAAACCTTATCCTCAGGGTATCAGCTGCACTACCATATGGGCACACCAGATGCTGTGACATTGTGTTATAAAGAAGAATCCATTACTTCTCCTTCCATAACCATCACGGCTTCAAAATTTATGTTCACTGCCATGAGGAAGCATGTCAAATAGAGCTTGTGGTACTGAAGCAATGTTTGGCAAATGTTGCTGGTGTCTTGCCACAAACAATGATGGTTTATTTCATAAAATATTGTGTTTGACTCAAGTTAAGATCCGATGTTGTCATCCCTACACAGGATAAGGACTGAAGAAAATGTAGAAATGTCAATATGATCAAACACAGATGCTCTGACATTTTATAGGGCAGCCATAATATGCTTTTGGTCATCACAAACTAAAATATCACATTCTAAATGTAATGGTTTATTATTTTATTATTTCTGGTCTTCAATACACAATTATCAGTGAGGGCCAGTGGGCATATGATCGTATGAGTTTGAAACAGCATAGATGCATGATCGTTGCTGTAGGTCTATATTAGCATGTATGTGAGAGTGTCAGTATGGATGAGTCTTGGCATGCATACATGAATGTACCTGTGGGAGCATCAACATAAATGCATGCATGTTTAGGTGTCATAATTGATTTGGACATTTCCTAGCATTCATGTGAAAGAATGGACAAACGTGATTGAAATATAAGCATTCTCCAGAATGAATGTGGGCATGTATCTGAATGGATGTGTGCCTGGCTTTGCACTTCAGAATACATGTATGTTCCAGTTAGTATAACAAGTTGTTAGTGTGTGTCTGTTCTCATGTGACCATGTATCAGAATGAATGTGTGTGCACTTGACATGTGTGACTGCATGCATATGCTGTACTGATAGCAGTCGACTAAGGAAGTATTATTTTAAACTTAATCCCTATCCTACAAAAGTGTTTATGGATCTATAGACTTTTAAGCACACAAGTCTAAGTATATATGTTTTCTTCTCGCTCTGAAAATGCAATGGTCCTGTGTTTAAAGGTAACCATAGACTTTAAACTAAGCGGGACAAGGTCAAAGTGGGTAGGTAATGTGGTTAATCATCTTCAATTTCTAAGTTTCTGTTCAGGGAAAAAAAATGAGAAAAAGAGCAATTACATTGTTTTATTACATTTGCCTGCAGTAAATCTCATCACATTTAGGCATTTTTTTCAAAATTATCTTTATTTTTCATATTTTGTTCATCACTGGGTACCAAGCTCTCTGACAGCCAGTAATTCCATCTCCCTGTCCTATTTCCTCTCTACTGTCCTGCATACAGTGCCCACTTTTCCTTGCCCTTTTTCTCATTCTTACCTCTTTTCTTCAGACTCTGTTCTGTCCTTGCTTGATTTGTTACTGTTGGAGTCATTGTTCATATCCACATCATCTTGCAGACTACTTGTGGTGTTTACTATTGTCTCTGTCTGGTGAAGATTATCTGGGTCTCCATAACGGTTAATTTCTGAAGATAAGTGTGTGGGTGGTGCTCCCACAGTGTGGTAGAGTTTATCATATATGGGCTCTCCTAAATGGAGAGAACCAGGGCACATATCTGTGGGGGATATCTTCAGACTAGGATCTTCTGGCTGAAGGTAAAGTGGAAAAGACTGTGCCTGTTGAGTAACAAGTTGTTTCTGTAATGAGTCTTTTGTCTCCTGTACTGAACCAGAATGCAAATCTTTAGGGTTCAATCCTAGACAAGACTGGAGCCTCTTTGATGAGGGGTCTCTCGAATGGAGCAAAAGATTGGAGTTGAGACCTATAGGGATAGTGCCTAAGGAGGCAAGTTGTCCCTGCTGTGAGGTGTTCTCTGGCTGAAGATCCTTGCAAGGCATTATATCAGATGGACGGACAGCATTAGCACAGTGTACTTAGATATCTAAAAAAGGAGAAGAGACAGAGTCATTAAACAGAGACATGAGATGGACAATAATGATTAAAATAAGAGATATTATTCATAATGTACACATGATGTTCCTTATCATTGTCCTGTGCCATTATAAGTCATCTATTCCAGTTCACTAAAATGGCAGTCTCTCCAAGTAAGGGGTTATAGTTTAATGGAGCAATGCATTAAGTCAAGTTGTGGAACTGAACAAAAAAGTTGCTTTCCTACAGCTAGGCAAAAATCTGAGCTATCAGGATATTAATTGTATATTTAAATCACTGTCACTGAAAATCATGAGAGGTTACACATTTTGAGATGTTAAAAAGAAAAGCTGAACCCTTTCCCCATTTCTATGTAGTTGTCTTTCACTTACACTACCAGGAAAGTGTATACATTGATTGTGCCACATTATTATATACTCACATGAAATGGTTAACTTGTAATTATAGACTGGTCCTGTAAAAATATAATTTTTTTGTTTACATCAACACTTCCAACTTGGGTTAGAAAACCTGTTTTGGCACAAAATCTCAAGAAATACATTTCCACTACACTTGATACTTTAGAATGCTTCTTTCACTCGTTAGTCAACCATAAGAGTAATTCATTTTTCAACAAATAGGTAGTAAACTGGTCTTGCTAATGGATATAAGTAGGGTTTCCTCATAATAAGCACTTGCTCTCATTATGTTGAGATTTCTCTGTTAAAAAGCATATACTCCTATTCAAAGGTAGAACATATTATAGAATGTTGAAGAATGCAAATGGGGAATTATTCAGTCTAGCAATAAATTGACTTAATATATGAGTAATGTGTCTGTGTATGGATCCATTCAGTATAAGAATACAGGTATACCCCACTTAAAGTGTCAGTTAATTCAGCCCAACTTGAAGCTCACCATTGTAAAGTTCTTCAAAAAACATGTTGAAATACTTTTTGAATTTTTGAAATAGGGTTGAAGATTATTCACAGAACAAAAATCATAAATGAAGTGTCTGTTTACTTGAGTCACTGGCAGATAATAGTTTGATGTGACAAAGAATATTTTGCCAGATATTTAATGAGCATAATTTTGGCATGCACCATCTGTATATAAAGCAATGCAATGTTTACCCTATACAATATTGTACTTGTATTATCGTTTATCCTTTATTCAACCTATTGCTCAATTTAATTTTAAATGGGCTCTACACATGGGAGTCTTTTATATGCACTATATCTCTACATGTGGGAGCCTTCTATATGACTCAATATTGGATAACAGATATGTAACTATTAGTCTCGTTACCAGTCACAAGTTCTCCTATTCATAAATTAAATTTACACAATCCCCTGTATATTAAAGCTTTTTGCCATTTTTTAAATCTAATAAACAAGTTTATTTTGTATGTCATGCAATAAACTTTTTTAATATGCTGCACTATCTGCAGCCTCTGTGCTTATATTTAATTTTGTTTAACTGTTAATGTGTCACAGTTTTGTTGTTGGTCATGAAACGGGACCAGCAAGCTCTTGAACTTCTATACTGAAAAGGGTAAGTTTATCCTCAGTAACTGTATAGCAGAGTAAAATTTGTAGCACTCTGTGTAGCCCTAGTAAGGTTATCAATTCCTTTATAATATTATTAATTTTAAAAAAATATTGAAAAGAGACACTGTCACCCCAACAGGATGTTGAATTGATCTTGAAAAGCACATAGAAATGGCTTTTTATGTATTAGCCTTTTTTACTACACAGTATATAATTCCTGAGAAATATATACCGTATATATTCGAGTATAAGCTGACCCGAGTATTAACCGAGGCACCTATTTTACCACAAAATACTGGGTAAAAGGAGTGACTCGAGTATAAGCCGAGGGTGGGAAATGTGCTGCCCCCTGTGTCCCTCTTGTGCCCTCTGTGTCCCCCTCTCTCTCCAGTGTCTCTTCTCCCCTCTCCCAACCCTGTGTCTCTTCTCCCCTCTCCCTTCCCTGTGTCTCTTCTCCCCTCTCCCTTACCTGTGTCTTTTCCCCCTCCCTTATCCCCCTCCTCAACCCCACTCCTAATCCTCCCTCCTCACCCTCAACCCCCCTCCTCACCCTCAACCCCCCTCCTCACCCTCAACCCCCCTCCACAACCCCCCTCCTCATCCTCAACCCCCCCTCCTCATCCTCAACCCCCCCCCCTCCTCATCCTCAACCCCCCCCTCCTCATCCTCAACCCCCCCCCCTCCTCATCCTCAACCCCCCCCCCTCCTCATCCTCAACCCCCCCCCTCCTCATCCTCAACCCCCCCCCTCCTCATCCTCAACCCCCCCCTCCTCATCCTCAACCCCCCCTCCTCATCCTCAACCCCCCCTCCTCATCCTCAACCTCCCTCCTCAACCTCAACCTCCCTAAATACCTCCCCCTCTCCCCTCACTTACCTGCTCCGGCCTCCGCTCCTTCTTGACCCGGCGCGCACGTGACGTCACATGCGCGCCGGGTCAAGAAGGAGCGGAGGCCGGAGCCGAAGCAGGTAGGGGAGGGGGAGGTATTTAGGGGGGGTTAGAATGAGTAGGGGGGTTTAGGTTGAGGAGGGGGGTTGAGGAGGAAGAATGAGTAGGGGGTTTATAATGAGGAGGGGGGTTGAGGATGAGGAGGGGGGAGGGAAAGAGACATGGGGGGTTAGAGAGACACAGGGGGGGGGGGTTGGTAGAGTGACTCGAGTATAAGCCGAGGGGAATCTTTTTAGCCTTAAAAAAAGGGCTGAAAAACTCGGCTTATACTCGAGTATATAAGGTACATTATATGCTAATTTGCAGCTCAGAGTACTTGATAAAGGTGAAGGAGGAGGTTTACCTGAATGTCAACATTGGTGGTCAATTTTTTGGCCACCACATGGACAGACAAACATGAACTGTGATTCTAATTTGCACATCAAAGGAAAAAATCATAAATGAAGTAGCTGTACCTAAGTCACTGGCAGTGCCCCCATACAAAGTAGCTATTTATTGTGAACTCACGTGTATAAAAATGTAGCACAAAGAATAATGAGGAATTTCGCACTTCAGAAAAAAATGGCTAATACAATGTTCTGTTAGTTTTTTTTTTTCTTTAAGAATAACCCAAAAATACAACTTGATTTTGGTGACACAGGGTCCCTTTAATTTATTTAATTTTATTGAGGATTGTTTTTTATTTTTCATTTTTTTACTTGCTCCACCCTGTGTAATAAACATACATTATTATTTTTTTGATGTGTTTTTCGTTCCACCAATAAACACCAATATAGCTAAATGAACAACAGTGCTCCAAGGGAGATCAAATGATCCTGATTACAATGAAGTGATTGGTGCAACCAACAGGTAGGTGCCCTCCCTCCATCCAAACCACAACACACAATTCAAAAGCTAGTGCACTCTTGCACTCACCATGGTAATCCAATGGATTTGGAGTCTGTAAACATAAATTTGATTGAAGAGAAAAGTCAAAGCTAAAGGGTGCTTGGCAAGACACAGTGAGCTGACTTCTTAAGTGTTTCATGCCTAGCTGGGCATTTACTACTAGAATTATAAGTCACAGCGCTAAAAACTCATATACACTCTCATACTTAAACCCCTTGGGTGAAAAAGTAAATAAAGCAAAAACAATCCTAAAATGAAAAAAAAATGTAAATATGAATAAACTAATTCAATACTGTTATGAACAGAAGGGACCAGTGGACTATTTGGGGTTAATCAGTTATTATATGTGTGGTTAGAAGGTACTAACAACTTGCTTAACAGTTATATCATGGGTGTAATGCATACATGTAGTTATATCATGGATGTAATAAGTGCATATAGTACTGTCATCGATTAACATTAAAATAATGTATCTGTATTAAAAGTAGGATAGTAGGCTATGCTTAGATAAAGTTAATGCAGTCATATCTGGGATATACAAAGGGTTAAAGATCCTAAAGAATTTATATGGCTTTCGGAGGCAGCAACGCACGAATCCTCTGGCTTCAGTCTGGAAGGGGGAAGTTTAGTTTTATAGCCCTGTAAGTTGAGATATGGCAACTAAGAGATGGGGGCTGTATAATGGGATAGCCATCTCCCAGGTGGTGAGAGTGTAACAAGCTATTGCCCACAAGAGGAGGGGTTAGGCATGTGGGGGGAGTGAGATCTTTCTGTATATGATATATCTCTGGAACAATAAAGAAGTGCCAGTCTGATTTTGGACACACTAAACAAAGGTAGTGTTGGAGTCTGCTTTTTCTAATCAAATCTAATCTAATGTGATTCTTAGATCCTAAGAAAAGTGGTCTGATGGTGTCTGTCTCTTCGGAAATGATGCTGTGAAGTGTCTGCTGGTGTCGAGATCTGAACAAACAGTTGCAACCCAGAGAGAGAGAGAGAGAGAATTGGGGTGAGTGTAGTCCCCCAAATCTGGCAGACGTAACAAATACATAATCAAAAGAACCAAATCAGAAAATCATATGCCAAGATTATACATCATGAGTCACCTTATATATCCCAAATTATATGAGAGTTAGAGTGATGACGTGGAGTGGGGGCAGCATAGGATTGCAATTGGAAAATTGGGTAAGGGTGCATAGGGGCAAGGAGATTGCCCCATGGGGATTTTATCACCACTATAGATGGAATGAAAACCTCCTCCATCGACTCACTGTAGAGGAGAGGCACTTACTCTTTTTAATATTTAACATATACTTCTTTTGTAGACTGTTACCATATGTATAAACATACTTACTCCCTCCCCTGGGTGCCCATCTGATCATCCCGGGTGGCTAGTGGAGAGATGCACTGTGCCTCCATGCACCCATTTTAGAATTGTGCACCATCCCTTTGTAGCCCAGCAAATAGGGATCAGGTCAGGGTCAAAGGGAGTCAAATGAGCATCTGAAGAAATAATGGTGCATGTTACATCATGTGACCCCTTCTGACCCTAAAAAGTATTTGCAAACATGCATTAAAGCACATGTAAGAGTTCTTGAAAGCATCATTATTTTGATCTATTATTGAAGGGGGATATCATTACTGGTAAAGTGATTACTGAAGTGTTCAAGAAACAAAATGTAACTGCTCAACCAATGTGTCATATGAACCATTGCATCTTTACATACTGAACGTTTAGTGGTGAGGGGTTATGCTCAGGATTCATTTCTGAAAACTAAATCTTTATAACTACCAATAGATTTTATTGGTTAAACGATCACTGTGGTTATTTATTTTCAATATGGTCTTTTTCTTTTAACTAAACATGATAGTGTGCAAAATGTTATTAGAACTCAAAAAAATCTAAAACTGTGCTTTTCAGTTTTGCAGCTTTCTACGTATGTTTTCCTTGCTGCAGGCTGTCAGTTGTGTTCTTACCTGCTGCTGCCGGCTACTTCTACAGGTGGGTGTTTCTCCTTAAACTACTTAGTATCCCTGTAGTCCTGCTGACATTACCTGCAGTTATTACTGCAATAGTCATATTAATAAAATTCAAAATCTTGACATAAAAACCCCCCCTAAAAACCTCTGTGTTTTGCAATACATCTCCTTTGATCGCCAGGTATACCCTAAACCACCCCCACGTTTCTGCTCAAAATCTATTCCTTTCATCCTTCTACAACTTCCTCCAGGACTTCTCTTCTGCTATTGCTTACATCTCTAGATTCTCCATTAGTTCCATAGCTTTAAGTGTCCTTTAAAATCCTTGCTTTTCAAAGAAGCTAGTACCTATAGAGTGGTAAAGTTGCATTTATCAAGCATCCTCCTGGTACAGGCGTCATATGACACACAGCCACTTCCAAGAGCTTACTCCCGATTATTCAAAAGGAGTAGGGGAGATAAATAATTTCCACTATCTCACGTACAACATTAGCTCTCAGGATCAGGGATCTCCATTCTCTGCGATTTCCCCTTGTATAACGTGTTATCTAAAAATGTTGGAACTTTATAATGAATGGTTATTAATAGCAACTTTTGAACGATGATTCTTTTTATGAAAAAAATAAAATAGATTCTAACATATTTACAAGTAGGCTGGCACCACATTTGTGACATGATCCTTGAACCTGGTACATCTCCTGGCGAGATTCAGTTTGGGCAGAATTCATTCTGAACGGATTCAGCCACCTCCCATACAGAAACCTGGGAATGATCAATGGATTCTGCCATCCAGCTTTAGTTCAGGCTTAGTATTTTTATACCGAAAGAGTGGCACCGGAGTGGGGAGATTATGTTTTCCTTCCCATATTTGTATTTAGAATGATGTAAAGTAATTGATATTTCAGTTTCCCTTTAAATCCTGGAGTTTCATACAAGTAAAATAAAATGTTGGCTACCCCATCTAACTTTCCTATTTTAAACTTGATTACTATCTACACAGCCAGTATCTTACTGTTTAAAATCACTGTGGCACCCCTCACTATTTTAGTACTCTTTGTTACACCCACTGGTTGACAGATTTATGTTAAAACTTATGTGCCAAAGGTGTTGGTGGGAGTCAGACCTTTTTTTTTTTTTTTTTTTTTAAATGGTCAGTAAAAGGAGAATACATAGAAATATAGGTATATGAAATAACAAGGTAGGCTCCAACAGTAACATTTTAGGTACCATTTCTCCCTGCTTTCAGGGATTTGTTGAACTCATTTGCAAAAGTGTGGAGTAGAAACAAAGACAAACTTGACTGTGCTAAGTGGAGGGATGCCATACATCTCTGTACAGTCCTATGTACATTACCAGATTTAATACAATCCATTTCTGATCAGGGCAGCAAAACTTCAGCTTCTTTAAGCAGAAAATATTTCTATGTAGCATCTCTCCAACATTGTGGATCCGGTGACCCTGAATATCGTGGTTGTGTAAGCAAGAGAGGGTCAACCTACATTTGGCTGCTGTCGTCTCTCATCTCCGCAAATCCTCCTCCGCTCCCCCACCTCGTAAACACGTTATATAAACCAGTCTCCTATCTAGGCTATGCACCCATGTGACAGACACACACCAGCCAAATCTCTTTTAATTACACAAATTCTCTCTCCACAGGGAACTAGATGCACAATTCTTAGCAGTCTGTCTAATATTAACCCTTTCACCAAAGGAGTTATGCGACAAAAAGGATGGTTTTACCTGCCTAGAATGCAATATTTTTCTTTAAACAAAAACCCCTAGTTGAAATTGGAATCAGCATTTCCTTGGACCGAGACATTTGTCCATCTTGTTGAAAAAAAAAAAATAGATATTCTGGTGTAATGAGGGAATTCATGGACATATTTTACTGGGTCATGAAGGGCAAGTAAAACATCCTATTTAAAACTGCCTTATAACAACAATAGCACCTTATAAAGGGTCGACCTAAAGATTTATTTTTAATTCCTTCAGTAAAATGTTATAATTTATGATACATTGAACAAATACATATTATGTTGTTAAAAAAATGTTAATGTTAAAAAATAACATAACAGCCTCCAATTCAGAAAATGCCACATTATATCATTATACTACACATGTTATTAGAATTACGTTAGAGAACACGTGGTAGGATTATTCTTAAATCTCAAATATTACTACCATTGCTAATAAAGGAAGCATAAAAAAAACACTTGCCTAAGATATAATTAACATTATTGGTAATATGCCTACTACAGCTAATACGGTTATTTCTACAACAAAATAACACTTTTATTCAGTAAAAGAGTTAAGAAAAATACATAAGTGGGTTTAAAAACTCCCTATATTGTAGGAAAATTATTTCACAGATCTCATTAACATGACTAATCAGTATGTTATTATCAGCTGTCATGAATAGTCTGCCTATTCTCCACATTCTCTTGTAAGGACTTCTAGAATATTCTGCGTGAAATGTTTCTCTTTTGTCCATAGTGCCCCTCCTTTATGTCTCTCTTCAGACCGCTCCTCTTTGCCAAATCCACTTCAATCCCTAACAAGCTTTTATGAATTCCCCTCCTTCACACATACAAGCTTGCAGGGGGGAAAGACCGGAGTTAGGACGGGCATACACTAAAAAATACCTAGTTCAGAAGGGCAATTTAGTATTTGGGGTTCAAAGTAATTCATTGAACAGCATCTTCCCTCTTAGGTTGTCTGGGAATTACTATAACTTCCAAAGAATAGCACAGACCTGCCTACAGCTCCAATGCAAGACCCCCTCGTAAGACTTGTCTTCTGTGTTGGGTACAAGGTTAATCTACCTTTATGAATGAAGATCAATAGACCGCAGTGGAAAATATAGCAGCTCAGAGATGTATTATCTCAATAGGTGTATTAAGCACTTGATTACTAAATGCCTAGAGTCAGGCACGAATGTATTCACACAAAGCTGTGGAGTAGATTCACTAATCCATCATAGGAGCTGATAAGGGGTGTTATAGTATTTTTTCCTCAAATAGTAATTGCAGCTGTCAGCCTTGCAAGTCACAGGCTGACATTTTGCGAATCTCTCACAGTGTTTTAAAAATGTCAGATTCCATTTTAATATGTTATATTTTGTTAGAGGGACACTAGTGAAATATGCATACTCCAGCCATTTTATAGGGTCGAGTCACATTATTATGACAGTATTTCAGAAACAGCGCAGTTTGTGAATGGCAGAGCACCACGTGCCATTGATGTCAGGGGTGAACGTCGGCGGTGAAGGTGTGTGAGGGTCCAAATGAACAAGGGGGCATCGAGACGTGTCTAAAACGACAGTACAGTCAACCTTGTTGCATATGAGGCTCCGAAGCAAACAGTTCGATCGCCACAAACTGCTTCAATGTGCAGGACAGTACCGAAATTGGACCTCTTTTGATTGGCGAAGGGTTGCCTTCTCTGCTCCATCGACTAGATGGATGTTGGTGGGTCAGGCGTGAAACCGCTGAGAACAAAAACTCTGCAACCATTGCTGGAAGAAAATAAGTTGGTGGCGGCAGCTTTATTGTTTGAGGAATGTTTTCTGGGCATGGTCTGTGTCCACTCATACCTCTGGAAGCCATTCTCAACCAATTGTGGTTATCTAGCCATCCTTGCAAAACAAGTACACCCATACATGTTGACTGTCTTCCCTAGTGCAGATGGGATCTTCCAGCAGGACAATGCAACAAGCCATAGGGCCAGAATTGTCTGGGAGTGGTTGGAGGAACAGAAAAAAGACTTCCAAGTACTTCCCTGGCCTCCAAATTTTCCAGACTTGAGTCCCATTGAGCACCTGTGGTACCACCTCGATTGCCATGTTCGTAGTATGGATCCTCCCCCACGCACTCTTGAGCAGCTGTAGGATGCCTGCCGTCTGCATGGTTCCAGATGCCCTTGCCAACCTTCCAGCATCTTATCGACTCACTACCACACCATCTGGCTGCGGTCCGTGCTGCACACAGCGGTTATTTAGGATATTAGCTGGTGGTCATAATAATGTCACTGTGTACATATTATGTTTCATGTCTTTTTCATAAACCGTACAATCAATTTAGATTAATAAATAAAAGAAGAATTAAAGAGATTATTTTGCAATTTTAAACATGATACTCTCCCGAGCTACGTCTACGGTTGCGAACCAGTAGTTCTCTTATCAGAAGTAGCATGCAGATCATTGACCATGACCATTGACCATACAGAGACGTACCCTACCAGTGTGTGGTAAGAGCTTGCAATCAAGACAAATTTAAAAAGGACTAATGCAATCTATATCACTTCATGTGGTATTTTAAATTAACTTGTATTCTTCTGCTTCTTAAAACTTACAATCTTCTTAATAACTTATGTGTTTAATGATCCAACATATACACACACAAATTCTCTCTCTACCTCCCTATTTTATATATATATATATATATATATATATATATATATATATATATATATATATATATATATATATATATATATATATATATATATATATATATATTAATTAATTATTTCACATAGGGTGGGCTAAGAGTGATAGAAGCCCTCCACCGTACAAAGTACAGTAGTACAAATAAGGAATAGTACATTAGTGATTCCACTTGAATGTCTAAAAATAAGTTGATAAAAACTTATTTCCTGCTCAAATTTCTCAGAAACACAGTATATGCACTGCAATCTGGGAAAACTGGGCGGGACATGCAAATGAGGCCACACAATGTACCATCACTGTCAATCCAAACCATTTTAAACATGGCTCCTTTTACGCATATGCTTACTGTATTTCACAGTTTTAGACATAGCAACGGATGGATTTTTCACAAACCAGGTCACTTAACCACATACAGTACTGTTTCACGGTTACTGCCGATCCTCAGTATGGTGTGAGTGCCTGGTTTGTGTGTTGATTGTTGTAAAGAGTATTTCTATACAGCAATTATTTCACATATGGTGGGCTAAGAGTGATAGAAGCCCTCCACCGTAGAAAGTATATATATATATACACACACACACACACATATATACAACTTTATAATGTTAGCAAGAAATGCTGAACAAGGGATGCTTGTGCATGGATACTCTGCTAGAAGAGCTTATAATCTATCTGCTACTCTAACTCAACATGCTATCACTTTCACTTTGTTAAAAACTGCCATTCCATCAGTTTTACTTTGCATAGAGTGTCAAGTTATAGCAGATGTAAATGAGTGTAAATTATATGGGCTTGCAAAGCCACTATATCCGTTTAGGAATAAGAATTAATTATAAAATGATAGAAAGCTAAGAAAACAAAGCAAAACTATTGTTTCAAATATTGTTTTGTTAACTACAATTCATGAAACAAAAGAGCAGACAGAAAAAGAACGACTCTAGGTTCAACACAGGACCTCTTATTATAACTTCTTAACATTATTTGCCCAAAACAGGATTTAAAATGATCTTTGATCCATATGAAGCACTCCATCGCTCTGCTGAATCCCATTATGTATGAGAAGGTTCCAGCCTTCCTATCATACACTTCTACCATCTAAAGAAGAATAAGCTCTTAGCACTGGCACTACCCAGCATACAATGCCCGGGTGCAGAGCCTAGCCTGGTGAAGTGTGGTCATTAAGGGGATTAAACTTTTCTTTATATATAATGAATCAACGTTTTCCACTGTGCATTGTTTAACTGAATGCATTTTTCACCAAACAGAAGACAGATCAATACATTTCTGTTAAAAAAAAAAAAAAAAGCATGAAATAGGTCATCTCATCACGCAGTGCCAGGGTGCAGAGGGTTAAACACTGCACAGCTCTTCAATCATTACATCAAATTATTGTTGAATAGAAGAATCTATCCAGTGATTTGTCACTTCCTCATATTAGCCTCCCACTGCTGGGAAAATAAAACCTGCCTAAAAGAATGCGAATGAATGGAAAGGCAAATGAATGACTGTCAGCTCTTCTCCCTGCGTCTGTACACGCAGACTGTCAGCTCTTCTCCCGGTACACACAGACTGTCAGCTCTTCTCCCGGTACACACAGACTGTCAGCTCTTCTCCCGGTACACACAGACTGTCAGCTCTTCTCCCGGTACACACAGACTGTCAGCTCTTCTACATGTACATACAAACTGTCAGCTCTTCTACATGTACATACAAACTGTCAGCTCTTCTACATGTACATACAAACTGTCAGCTCTTCTACCTGTACATACAGACTGTCAGCTCTTCTACATGTACATACAGACTGTCAGCTCTTCTACATGTACATACAGACTGTCAGCTCTTCTCCCAGTACATACAGACTGTCAGCTCTTCTCCCTGTACACGCAGACTGTCAGCTCTTCTCCCTGTACACGCAGACTGTCAGCTCTTCTCCCTGTACACGCAGACTGTCAGCTCTTCTCCCTGTACACGCAGACTGTCAGCTCTTCTCCCTGTACACGCAGACTGTCAGCTCTTCTCCCTGTACACGCAGACTGTCAGCTCTTCTCCCTGTACACGCAGACTGTCAGCTCTTCTCCCTGTACACACAGACTGTCAGCTCTTCTCCCAGTACATACAGACTGTCAGCTCTTCTCCCAGTACATACAGACTGTCAGCTCTTCTCCCTGTACACGCAGACTGTCAGCTCTACTCCCTGTACATACAGACTGTCAGCTCTTCGCCCTGTACACACAGACTGTCAGCTCTTCGCCCTGTACATACAGACTGTCAGCTCTTCGCCCTGTACACACAGACTGTCAGCTCTTCGCCCTGTACACACAGACTGTCAGCTCTTCTCCCAGTACACGCAGACTGTCAGCTCTTCTCCCTGTACACGCAGACTGTCAGCTCTTCTCCCTGTACACGCAGACTGTCAGCTCTTCTCCCTGTACACGCAGACTGTCAGCTCTTCTCCCAGTACACACAGACTGTCAGCTCTTCTCCCGGTACATACAGACTGTCAGCTCTTCTCCCTGTACACGCAGACTGTCAGCTCTTCTCCCTGTACACGCAGACTGTCAGCTCTTCTCCCTGTACACGCAGACTGTCAGCTCTTCTCCCTGTACACGCAGACTGTCAGCTCTTCTCCCAGTACATACAGACTGTCAGCTCTTCTCCCTGTACACACAGACTGTCAGCTCTTCTCCCTGTACACGCAGACTGTCAGCTCTTCTCCCTGTACACGCAGACTGTCAGCTCTTCGCCCTGTACACGCAGACTGTCAGCTCTTCGCCCTGTACACGCAGACTGTCAGCTCTTCTCCTGTACATACAGACTGTCAGCTCTTCTACCTGTACATACAGACTGTCAGCTCTTCTCCCTGTACACACAGAGTGTCAGCTCTTCTCCCTGTACACACAGACTGTCAGCTCTTCTCCCTGTACATACAGACTGTCAGCTCTTCTCCCTGTACACACAGACTGTCAGCTCTTCTCCCTGTACACGCAGACTGTCAGCTCTTCTCCCTGTACACACAGACTGTCAGCTCTTCTCCCAGTACATACAGACTGTCAGCTCTTCTCCCTGTACACGCAGACTGTCAGCTCTTCTCCCTGTACACGCAGACTGTCAGCTCTTCTCCCTGTACACGCAGACTGTCAGCTCTTCTCCCTGTACACACAGACTGTCAGCTCTTCTCCCTGTACACGCAGACTGTCAGCTCTTCTCCCTGTACACACAGACTGTCAGCTCTTCTCCCTGTACATACAGACTGTCAGCTCTTCTCCCGGTACATACAGACTGTCAGCTCTTCTCCCGGTACATGCAGACTGTCAGCTCTTCTACCAGTACATACAGACTGTCAGCTCTTCTCCCTGTACATACAGACTGTCAGCTCTTCTCCCTGTACATACAGACTGTCAGCTCTTCTCCCTGTACACACAGACTGTCAGCTCTTCTCCCAGTACATACAGACTGTCAGCTCTTCTCCCTGTACACACAGACTGTCAGCTCTTCTCCCAGTACATACAGACTGTCAGCTCTTCTCCCTGTACATACAGACTGTCAGCTCTTCTCCCTGTACATACAGACTGTCAGCTCTTCTACATGCTAACCAATTACATAGTGACAACTTGCCCTTCTACATATAACACAATACATATCTATGCTAGGTGGACACCCTTACAGATATATAATATACATTCTCCAGTTGGAGTGTGAATTAAAAGTATTAAAGAATCAGCAGTAATAGATATAAATAATAATAATAATAATACAAATACTCCTATTCCTTCCAGGGCTCCTATGTGCTAATCAGGCATTAGGTGACAGTTATAACAGTGCACAATAGCTAGATGAGGCAGCTAAGCACAAATAATCAGTAATTATATCAGTAATTATATGTATTATGTTAAACAGTATATATATTTAATGTTTGAATTAGTGAGGTAATAACTGTCACCTGTCACATTGATGCATTTAAATAGTTAGAAATAAGAATAACCCCAACTCTAGGTTCACAAGCCTGTTAATAACAACAATAATAATAATGAATAACTTTGAATTAATATAACAATTCTGCCAGTTACTAATGAGCCGGAAGAGCAGCTCACCTGAACACAGGAGCTCCGCACGGTGCGGTACTGATGATCCAGTCCAGGTATAACCCTCATACTACCCCCGGTACGAGTCTCCACACATCATCCTCTCCAGGTTCTTACACACTAACAGCTCTCAATGAGAGTGGACCATCAGGTCACGCCCACAGCGCAATCCTCCCGCCTACCTTGCGCTCCGATTGGTTATGTCTCTCCCACAGTCTCCTGCTGTGGCACGCGAATTCCTTGCTTTCAGACGCTCCGCTTTCTACAAATTTTGATAGGTGCGCGCTCATGTCAATCCCGACTAGTCGAGCAATGATTGGGTATGGGAGGAGCCAGGCTGATTGCATAACATTCACGTGGAAACTCATGACAGAAGGGCAATATTATAGCCCAAATGATTTAAGTTTGTTTATGCAATCTATGACGTGGGTCATTACAATTATACAATAATTTGTGATTTAATCCGTATGCAAATTAATGAGATATGTATATAGCTATATATTTGTGTAATATCTGAATATATATGTATGTTTTTATACAGTTATATTTCAACACACTTAGATTTTGAAAACTATAGACTCGATAAGTATGAAGTCATTATCTTGGTCTGACCACTCAATGATGAGTTTGTCTTGAAAAGACCGCCAAGATGCAATTAAACAGAGTTTGGAGGATGGATCCTTATTTATTTAAAACACAAGAACAAATAGGAGAACTAAGGGGGGTATTCAAAATGTATTTTCAATCAATCAAAATTCTGTATCATCCCCTTCGGTATTGTGGTGTGCTCACAAAGCTTCCCATGATACCTAGAATGGCGGAGATTATAAGGAATAGAGATAAACCATTGAGGGGACTTTATATATAACTAAATAGAAGATAAACAAATTGACTCCTAGCAAGGATCTATTAATTCAGATTAATAAAATAAATCTTCAGTTAATTCTTAAAAAAATCAAATTATAAACTAACAGGTTTGTTTGGAGTTTTAATAAAATCATTATTCTTTGGGAAATAAAGCAAAGACATTTTTAGCTAATAAGCTTAAAAAACAAAAGGTACAAAAAAGAATACATTGTCTAAGAGGATCAGACAATTTAGTTTACTCCCATCCTAAAGATATAAGAAAAACATTATTGAATTATTACAGATCCTTATACAGTAATCGCTCGATATTCGCGGGATTGACTATCACAGATTCAGCATTCGCAGATTTGTTTTTCTCTTGCATGTGAGAGTCTTGCATGTGAGAGGCCTCTGCCGAGGGGGAGGGGGAGGGACGCTGAGCCCCACACACTCGCCAGGCCCTAGAGGAGGGCCTGAATGCTGTATTTCTGGGATGGGGAGGGACGCTGAGCCCCACACACTTGCCAGGCCCTAGAGGAGAGCCTGAATGCTATATTTCCGGGATGGGGAGGGACACTGAGCCCGACACACTCGCCAGGCCCTAGAGGAGGGTTTGAATGCTGTATTTCCGGGATGGGGAGGGACACTGAGCCCCACACACTCGCCAGGCCCTAGAGTAGGGACCTGAATGCTGTATTTCCGGGATGGGGAGGGACGCTGAGCCCCACACACTCACCAGGCCCTAGAAAAGGTCCTGAATGCTGTATTTCCGGGATGGGGAGGGACGCTGAGCCCCACACACTCTCCAGGCCATAGAAAAGGTCCTGAATGCTGTATTTCAGGGATGGGGAGGGACGCTGAGCCCCACACATTCACCAGACCCTAGAGGAGGGCCTGAATGCTGTATTTCAGGGATGGGGAGGGACGCTGAGCCCCACACATTCACCAGGCCCTAGAGGAGGGCCTGAATGCTGTATTTCTGGGATGGGGAGGGACGCTGAGCCACACACACTCGCCAGGCCCTAGAGGAGGGCCTGAATGCTGTATTTCAGGGATGGGGAGGGACGCTGAGCCCCACACACTCGCCAGGCACTAAAGGAGGGTCTGAATGCTGTATTTCCGGGATGGGGAGGGACACTGAGCCCCACACACTCGCCAGGCCCTAGAGTAGGGACCTGAATGCTGTATTTCCGGGATGGGGAGGGACGCTGAGCCCCACACACTCACCAGGCCCTAGAAAAGGTCCTGAATGCTGTATTTCCGGGATGGGGAGGGACGCTGAGCCCCACACACTCTCCAGGCCATAGAAAAGGTCCTGAATGCTGTATTTCAGGGATGGGGAGGGACGCTGAGCCCCACACATTCACCAGACCCTAGAGGAGGGCCTGAATGCTGTATTTCAGGGATGGGGAGGGACGCTGAGCCACACACACTCGCCAGGCCCTAGAGGAGGGTCTGAATGCTGTATTTCTGGGATGGGGAGGGACGCTGAGCCACACACACTCGCCAGGCCCTAGAGGAGGGCCTGAATGCTGTATTTCAGGGATGGAGAGGGACGCTGAGCCCCACACACTCGCCAGGCACTAAAGGAGGGTCTGAATGCTGTATTTCCGGGATGGGGAGGGACACTGAGCCCCACACACTCGCCAGGCCCTAGAGTAGGGACCTGAATGCTGTATTTCCGGGATGGGGAGGGACGCTGAGCCCCACACACTCGCCAGGCCCTAGAGGAGGACCCGAATGCTGTATTTCCGGGATGGGGAGGGACGCTGAGCCCCACACACTCTCCAGGCCCTAGAAAAGGTCCTGAATGCTGTATTTCAGGGATGGGGAGGGACGCTGAGCCCCACACATTCACCAGGCCCTAGAGGAGGGCCTGAATGCTGTATTTCTGGGATGGGGAGGGACGCTGAGCCACACACACTCACCAGGCCCTAGAGGAGGGTCTGAATGCTGTATTTCTGGGATGGGGAGGGACGCTGAGCCCCACACACTCGCCAGGCCCTAGAGGAGGGCCTGAATGCTGTATTTCCGGGATGGGGAGGGACGCTGGGCCCCACACACTCTCCAGGCCCTAGAAAAGGTCCTGAATGCTGTATTTCCGGGATGGGAGGGACGCTGAGCCCCACACACTCTCCAGGCCCTAGAAAAGGTCCTGAATGCTGTATTTCAGGGATGGGGAGGGACGCTGAGCCCCACACATTCACCAGACCCTAGAGGAGGGCCTGAATGCTGTATTTCTGGGATGGGGAGGGACGCTGAGCCACACACACTCACCAGGCCCTAGAGGAGGGTCTGAATGCTGTATTTCTGGGATGGGGAGGGACGCTGAGCCACACACACTCGCCAGGCCCTAGAGGAGGGCCTGAATGCTGTATTTCAGGGATGGGGAGGGACGCTGAGCCCCACACATTCGCCAGGCCCTAGAGGAGGGCCTGTATGCTGTATTTCCGGGATTGGGAGGGATACTGATCCCCACACACTTGCCAGGCCCTAGAGGAGAGCCTGAATGCTATATTTCCAGGATGGGGAGGGACACTGAGCCCGACACACTCGCCAGGCCCTAGAGGAGGGTTTGAATGCTGTATTTCCGAGATGGGGAGGGACACTGAGCCCCACACACTCGCCAGGCCCTAGAGTAGGGACCTGAATGCTGTATTTCCGGGATGGGGAGGGACGCTAAGCCCCACACACTCGCCAGGCCCTAGAGGAGGGTTTGAATGCTGTATTTCCGGGATGGGGAGGGACACTGAGCCCCACACACTCGCCAGGCCCTAGAGTAGGGACCTGAATGCTGTATTTCCGGGATGGGGAGGGACGCTGAGCCCCACACACTCGCCAGGCCCTAGAGGAGGACCTGAATGCTGTATTTCCGGGATGGGGAGGGACGCTGAGCCCCACACACTCTCCAGGCCCTAGAAAAGGTCCTGAATGCTGTATTTCAGGGATGGGAGGGACGCTGAGCCCCACACATTCACCAGGCCCTAGAGGAGGGCCTGAATGCTGTATTTCTGGGATGGGGAGGGACGCTGAGCCACACACCCTCGCCAGGCCCTAGAGGAGGGTCTGAATGCTGTATTTCTGGGATGGGGAGGGACGCTGAGCCACACACACTCGCCAGGCCCTAGAGGAGGGCCTGAATGCTGTATTTCAGGGATGGGGAGGGACGCTGAGCCCCACACACTCGCCAGGCCCTAAAGGAGGGTCTGAATGCTGTATTTCCGGGATGGGGAGGGACACTGAGCCCCACACACTCGCCAGGCCCTAGAGTAGGGACCTGAATGCTGTATTTCCGGGATGGGGAGGGACGCTGAGCCCCACACACTCGCCAGGCCCTAGAGGAGAACCCGAATGCTGTATTTCCGGGATGGGGAGGGACGCTGAGCCCCACACACTCTCCAGGCCCTAGAAAAGGTCCTGAATGCTGTATTTCAGGGATGGGGAGGGACGCTGAGCCCCACACATTCACCAGGCCCTAGAGGAGGGCCTGAATGCTGTATTTCTGGGATGGGGAGGGACGCTGAGCCACACACACTCACCAGGCCCTAGAGGAGGGTCTGAATGCTGTATTTCTGGGATGGGGAGGGACGCTGAGCCCCACACACTCGCCAGGCCCTAGAGGAGGGCCTGAATGCTGTATTTCCGGGATGGGGAGGGACGCTGAGCCCCACACACTCTCCAGGCCCTAGAATAGGTCCTGAATGCTGTATTTCCGGGATGGGAAGGGACGCTGAGCCCCACACACTCGCCAGGCCCTAGAGGAGGGTCTGAATGCTGTATTTCCAGGATGGGGAGGGACGCTGAGCCCCACACACTCGCCAGGCCCTAGAGGAGGGTCTGAATGCTGTATTTCAGGGATGGGGAGGGACGCTGAGCCCCACACACTCACCAGGCCCTAGAGGAGGGCCTGAATGCTGTATTTCTGGGATGGGGAGGGACGCTGAGCCACACACACTCGCCAGGCCCTAGAGGAGGGTCTGAATGCTGTATTTCTGGGATGGGGAGGGACGCTGAGCCACACACACTCGCCAGGCCCTAGAGGAGGGCCTGAATGCTGTATTTCAGGGATGGGGAGGGACGCTGAGCCCCACACACTCGCCAGGCCCTAGAGGAGGGTCTGAATGCTGTATTTCCGGGATGGGGAGGGACACTGAGCCCCACACACTCGCCAGGCCCTAGAGTAGGGACCTGAATGCTGTATTTCCGGGATGGGGAGGGACGCTGAGCCCCACACACTCGCCAGGCCCTAGAGGAGGACCCGAATGCTGTATTTCCGGGATGGGGAGGGACGCTGAGCCCCACACACTCTCCAGGCCCTAGAAAAGGTCCTGAATGCTGTATTTCAGGGATGGGGAGGGACGCTGAGCCCCACACATTCACCAGGCCCTAGAGGAGGGCCTGAATGCTGTATTTCTGTGATGGGGAGGGACGCTGAGCCACACACACTCACCAGGCCCTAGAGGAGGGTCTGAATGCTGTATTTCTGGGATGGGGAGGGACGCTGAGCCCCACACACTCGCCAGGCCCTAGAGGAGGGCCTGAATGCTGTATTTCCGGGATGGGGAGGGACGCTGAGCCCCACACACTCTCCAGGCCCTAGAAAAGGTCCTGAATGCTGTATTTCCGGGATGGGAAGGGACGCTGAGCCCCACACACTCGCCAGGCCCTAGAGGAGGGCCTGAATGCTGTATTTCAGGGATGGGGAGGGACGCTGAGCCCCACACATTCGCCAGGCCCTAGAGGAGGGCCTGAATGCTGTATTTCCGGGATTGGGAGGGACACTGAGCCCCACACACTCTCCAGGCCCTAGAGGAGGGTCTGAATGCTGTATTTCCGGGATGGGGAGGGACGCTGAGCCCCACACATTCACCAGGCCCTAGAGGAGGGCCTGAATGCTGTATTTCTGGGATGGGGAGGGACGCTGAGCCACACACACTCGCCAGGCCCTAGAGGAGGGTCTGAATGCTGTATTTCTGGGATGGGGAGGGACGCTGAGCCACACACACTCGCCAGGCCCTAGAGGAGGGCCTGAATGCTGTATTTCAGGGATGGGGAGGCCCTAGAGTAGGGACCTGAATGCTGTATTTCCGGGATGGGGAGGGACGCTGAGCCCCACACACTCGCCAGGCCCTAGAGGAGAACCCGAATGCTGTATTTCCGGGATGGGGAGGGACGCTGAGCCCCACACACTCTCCAGGCCCTAGAAAAGGTCCTGAATGCTGTATTTCAGGGATGGGGAGGGACGCTGAGCCCCACACATTCACCAGGCCCTAGAGGAGGGCCTGAATGCTGTATTTCTGGGATGGGGAGGGACGCTGAGCCACACACACTCACCAGGCCCTAGAGGAGGGCCTGAATGCTGTATTTCCGGGATGGGGAGGGACGCTGAGCCCCACACACTCGCCAGGCCCTAGAGGAGGGCCTGAATGCTGTATTTCCGGGATGGGGAGGGACGCTGAGCCCCACACACTCTCCAGGCCCTAGAAAAGGGCCTGAATGCTGTATTTCCGGGATGTGGAGGGACGCTGAGCTCCACACACCCGCCAGGCCCTCTCTAGGGCCTGAATGCTGTATTTCCAGGATGGGGAGGGATGCTGAGCCCCACACACTCGCCAGGCCCTAGAGGAGGGTCTGAATGCTGTATTTCAGGGATGGGGAGGGACGCTGAGCCCCACACATTCACCAGGCCCTAGAGGAGGGCCTGAATGCTGTATTTCTGGGATGGGGAGGGACGCTGAGCCACACACACTCGCCAGGCCCTAGAGGAGGGTCTGAATGCTGTATTTCTGGGATGGGGAGGGACGCTGAGCCACACACACTCGCCAGGCCCTAGAGGAGGGCCTGAATGCTGTATTTCAGGGATGGGGAGGGACGCTGAGCCCCACACACTCGCCAGGCCCTAAAGGAGGGTCTGAATGCTGTATTTCCGGGATGGGGAGGGACACTGAGCCCCACACACTCGCCAGGCCCTAGAGTAGGGACCTGAATGCTGTATTTCCGGGATGGGGAGGGACGCTGAGCCCCACACACTCGCCAGGCCCTAGAGGAGGACCCGAATGCTGTATTTCCGGGATGGGGAGGGACGCTGAGCCCCACACACTCTCCAGGCCCTAGAAAAGGTCCTGAATGCTGTATTTCAGGGATGGGGAGGGACGCTGAGCCCCACACATTCACCAGGCCCTAGAGGAGGGCCTGAATGCTGTATTTCTGGGATGGGGAGGGACGCTGAGCCACACACACTCACCAGGCCCTAGAGGAGGGCCTGAATGCTGTATTTCTGGGATGGGGAGGGACGCTGAGCCCCACACACTCGCCAGGCCCTAGAGGAGGGCCTGAATGCTGTATTTCCGGGATGGGGAGGGACGCTGAGCCCCACACACTCTCCAGGCCCTAGAAAAGGTCCTGAATGCTGTATTTCCGGGATGGGAAGGGACGCTGAGCCCCACACACTCGCCAGGCCCTAGAGGAGGGTCTGAATGCTGTATTTCCAGGATGGGGAGGGACGCTGAGCCCCACACACTCGCCAGGCCCTAGAGGAGGGTCTGAATGCTGTATTTCCGGGATAGGGAGGGACACTGAGCCCCACACACTTGCCAGGCCCTAGAGGAGGGTTTGAATACTGTATTTCCGGGATGGGGAGGGACGCTGAGCCCCACACATTCACCAGGCCCTAGAGGAGGGCCTGAATGCTGTATTTCTGGGATGGGGAGGGACGCTGATCCACACACACTCGCCAGGCCCTAGAGGAGGGTCTGAATGCTGTATTTCTGGGATGGGGAGGGACGCTGAGCCACACACACTCGCCAGGCCCTAGAGGAGGGCCTGAATGCTGTATTTCAGGGATGGGGAGGGACGCTGAGCCCCACACACTCGCCAGGCCCTAGAGAAGGGTCTGAATGCTGTATTTCCGGGATGGGGAGGGACACTGAGCCCCACACATTTGCCAGGCCCTAGAGGAGGACCTGAATGCTGTATTTCCGGGATGGGGAGGGACGCTGAGCCCCACACACTCGCCAGGCCCTAGAGGAGGACCTGAATGCTGTATTTCCGGGATGGGGAGGGACGCTGAGCCCCACACACTCTCCAGGCCCTAGAAAAGGTCCTGAATGCTGTATTTCAGGGATGGGGAGGGACGCTGAGCCCCACACATTCACCAGGCCCTAGAGGAGGGCCTGAATGCTGTATTTCTGGGATGGGGAGGGACGCTGAGCCACACACACTCACCAGGCCCTAGAGGAGGGTCTGAATGCTGTATTTCTGGGATGGGGAGGGACGCTGAGCCACACACACTCGCCAGGCCCTAGAGGAGGGCCTGAATGCTGTATTTCAGGGATGGGGAGGGACGCTGAGCCCCACACATTCGCCAGGCCCTAGAGGAGGGCCTGAATGCTGTATTTCCGGGATTGGGAGGGACACTGAGCCCCACACACTCTCCAGGCCCTAGAAAAGGTCCTGAATGCTGTATTTCCGGGATGGGAAGGGACGCTGAGCCCCACACACTCGCCAGACCCTAGAGGAGGGTCTGAATGCTGTATTTCCAGGATGGGGAGGGACGCTGAGCCCCACACACTCGCCAGGCCCTAGAGGAGGGTCTGAATGCTGTATTTCCGGGATGGGGAGGGACACTGAGCCCCACACACTTGCCAGGCCTTAGAGGAGGGTTTGAATACTGTATTTCCGGGATGGGGAGGGACGCTGAGCCCCACAAATTCGCCAGGCCCTAGAGGAGGGTCTGAATGCTGTATTTCCGGGATGGGGAGGGACACTGAGCCCCACACACTCGCCAGGCCCTAGAGGAGGGTTTGAATACTGTATTTTCGGGATGGGGAGGGACGCTGAGCCCCACACATTCGCCAGGCCCTAGAGGAGGGTCTAAATGCTGTATTTCCAGGACGGCGAGGGACGCTGATCCCCACACACTCGCCAGGCGCTAAAGGAGGGTCTGAATGCTGTATTTCCGGGATGGAGGAGGGACGCTGAGCCCCACACACTCGCCAGGCCCTAGAGGAGGGCCTGAATGCTGTATTTCCGGGACGGGGGAGGGATGCTGAGCCACACACACTCGCCAGGCCCTAAAGGAGGGCCTGAATGCTGTATTTCCCGGATGGGGGAGGGACGCTGAGCCACACACACTCGCCAGGCCCTAGAGGAGGGCATGAATGCTGTATTTCTGGGACGGGGGAGGGACACTGAGCCTCACACACTCACCAGGCACTAGAGGAGGGTCTGAATGCTGTATTTCCGGGATGGGGAGGGACGCTGAGCCCCACACACACTCGCCAGGCCCTAGAGGAGGGTCTGAATGCTGTATTTCCGGGATGGGGAGGGACACTGAGCCCCACATACTCGCCAGGCCCTAGAGGAGGGTTTGAATACTGTATTTCCGGGATGGGGAGGGACGCTGAGCCCCACACATTCGCCAGGCCCTAGAGGAGGGTCTGAATGCTGTATTTCCGGGACGGGGAGGGACGCTGAGCCCCAGACACTCACCAGGCGCTAGAGGAGGGTCTGAATGCTGTATTTCCGGGACGGAGGAGGGACACTGAGCCTCACACACTCGCCAGGCCCTAGAGGAGGGTCTGAATGCTGTATTTCCGGGATGGGGAGGGACGCTGAGCCCCACACACTCGCCAGGCCCTAGAGGAGGGTCTGAATGCTGTTTTTCCGGGGTTGGGGAGGGACACTGAGCCCCACACACTCGCCAGGCCCTAGATGAGGGTTTTAATACTGTATTTCCAGGATGGGGGAGGGACGCTGAGCCCCACACACTCGCCAGGCCCTAGAGGAGGGCCTGAATGCTGTATTTCCGGGACGGGGAGGGACACTGAGCCCCACACAATCACCAGGCCCAAGAGGGTGGTCTGAATGCTGTATTTCCGGGACGGGGGATTCGATGAACGTATCTCCCTTTCCTTCATAAGAGGCCCTGATCAAAATAATAATATATAAAGTTATCAATTTATTAGGGTGGAAAAGGAGAGGAATAAGCACAATTGGAGATTTATATTTAAATAGATCCCTGCAGAATTTATACAATCTTTGAAATATTTATAATTTAAAAAGGATTACATGGTTGGATTTTTCAGCTTTACAATATAATTTCACTTCTGAACACTCTGATATTATTTAATTGGAATCCCAGATATAGGCCCTTATTCAATTGCGATTTGGCCAATTGAATAGTGCTCTAAATAAGCACATAACATATTTTTTTTAAATAAGTTTTTATTTAGTGAAAACCTTGCTTTTGGATAGATGTTTACTAACTAAAAACTTCTTTTAAAAAATATGGTATGTGCTTATTTAGACCCCTATTCAATTGAGCAAATTGCAATTGAATGAGGGCCTATATCTGGGATTCCAATTAAATAATATCAGAGTGTTCAGAAGTGATTTTATTCTCAGATGCCAAAATTTTATTAGAACTTTTAGTGAAATTAATAAATCCTTTAAAATAAATATCTGGCAAAGTAATTTTGGAAAGGTATGGACTGTAGGAACTTGTATTATCATCTATGTGCTCCTCTTATAGGTATTTCTTTTTCAAAACTATACCGAGTAGATTTGTTCCAAATAATTCACGCACTTGTTGGAAAGGCTGCAGAAAACTTTTTTGTGGTGGGAATGTGAAAGAATTCAACCAAATCACAAAAATAGTTGGAAAAGACGTTCCCTATAAGCCAGTTTTCATAATACTTCAACTGAGCATTGATAGTTTGTTCCCTCATAATAAATATCTAGTCTCCCATATTTCGCTAGTGGCAAAATGGATTCAAGTAAAATTATGGAAACATAAACAGATCCCATTATGGGCAGAGGCTGTGCATTTGTTTTCTAGAAAATGATTGGCTATTCCAGGGATCTATTAATAAACAATTGTTTTTTAATAGATCCCTGGAATAGCTAATGGCAACTCTGGTATATATATATATATATATATATATATATATATATATATATATATATATATATATATATATATAAGTAATTATATTGACTCATTGTTTATTTGGATATGTATAGATAAGCTACTATGATGTATATTAGTTGGTATATTATATTATGTATATATATATATATATATATATATATATATATACAGTTCCTTGCAAAAGTATTCACCCCCCTTTGCATTTTCGTGTTTTGTTTCCTCACAACTTGGAATTAACATGGATTGTTTGAGGATTTGCATCATTTAATTTACAGAACATGCCCACAATTTTGAAGATGTTTTTTGTTGTGAAGCAAACAACAATAAGGACAAAATAACAGAAAAACTATACAGGTGTATAACTATTCGCCCCCCTAAAGTCAATACTTTGTAGAGCCACCTTTTGCGGCAATCACAGCTCCAAGTCGCTTTGGATAAGTCTCTATGAGCTTGCCACATCTTACCACTGTGATTTTTGCCCATTCCTCCTTGCAAAACTGCCCCAGATCCTTCAAGTTGGATGGTTTGCGCTTGTGAACAGCAATCTTTAAGTCTGACCACAGATTTACTATTGGATTGAGGTCTGGGCTTTGACTAGGCCATTCCAGCATATTTACATGTTTCACCTTAGACCACTCAAGTGTTGCTTTAGCAGTGTGTTTGGGGTCAATGTCCTGCTGGAAGGTGAACCTCCATCCTAGCCTCAAATCACGCACAGAGTGGTACAGGTTTTGCTCAAGAATATCCCTGTATTTAGTACCATCCATCTTTCCCTCAACCCTGACCAGTTTCCCAGTCCCGGCTTCTGAAAAACATCCCCACAGCATGATGCTGCCACCACCATGTTTCACTGTGGTGTTATTTGGGTGATGTGATGTGTTGGGTTGGGTATGCGCCAGACATAACATTTTCTTTCATGGCTGAAAAGTTAAATTTTAGTCTCATCAGACCAGAGCACCCTCCTCCATACATTTTGGGAGTCTCCCACATGCCTTTTCGCTAACTCAAAAAGTGCCATTTTGTTTTTTGCTGAAAGTAATGGCTTTCTTCTGGCCACTCTGCCATAAAGCCCAACTCTATGGAGCATATGGCTTATTGTCGTCCTATGTACAGTCTCTGTTGTGGAACTCTGCAACTCCTCTGCAAATGCCCTCCTTACCCGGTCTGTGAGTTTTGGTGGGCGTCCGTCTCTTGGCAGGTTTGCTGTTGTGCCATGTTCTTTCCATTTGGTTATGATAGATTTGATGGTGCTCCTGGGGATCATCAAAGATTTGGATATTTTTTTATAACCTAACCCTGACTTGTACTCCTTAACAACATTGTCCCTTACTTGTTTGGAGAGTTTCTTGGTCTTCATGGCAGTGTTTGGTTAGTGGTACCTCTTGCTTAGGTGTTGCAGCCTCTGGGGCCTTTTAAAAAGGTGTGTATATGTAATGACAGATCAAGTGACACTTAGATTGCACACAGGTGGCCATCATTTAACTAATTATGTGACTTCTGAAGGTAATTAATTGCACCAGAGATTTTTATGGGCTTCATAAAATTGGTATGCACATGCCAATTTTCTGCTTTTTATTTATAAAAAATAGTTTTATGTACCATATATATTTTTCTCATTTCACTTCACCAACTTAGACTGTTGTGTTCTGATTCATCAAACAATATTCAGATGAACAAAACATTGAACTTAAGGCTGTAATGTAACAAAATAGGTAAAAAATAGGTAAAAAATGAAGCATACACATAATATTAATCAAGATCTTAAAAATAAAGGATACAGAATAAAAAACATAACACACCTAATTAAAAAATTCAATAATAATAATAGTAATGATGAAACCATACAACATAAAAAATGTACAGCCACTATAAGATATATATTAGTTTCTAAAACACACTTAAAAAAGAGGAGGAGACACTTTACCCTATCAATGCTTCTAAGTTCGTAGAAATATTTAGACCATCTAGTTTGTAGCTTATGTATCTGTGGTAACTTGTCTTCCTTGCATGGTGGTTTATCTTCCTTTCGGGACCTCCTTGGGCAGGTCTAGGTGGGAGGGCTGGGAGTCTTTGCTTCCCTCCCACAATTGCTGGAGGAAGTGATGCATGGACAGGATGTGATGTAAATCACATCATCTCAACTAAGGGTATATAAAATGGGGCCAGGCAGGAAACTGGTCTGTTGCTCCTGTTCTTCCTTGGTGGATGTGATGGCCTAACCGTGGGTGAGATCAAGCGTGTGGTGAAGGGGATTACTATATAGGTAGATAGATTTAAAAAGGGTTGTTGCTCCGTGGGTCTGGGCTGTGTGTTTGTGATACATTTATAGTATTGTGTTGTTGCCTTTTAATAAATACCTTTTAATGTAGACGAACCTTGTGTAATATATATATATATTAATTTGGTGATACACCACAGTATCCAGAATGTCTCTACTCTCCTTAATTATAAACTCTATTGCTTCCCTGAGCATGTAGAGATATCCAAGCTTTAAATTTAATTTCTGAGGGATCACAATCATGGCATTTTAGAAAATGATCCCATAGGCTTGTGTTTTAATATATTTTTTAATACGTATGTCATGTTCCAGTTTACTTGTTTTAAGGATTATTTGGTTCTTTTAGTGTGGAGGCAATAACAACAACATTCAAACATACAAACATCTGGGGGAATTACAGTTTAGAAAGTATTTATTGATAAAAACATTCCTTTGACTACCCTAGTACTTTTTGGGATCTGCAAAGCTGCAAGTATTTTGCACTTCTTATCTTTGTGTTTTTCGGGGTCATAGAAGATATGATGCAGAATGTTCTGCAAGAGGATCATCAAGTGGAGTTCTCAATATTCTTCTGAATGAGCTCTACTAAAACAGCATAGGAGATCTGTAATTTCAGAGCAAAAATTGCAGAACATGACTTTCGTGAACATTTTTTTCATAAACATATAAAGTGAATGTAAAGACAGTTTGCTTAGTGTAGAAAATGGAGTTATTAAAAATGAACAACAATTATAGTGCATGCTTAATTATGAGATATCATTCATCAAAGGATCACTGATTTTAAGACCTCCATGACATCTAACATAAGATATATGCCACGGAGGTTCTGTAAGGTCTCCTTGCGCTAGTGGAGATGAGCACCATAGGTGCTCATCCCTACGACCCCGTACGACTTAGGCAGTGAGCGCCGAAGGCACTCACTGCGCTGGTGGAGATGAGCACCATAGGTGCTCATCCCTACGACCCGCAGAACTAAATCTCAATTACACCATTTACAATGCGAGAACCGTAGCAGTTTGAAAAAAAAAACGTGAAAAAATTACGTCCCGTAACACTTGCAAAAAGGAAAGCGGCACTTAACAAAAAAAAATATGACCCGCGGCACAAAATACGAGGTCCAAAAAATACGAAGATAACGGCCGAACCGCGCACATACAAAATCAACAATAACACCACCAAAATGAACAAAAATACAAAACAAACACCACTCACAGCACGGGGGGAAAGCCACAATGTCTATGAGTCAGGTGGAACGACAATTTAACCACAATTTGCAGAGTTTCCACAAACGAAAATCGCCTAAGTGAGAAAAAAAATGGCGTCCGAAAAAACTAAAGCGAGGCTACACGACCCCTAAACACCCAAAACACCGCCAAGCACATAAGACTTGTCCCAGGCACGAGGTATAAAATACACTATTAGGGACATTTCACACATTGCTGACACTTACACATCAGGTCAGCAACAGTGCAAATGTACATTGTATGCTGCAGGAAAATCAAAACAGATTGTTAGCTCTTCAGGATATTGATTGCTGGATATATTAATTACAAATAGGTAAAGTATATTAATGTATTAGTTCATTAATTAATTAATTAGCATAAAAAAAAAAAAAAAAAAAAAATATATATATATATATATATATATATATATATAAAAAAAAGGACCAGGGGAGAGGATCGCAATGAGCCACAAAGGCTTTCAGCATGGGGCTCACAATGAGCACTGAGAACCAAAAGTAGAAGTAAAGTATATTAATGTATTAGTTCATTAATTAATTAATTAGCATAAAAAAAAAAAAAAAAAAAAATATATATATATATATATATATATAAAAAAGGACCGGGGGAGAGGATCACAATGAGCGCCAAAGCATGGGGCTCACAATGAGTGCTCAAAGGAGCAAAAGTACACAAGGTAAGGCTCGCAATGAGCGCCAATGGTGATCAGCGCGGCCCTTGCAATGAGCACCAAAGGTGCTCACACCACCAAAATTACACAAGCGGAGTGGCTCGCAATGAGCGCTGAAGGTGCTCATTGCAAGCCACGCGATGAGCGCCAAAGGCGCTCGGCACAGGGCTCACAATGAGCGCAGAGGATGCTCAGAGGAGCAAAAGTACACCAGGGGAGAGGTTCGCAATGAGCGGCGAAGGTGCTCAAATGACCAAAAACCTTAAATTGTGTGCCAAACAGCATTCCCAGCCTTACAATTTTATTGACCGTCATTTTTTGACGGGCAAGTCGCTAGTGACTAATAAACCCCATCCCATATATCCCAATAAACCCTAATCTATCGAATAAACCTCATAACTTGCTGGTCCTTAAAGGACCCCATGGTATCCCAACAATAATGTGTATGTGCAATGGGGTTCATATGGACCCCCATGTAACCTAGAAGTTAACAGCCATGGCACCCTAAGTAGAAACCATTAGCCCTACATAAAAGAAATAAAAGAAATAAAATAAAAAATACATTACAATAAAATTAAAAAAAGATTTACAAAAAATAAAAGATTTACAGTAAAATAAAATGTAAAATAAATACAATAAAAAATAAATAAATAAAACTACTGAAAATTAAAAATAAAATTCCATACTGACCTATCCTTTCCATACAACGATGTCAGCAATGACTTGATGTTCATTTTTCTGCCCTGGATAAAACAGGCTATCCAACATAAATGTAGTGTCTTACCCTCTTCTTTCTTTCTAGAACCCAGCAGTCCTTATATGCTGGGCTATGGAAAGGGCCCTCCATCTTAGAAACCTTACATGCTATAAAAAAAAAACACTAATTGAACTCACAGAGCTCCTACTATGAGGAGCTCCACAGCCGCAGATTTTTTTTTGCCTCGCTCTTGCGACTTAAAGGCATACCTAAGTTTGCTGGATTATGAGTGCATATGATAGAGGAGAATTAATAGTATATGCAAACATTTTTTTCTGCATGAAAAAATACAAAAATAAACATTCAAACACTTACCTTGAAGTTAGCAAAATGTATTGTAATTTCTGACAGTTGAAAAATCTGAGTCAAAAACTCCTCCAAACCCAGGCTAAATTAGCATCAATTTCCCCCCAAAATTTTTTTGCCAATCAGGAGGAAACAGTAGCTGGAACATTTGCATCACAATCTGGGGTAGCTGTCTTTGCGGCAAAGCAGCCTGGAATATGTAGTCAGACTCTTATATGAAAATACTTCATACTTTCTAACATGTGCCAATATGTGCAGCACATTCACACTAGATTACACCTGCAGGTTGTCTATTGCCTGCATCACTGCTGCTGATGTTTATTTCTCTCTGCCTGTCTCCTTGTGGAAAATTTCGGCTGGGACCCCACCAACCATGTGACTGGCAGCACTTCCTCTGGAGGTAACAAATTACCCAGATGCTATACAGCCGGGTACACTGTTATGTAAGAGTCCTAGGGGTGTGCAATTCCAGATAGCAATATCCAGCATATAAATATGTAAGTACATTTAACTTTGCAATATAATACATATTTTTCTACTAATCAGTGGCTGTTTTCAGGAAACATTTGAAACCCAAGAAACTACTGTATACCTTTAAATATTACATTGTGTGGCTTCTGATTGGCTGAAGTATGTGCCAGTCATATTTCAGGAAAACAGAATTGAATATTGGATGTGCCCCAGCTTATTTTGTGTGGTAATTTTGTTTAAACCAATCAGAATATTTAGATGTATAAGGTCCATCAATCTGAGTATTCTAAATGGTTCAAACAATGTCCCAATTTAAAAATGAGCAGGGGCACTGTTAGATACCATTGAAGTCCAATGCAAACTGTACTAGTATTATTATTGCAGGGAACAAATGGGTTTTGAATATAGAGCATTTCATCATTGAAGTGCACTATTTCAAGCTGTAGAATAAAGTTCCCATTAAGAGAAACACGTGATTTGCAATGATTTAAAAAAAACACTCCTTGGGACTTAAGTCTTTGCTTAATCAACTATAACTGTATGTAACTTTTGGTTGATTTGTTTGAACCTTTGTGTTTCTAATATCCTTAGACACAAAAATCGACGGCATAACTGTTGTATTCCTCTATAATTCCGGGGGTGAGACCCATAGATTTTTTTTTGTTGCTTTAATCAAGAGAGGAAGTGGGGATGGTGAAAATAGGTCAGTAGTGCTAAATACCAGCAGAAATATGTTCTGTGAAATGAATGGAACTCACTACAAGTTATATAAAACAGTCACCTCCTCCTTAGGCAGTTTGTTCGCTAAATGTTACTTGTCACTTTAGGGAGGTCTTGGCATAGAATTGAGAGCAGAATGCAGACTGCACAGGAACACGTCAGTCTGTTTGTCTAAATATCTATATCTTTGTCTGTAGTTTAGGTTTTCCACCAAGGTTCCTCTTTTCAGTTATCGAAAAAAATTAATTTTAGCCAATCTATCATGTGATTATGTTTTAAAGACTTTAAAGAAAGGTTCATAGTAGAAACATCTTTTTTTTTTTTGTCTGTCAGAATAATGTGTTGATGACATTTGGTGTATTTTAAGCTGATATTAGCCAAAATTGTCAAATTTGCTTTGCTGGATTGCAGTGAAATTGTGGTCTCACTAAAAGATAGACGACTGTGGCCCTATTATAGTCTGCTGAAACAACAAAAATGGAATACAATTCACTTGCTAGCCTACACATATAAATATACAGTTAAACACCCTACTTAATAAACAATGCACTAGCCATTGCTAGTGGCCAGTCAGAAAATGGTGGCTACTTTCAAGGGCACTTTCAATAAAGAGTGGCAAACACATTTTGGATGGGGTTGGGGGTGTAGGTATCACTATTTTCCTCTCCACAGAGAATGAAGGTGAGGAAATGGCAGGACACTAATTCCACTACTATTCCTTTGAGGTCATGGGTTATAGATGGGGTTGCATATGGACCCTTATTATGGTTATTAAATAGTGAAGGTGATTGAGTGAGTTATCTGTTTGTTAATATGGGGCTGGAGGGGGCTTAAGGACTTTGCTAAATCTAGTCCACTAATCTTTGCTGTATTTAATTAATTTATTAATATTAATGATCATTTATTATTCTTTATTCCCCTGCATCCAACACACCCTTGGTGGAGAGTAGGGAGGTGTCTTTGATGATACTCATTTAATACTTCTTAAACCACTGCATTAGATATATATTAAATGTTGCCTATTTCATATCTTGACCCTCATCACCTGTCAAAACACGCAGGGGGTCTTCTACGGGAATTCAAACCATTCATTCTTTATTGGGGTACTAGGAGGCTCTTAACTACATCTCCTAGCTTGGGTGTGCATGTAAATATGTGCCTTGCAGGTACAAGTGTTTGGCTAACACTGTAAGTTTCAAGGTGTAGGGATGTTTTATTGTAGTAGGGCAATGTGAAGCTCACTAACACTGATCTTTTTCTGTGGGAGTTTTTAGGTTGTTACCAGTCATAATGGTAACTGTTATTAAAGTCTGGCCTGAAACGAAAAGCCACATTAATGAAAAAATCTATTTTTAGTAAGTGATTTTGTATTACCACCCTACTCTTCTTCATGTTATTAAGTTTTTAAATATTGTACAATGTAACTGGTAACAATATGAAGTGGCAGGATTAAATACCAATTGTAGCCCAAAAATAACTTTCATGAAATGAAAAGATAATTTTGTAAACATTTAAGAAAGTTTGTGTATAAGAAAATAACTGGTCTAGAGTGTAGCAAAATTATATTCAAGGCACACCTAAGCTTAATGGATTATGAATGCATTTTATAGAGGAAATACCTTTAAGTTAGCAAAATATCTTGTAATGTCTGATAGTTGAAAATTATAGTAGACACCCTCTTGAGACCCAGGCTAAATTAGCATAACATTTGTTTTGCTAAATTTGTTTTGGCCACACAGGAGGGGATTCAGGCAACTGCTTAATTTGTTTTAAGCTCTGTGGTTCCTGTTTTTGCTGCAAAGCAGACTGGGATATGTAGTGTGGCACTATGTTAGACTCATATATACTATGTATTTTTATATAAGAGTCAATCTTATAAGGTGACCAAGCATATGGTGAGGATAGGTTGGGTGTGTATATAACACTAACACAACATCAGATCATACATAAAACAAACAGCATTTTTTTGAGCTGAAGCAGATTATTGCTACTTTTTGGCTTAAGTTAGAAGTAAGGCTATACCAGGTAGAAAATAAAGCACAATCACAAGATTAGCAGGCTGCAGAATAACATGTATGCAACCCTAAAGTCACCAGAATCAGTAGTCAAACCCATTAAGCCATATATATATAAATACAGTAATAGCTGTATCCATTAAGCAACAATCATGATTGTTTAGTGTTTGGCCCTTTTTTCAGAACAGTATTGTGGTGTTTTAAAGAGTATGTAAGGGGTCGTGAATTATCATGTAGGTGCAAACTAGGGCGTCTCCAGCGGAAAGTGAGATGCTGATCTACCTGTATTACTGAACTGTTTGCTGTAAGCTGCATGTCATGAGTGGCAATCAGTCCCCCTTCCTAACACAAGAAGCCACATTATGTCCTAAGCAGCCATAAGAAAAGAGAAATCAGAAGCAAAGTCTCCAATTTGTTGCTCACATTTTCAAAGTAAAAAAAAAATTTGCATAGTAAAAAGACTTGTTATTGAGAAAAAATGCATATATAAGCTATTTGTTTCCTAGAGAAAACGTTCACAGTGACTCAACTCAATATTAGGGAATTTGTAGATTTCTCTACCTAAACTCAACATCATGTTCAGAATATATTACCAAACAAAACTTGTTTCCTTTGAAGCTCTCCCGCCCTGTCACGTCTCCCACTGATGACGCCATCAGACAGGACGACAGCAAGCACATTGTTTGGATCTGGTCTGTGTTTCTGACCCCATACTATTAGATATATTGATTGTGCCGCTGCCTATATATCATATTCGGGTGTATATTTATGGATTTTTATTGCCAACACCCATGAGGATAATTTTTTTGGATAAATCCATAGTATTTAATATATGTTTTCCTGGGATTTACAGTGCCTTGCAAAAGTATTCACCCCCCTTGACTTTTTACCTATTTTGTTACATTACAGCCTTAAGTTCAATGTTTTGTTAATGTGAATTTTATGTGATGGATCAGAACACAAAAGTTGGTGAAGTGAAATGAGAGGAAAATATATACATACATTTTTTTTTTTTAAACAGAAAATTGGCATGTGCGTATGTATTCACTCCATTTTTCATGAAGCCCATAAAATGCTCTGGTGCAACCAATTACCTTCAGAAGTCACATAATTAGTGAAATGATGTCCACCTGTGTGCAATCTAAGTGTCACATGATTTGTCATTACATATACACACCTTTTTTGAAAGGCCCCAGAGGCTGCGACACCTAAGCAAGAGGCACCACTAACCAAACACTGCCATGAAGACCAAGGAACTCTCCAAACAAGTAAGGGACCCTGACTTGTTGAGAAATACAAGTCAGGGTGAGGTTATAAAAAAATATCCAAAAATATGATGATCCCCAGAAGCATCATCAAATCTATCATAACCAAATGGAAAGAACATGGCACAACAGCAAACCTGCCAAGAGACGGCCGCCAACCAAAACTCACGGACCTGGCAAGGATGGCATTAATCAGAGAGGCAGCACAGAGACCTAAGGTAACCCTGGAGGAGCTGCTGAGTTCCACAGCAGAGACTGGAGTATCTGTACATAGGACGACAATAAGCCAGAAACTCTATAGAGTTGGGCTTTATGGCATAGTGGCCCGAAAAAAGCTATTACTTTCAGCAAAAAACAAAATGGCATGTTTTGAGTTTGCGAAAAGGCATGTGGGAGACTTAACTTTTCAGCCATTAAAGAAAATGCTATGTCTGGCTCAAACCTAATAGAAAATCTGTGGTCAGACTTAAAGATTGCTGTTCACAAGTGCAAACCATCCAACTTGAAGGAGCTGGAGCAGTTTTGCAAGGAAGAATTTAGGGTTAGGGTTAGGCTACATGGGTTATGGTTATACAGTCAGGTCCATAAATATTGGGACATCTACACAATTCTAATCTTTTTGGCTCTATACACCACCACAATGGATTTGAAATGAAACAAACAACATGTGCTTTAACTGCAGACTTTCAGCTTTAATTTGAGGGTATTTACATCCAAGTCAGGTGAACGGTGTAGGAATTACAACAGTTTGTATATGTGCCTCCCACTTTTTAAGGGACCAAAAGTAATGGGACAGATTAACAGTCATAAATCAAACTTTCACTTTTTAATACTTGGTTGCAAATCCTGTGCAGTCAATTACAGCCTGAAGTCTGGAAGGCTTAGACATCACCAGACGCTGGGTTTCATCCCTGGTGATGCTCTGCCAGACCTCTATTGCAACTGTCTTCAGTTCCTGTTTGTTCTTGGGGCATTTTCAGTTCAGTTTTTTCTTCCAAAGAGAGAAAAGTGAGGATTTGGATTTCCCTGGGTGTTTTCCACCCCAAATATACAGTGTACAAAATGGCGGGATAAGCATAAACTAAATAAATTTTATTAAATACATGACAGCGACGTCTTTAAAAACAAGGGATATTAAAAACACTAGTAAAGGGAGTAAAACAAGGGCAGATGTAAGGAATAGCAAGTAACCCTGTAGCACTGATATTGTGCAATGTAGGACTCTAAAGTGAGTGGGTACTGCTATTCACACCTAGCGGGCAGGCCAAGACATTAACAAAAAGTTCCCAGGGCAAAAAAGCCCTATAGAATTATAAATGATGTATATACAAAGCACCCTTATGCTGAAATGAATATCCTCCACATATCTAAAGGATAACTTAAATGAAGCAGTATTTAGCAAAAATATTGCCTTACTGATAGACCTATTGTGCTTTTATAATAGTACCAAGAAGCTGTATCTATATGAGCAGAGTTTGCAAAGAGTTCAACTTGGAGCACAAATAAAGTTATCAAGAACAGCTATATATTACACAGCATAGGGTTCAAGCTGTGTCTGTGTGCACAGATAGGTAAATGGCTTCCATATGGTACAGCAAGTACCTAAAGATGTGTGTGCACAATAGAAACTGTACCCCAACTTAAAAGTCGTACAGGAGGTACTGTCAGGTACTTTCAGATATATTATGCCACTAGTGGGATATAAGGGGCTTTAAGCTAGGCCATAACTGCAGCAAAATCGCGCTTCCTGGAACGCTTGGCCGCTAGGTTTGCAACGCGCATGCGCACGTCTAACGTGATGACGTACGCAGCGTGGTTGCTAGGAGCCTGACGCGTTTCGACGTATCACGTCTTTGTCAAAGGGAAATTGTATAACGCTGTCTCTGGGAGCTTTATATAGGGAGCTGTCACGTAAAAGTAGTATATGCATTGCCTGTAACGGGTCACAAAAGTGCAAAATGACATAGAAGTCACGTTAGTGTGTACAAAAGGGCATTAAAATGGATGTTCAAACGTTAATGAAAACCTATGCAATAGTATAATATCAATGCATGGGTCACAAAAACAAGTTAGAGAGGCTGATAATAAGAAGTGTAGTGTGAAAACTATTGCATATGGATAATTAAGATAAACACAAAAGAGGACATCAAGGGTTAAGGGCCATTTTATAAGTGAAAAGTGAGCTTCACTATATAATAAAGAGTGGGGGACCAAGAAACAAAATCTATATAGGGAGACTGAAGTCTCAAAGTGTGAGTTACATAAGATGTGTAGATATAACTGTAAAGTTAGTGTTAGAAGGGAAAATATATATTCCAAAGTGTGTGTGGACTAAAAAGATAAGTACATATAACAAATTGCTGATCTAAATAAAAAAATGAATAATAAAAAAGGTGCTAATGCACTGAAAGTCCAATTAATAAAATGAACAGGAAAAGAGTACAAATACTTGCTGGGGTGCATATACATGATGATAAAGCAGATTGAGACTCTGTGAGGGATATGGTGTACTAAGTGTCTACCAAAGGTGGACAGAAAAATAAGGTATATAAAATGTGAAGCCAATTGAGACTCTGTGAGGGTAGAAGTGTATAGAGGACAACAAAGCCTATCAGAAAGTGAGCAAAAAAATTATGCACATGAAAAAAGAGAAGGGCAAAGTGCTAAATGAAGGGCGTAAAAGTGAACCCCTCATTGAGTCCATAAGGTGCTTGAGCCTTTAATTGGTATATCCAGCGTGCCTCACATTGTAATAATTTTCTCTCCAGGTCACCCTGTCTTGGGCCTATATGGACCTGGTCTATTGCACAGAAAGATAAGACTTCACTTCTATTGTTGTGACAATACTTAACATGGCGGGCAATTGGTGTATCCAATGTATTCTTGATACTGTAGATATGTTCACCAATCCTGCGGCGCAGTTGGCGCCTCGTTTTTCCTACATAGATCTTCCTGCAAATACAGGTGGCCACATAGATAACCGCCGTAGAACAACAGTTCATAAATTCTTTTATCTTGTATTTTTCGCCAGTAATAGGATGCTCATATATTTTCAAAGGTGTAACATACCTGCAGAATTTACATCTACTACATTTGAAACACCCTGTTAGGGGTTTTAACCAGGTCCCTGGTTTCTGTTCATTGAAGGAACTATGGACCAGTCTATCTTTCAAGTTCTTGCCCCTACGGTATGTGATGGAGGCCTTAGGTGTTAGGACATCTTTTAGATCCTCGTCACTCCTCAATAAATGCCAATGTCTAGATAAAATATTTCTGATAGCCTCGGAATCATAGCCAAAGGTCATGATACAGCGAGATAGTTTGCTTTCCTTAACTGCATTCTTACTAGGGCCATTTAAAAGTTCAGATCTCTTGCAGTTAGATGCATAGTTAAAGGCAGATTTGAGACATTTATTTGAGTAGCCTCTGTCTCTAAATCTAGTTCTTAATTTATCTGCCTCTAATTTGAACTCTGCATCAGAGCTGCAATTCCTCCTTATTCGAAGGTATTGACCTCTTGGTATCCCCCTTTTAAGGGGTTCATAATGCTGGCTATCCCAAGTCAACAGAGAGTTTGTGGCAGTGTCCTTCCTATAAGTACTGGTTGATATCTTTCCTTCCTCATCTTTAGTTATCAACAGATCTAGGAATGTGATGGAGGATAGGTTTAACTCGTAGGTGAATTTAAGGCCCAGGTCATTGGTGTTAAGGTCAGACATGAATTGTTCAAATTCAAGCTTAGTGCCCGTCCAAACCACTAACACATCGTCAATATAGCGCCGCCATACTAATGCGTGCTCAGAGAGTGAGGACGTATACTCATGGAAGACAAATTTCTCTTCCCACCAGCCCAGAAACAAATTGGCATAACTGGGAGCACATGGTGTACCCATGGCTGTCCCTTTCTGCTGGTGATACCATTTGTTATTATGCGTAAAGTAATTATGTTTTAACACGAATTCCAAAAGTTCCAAAAGAAGACCATTAAATTTTATGTGAGTAACACCTTTCATACTTAGAAAGTAACTTAGGGCCTCTATACCGTACCCATGTGGTATGCTGCTGTATAATGCCTCCACATCTATAGAGGCTAGCCATGCTGATTCAGGTACATGGAGGTCATCCAGCTGTTTTAAAATGTCATTTGTATCTTTGACATAAGAGGGGAGGCCTTCTACCAATTCCCTCAGATAGTGGTCAATAAATACACTGACGTTATGGGACAGGTTATCAGTGCCGGATACAATAGGCCTACCAGGAATTGGTAATTTCTTTTTATGAATTTTAGGGAGGGAGGCTTTTTTGCCCTGGGAACTTTTTGTTAATGTCTTGGCCTGCCCGCTAGGTGTGAATAGCAGTACCCACTCACTTTAGAGTCCTACATTGCACAATATCAGTGCTACAGGGTTACTTGCTATTCCTTACATCTGCCCTTGTTTTACTCCCTTTACTAGTGTTTTTAATATCCCTTGTTTTTAAAGACGTCGCTGTCATGTATTTAATAAAATTTATTTAGTTTATACTTATCCCGCCATTTTGTACACTCAGTTTTTTCTTCAGCAAGTGAAATGCATGCTCAATCGGATTCAGGTCAGGTGATTGACTTTGTCCTTTACACAATATTCCACTTATTTCCCTTAAAAAAACTCTTTGGTTGCTTTTGCAGTATGCTTCCGGTCATTGTCCATCTGCACTTTGAAGCGCCGTCCAATGAGTTCTGAAGCATTTGGCTGAATATAAGCAGATAATATTGCTGGAAAAACTTCAGAATTCATCCTGCTGCTTTTGTCAGCAGTCACATTATCAATATATACAAGAGAACCAGTTCCATTGGCAACCATACATGCCCACGCCATGACACTACCACCACCATGCTTCACTGATGAGGTGGTACGCTTTGGATCATGAGCAGTTCCTTTCCTTCTCCATACTCTTCTCTTCCCATCACTCTGGTACAAGTTGATCTTAGTCTCATCTGTCCATAGGATGTTGTTCCAGAACTGTGAAGGCTTTTATAGATGTTGTTTGGCAAACTCTAATCTGGCCCTCCTGTTTTTGAGGCTCACCAATGATTTACATCTTGTGGTGAACCCTCTGTATTCACTCTAGTGAAGTCTTCTCTTGATTGTTGACTTCGTCACACATACACCTACCTCCTGGAGAGTGTTCTTGATCTGGCCAACTGTTGTGAAGGGTGTTTTCTTCACCAGGGAAAGAATTCTTCGGTCATCCATCACAGTTGTTTTCCGTGGTCTACCGGGCCTTTTGGTGTTGCTGAGCTCACCAGTGCATTCTTTCTTTTTAAGGATGTTCCAAACAGTTGATTTGGCTACACCTAATGTTTTTGCTGTCTCTCTGATGGGTTTGTTTTGTTTTTTCAGCCTAATGATGGCTTGCTTTACTGATAGTGACAGCTCTTTGGATCTCATATTGAGAGTTAACAGCAACAAATGCAAATAGCACACTTGAAATGAACTCTGTACCTTTTATCTGCTCTTTGTAAATGGGATAATGAGGGAATAACACACACCTGGCCATGAAACAGCTGAGCAGCCAATTGTCCCATTACTTTTGGTCCCTTAAAAAGTGGGGGGGCACATATACAAACTGTTGTAATTCCTACACCGTTCACCTGATATGGATGTAAATACCCTCAAATTAAAGCTGAAAGTCTGCAGTTACAGCACATCTTGTTCGTTTCATTTCAAATCCATTGTGGTGGTGTATAGAGCCAAAAAGATTAGAATTGTGTCGATGTCCCAATATTTATGGACCTGACTGTAGTTAGGTTTTAGATTAGGCTTGGGGATTGGGGTTTGGATTTAGGGTTAGGGGATACAGTTAGGGTTAAGGTTAGGATTTGGGGTTACAGGGTTTAGGGTTAGGGGTTCAGGTTATAATATTAGTTCTTCTGTTGCTCTGCTACACTCAGTAATTTGACAATGAGAGTAGAAGCAGCACAGTGCGACAACCCTCTTGTGGGAACGGCGCGGCGGCCTCCTTACAGGAAAGATCCCAAAAGGCCACAATTCAAATACTATTCAAGTAATTAGGAGGCACAGGTCCCTACAAAAGAAACCAAATGCATGTTTCCGCACTAAGAGAAGCAGATTTTTCAAGGGAGTACATAAATAAAAATCTATCCATGTACAGTGCAATCATCAGATCTTGATGTAGCATTATATCTGTAGATTGTAAGCCTGGGACTTGTAAATCAGGGACTAACTGTACTGACAAAAGGGAATGTAAAAAACATAGTGCAGTAGTATGGACTAGTTTATAAATTAAATAGGATTAGTAGTACAGTGTGCCTCATGCTATCAATACTAAAGGTTAATTGGACTTTGAGCAGAAAAGCATTGCTATGTGGTCAAGTACATTGAGATTATTTGCTCTTACTACAGTGGATACAAAAAGTCTCCCCCCCCCCCCCCCCCCGGTTAAAATGTCAGGTTTCTGTGCTGTAAAAAAATGAGACAAAGATAAATCTTTTAAGAACTTTTTCCACCTTTAATGTGACCTATAAACTGTACAACTCAATTGAAAAACAAACTGAAATCTTTTAGGTGGAGGGAAGAAAAAAAGAAAAAGAAAAATAATGTGGTTGCATAAGTCTGCACACCCTCTTATAACTGGGGATGTAGCTGTGTTCAGAATTAAGCAATCACATTCCAAATCATGTTAAATAGGAGTCAGCATACACCTGCCATCATTTAAAGTGCCTCTGATTAACTCCAAATAAAGTTCAGCTGCTCTAGTTGGTCTTTCCTGAAATGTTCTTAGTCGCATCCCAGAGCAAAAGCCATGGTCCACAGAGAGCTTCCAAAGAATCAGAGGGATCTCATTGTTAAAAGGTATCAGTCAGGAGAAGGGTACAGAAGAATTTCCAAGGCATTAGGCACCATGAAGACAGTCATCATCAAGTGGAGAAAATATGGCACAACAGTGACATTACCAAGAACCGGAGCTCCCGCCCTAATTTATGAAAAGATGAGAAGAAAACTCGTCTGGGAGGCTACCAAGAGGCCTACAGCAACATTAAAGGAGGTTCAGGAATATCTGGCAAGTACTGGCTGTGTGGTACATGTGACAACAATCTCCCGTATTCTTCATATGTCTGGGCTATGGGGTAGAGTGGCAAGACGAAAGCCTTTTCTTACAAAGAAAAACATCCAAGCCAGGCTACATTTTGCAAAAACACATCTGAAGTCTTCCAAAAGCATGTGGGAAAAGGCGTTATGGTCTGATGAAACCAAGGTTGAACTTTTTGGCCATAATTCCAAAAGATATGTTTGGCGCAAAAACAGCACTGCACATCACCAAAAGAACACCATACCCACAGTGAAGCATGGTGGTGGCAGCATCATGCTTTGGGGCTGTTTTTCTTCAGCTGGAACTGGGGCCTTAGTTAAGATGGGAATTATGAACAGTTCCAAATACCAGTCAATATTGGCACAAAACCTTCAGGCTTCTGCTAGAAAGCTGAACATGAAGAGGAACTTCATCTTTCAGCATGACAACGACCCAAAGCATACATCCAAATCAACAAAGGAATTAGCTTCAGCAGAAGAAAATTAAAGTTTTGGAATGGCCCAGCCAGAGCCCAGACCTGAATCCGATTGAAAATCTGTGGGGTGATCTGAAGAGGGCTGTGCACAGGAGATGCCCTCGCAATATGACAGATTTGGAGTGTTTTTGCAAAGAGTGGGCAAATCTTGCCAAGTCAAAATATGCCACGCTGATAGACTCATACCCAAAAAGAGAGTGCTGTAATAAAATCAAAAGGTGCTTCAACAAAGTATTAGTTTAAGGGTGTGCAGACTTATGCAACCATGTTATTTTATTTTTATATTTTTTCTTCCCTCTGCCTAAAAGATTTCAGTTTGTTTTTCAATTGAGTTGTACAGTTTATAGGTCACATTAAAGGTGGAAAAAGTTCTGAAATGATGTATCTTTGTCTCATTTTTTTACAGCACAGAAACCTGACATTTTAACAGGGGTGTGTAGACTTTTTATATCCACTATATGTACCGCCTGATGCAATCTGTAATTACAATACAAAAGTATTTCTTATTTTCTCATCTCAATTTTTATAAATATGTTTTTTTATTAACTGCGTCAACACTGTTGCTTTTATGTAGTGGCTTTTGTATATTTTCTTTCAAAATAGGTCAACTTTTTCCAAAGAAGAAAAGATATGTAAGTGGAATAACTGGAATTTATAACTTCTATAATAAAAAAAATGTTTTCACCTTTACATAAGCCCTATTTAAAGCATAGTCACAGAGCAAATAGAGAAGGAGATCTTAGGAGAAGGTTTATACACAAAGCAAATGGACAAAAAAATCCATTAGTGCCAGAATTGTAATAATAATTTTAGAAGATAACATGTGGATGAAAATAGTGGGCATAAAATGATGATTGGATATATATGTTTGGAAGGTAAAGAAGCGAACAATGGGTCAAAGTAGAGATTGATGCATAATGGTGTGGACAATCATCAAATGCAGAGCACAGATCTGTACAAAATAATAGGGAGAAATAGCCTTTACCTTGCCTTGAGAGAAAAGACAGAGGATAAGGTAATAAGTGAAAATTATGTCTTTAAGAATGTGCAGGTAGTAAATGGGACTTACGGTAAATAAACAAAAAATATTTTTGGTTATATCATTTGTCTTGAATTCCAATAATACCACACTGTACACCTCACCCTGTGACAGAACCCCAGGCAATAGAGAAGAAGTCAAGTCAGAGTTTCTCAAAATGTTCCAGAGGTAATGGACAAATTTGTTGAAAAAAGGCAAAATACATAAAAAGTGATATGTCATAATATTTATTGTTTGTTATCATACTATTTGATTTGTATTCAACATCATATGTGAACTGAGACTCTGGTACTTTATCAACTTTTCAAGCAAGACAATTAGTTGTATGAACCACTCACATAAGGTATAAGGTGTCCTAATCCAATAACAACTCCTGGCCAAAAAAACATTTATCTTCATATTTAAGAGCCATAATTGCTCTTGGGCCTGATAGAATGAGCAAGCAAGGGGATACTGTTTAAAGTATAGCATCTAAGATGCCAAAACTTACTGTTATTATACCAATATAGAATCACATCTCCTCATCTCCAAATAAATTCAATCCTGAACAAGGATGAGCTGTAAGAAGTACACTATCACTTTCAGGACATCTGGTAAGCTTCCTTCTATAATGGAGACAACAACAAATTAATCTGGTCAGGTACTTGTTAGTTGCTCCGCAGAACCATTTTGATTCTGCAAGACTTGCTAGGTTCTCACATTAAACAGCAGTAAATATACATAAGCAGTGCCAGTTAATACGGCAAACAAGGATTTACAGACTATTAATAATGGCGAGCCAGTCAAAACACAGTCTGGTAGCTGGAATGTAGCATTTATTGTGGAAAACACTGGTGAAAATTCATAACAGGCAATAAAACAAAGAAAGCTAATGAATAAAAGGGAGAAGTGCATGTGAGGAATTTCAGGGGACAAGGAGCAGATGATCCACAAGATGAACCCCGCAGCATCTTACAAAGACATACACGCATTTAGCACAGTACACAGTGGAAGGTCATGACAATTTTTAGAAAAAAATACGGTTCATGATTTTAAATTGTGCTCACATGACCAATATTTTCCATGTATTGTGTGTTTTGTAGTACTGTATTTTAGTGTTTGAGTCCGTTTAGTAATGTCGAACTGGTTGCCCTTTGGCTAGATGTAATTTACATTTTAATGAAATAAACCCTACCTTGATCACTTGAATAAAAAAAAACTTTTCTTGACTTTCTTTAAATGAAATACCTCATGATCAGTGTGTTGTACAGCATAACATATTATTTGTTTTGTTTGTTAACTTGTAGTGTCTCATACTTGGGCATAATCTGCCAGTCCATTCACTGGCTTCCTATACGCACTAAAATCAAGTTTAAAACTCTGACACTCATCTATAAACTCCTCTACAACAGTGCATCCTTCTAAATATTAGATCTAACCATCACCTCCTCACACTCTTGTCTCCAAGACTTTTATCATGCTGACCTTACCTTATGGAAGGCTCTAGCTCATTCTGTCAGATACTCTCCTACTCTTCACAGCTTTAAATATTCTCTGAAAACCCTTCTATTCAGAACAGCCAATATTAGACAAGATGGTGAATGCCTCCTGTACCTAGATCCTGCTGCAACACCAGACCACATACAAGCAATCTCTTCTCCATTTGTCTCCAATACACTTAATCATTTACAGCCTTATTAAATTGCGACCCGGCAATTGAATAGGGCTCTATATAACCACAGAGCATTTTTTTTTTTCAGAGTTTTTTAGTTTGTGAAGACTTTGCATTTGGATAGAAGTTCACGAACTAAAAACTTCTGTAAAAAAAATATGCTATGTGCTTATATAGAGCCCTATTCAGTTGGCCAAATCGCAATTTAATAAGGCTGTTAGATTGTAAGTCCCTATGACAGCAGGGTTCCATTTATCTTCTATATCAGTATGTATAGTTTGGTTGTGTTTGTCTTATGTATCCACTGCATGCCCTGTACTTAGCACTACAGAATATGTTTGTGCTTTATAAAGATATGCTACATAATAATAATCACATATATAGTTGTCAGTGTTGGGAACGCTTACGATGCTGGTCACACTTTGTGAGCCTCGCAAGGCGAGCCGTCGATCAAGCGGCACTTAGGCTGCAATGAGGGCCACAATTCTTCCCCCTCTCCAATAACCTCCCGCTGGACTTCTGCGCTCAGGCCCGCGGGACTTAGCCTGCAGTGAGGGCCGCAATCCTCCTCTTCCTCCCCCCTAATCTCCTTATCCTCCCCTCCTTTTCCCGTCTACAATAACCTCCCTATCCGCACTCTCCTCTCTTCTTACTTTGATCCGCTGAGCTTCTGCTGCTCTCTCCCCTTCAGAGCATCTTCTTGCTGTGACTGGACCAGCCAATGCGAATGACATGACGTCACATGCGTGTCACGTCATTAGCATATGCTGGTTCCAGACACAGGCAGAAAACGTGCTGCAGGGGAGGGAACAGCAGCAGGAGCTCAGCGGCTCAAAGTAGGGAGAGAGGGGAAAGGGGATAGGGGGGTTATTGGAGAGGGGGAAGGAGGGAGGATAAGGGGGGAAAGAGACACAGGGGAGGGAAAGGGGGGGAAGAGATGGACGGAGGGAAGAGACGGAGAGGGAGGGGGAAGAGACACAGGGGAGGGAGAGGGAGGGATGAGACACAAGGGAGGGAGGGGGGATGAGACACAAGGGAGGGAGAGGGGAAATTAGACAAGGTAGGAAGCAGATAGGGGGAGAGACTCGAAATGAGTGCCAAAGGCGTGCATTGCCAGCCACGTGATGAGAGACACCACATCTCTCATATACAAAGTTAAATCCACTATAGTCATTGATAATGTGTGATTAATGCCTGTGCAGTGCTTACACTCACATATTGTCAGTAAATATGTTGCGTCCCAGCCGGGACGTGCACATAGAGCACACAGATAAAGAGAGAGAGGGCACAAAGAGAGAGAAAGAGGATACAGTGAAAGACAGAGGAGACAGAGAGAAAGAGGGCAGAGACAGAGGTCAGAGAGAGAGAGAGGGCAGATACAGAGGGCACAGAGAGGGCACAGAAGGCACAGAGAGAGAGACAGAGAGCATAGAGAGAGACAGATGGCACAGAATGGAGACGGCAGAGACTGAGGGCACAGAGTGCACAGAAAGTGCAAAGAGAGACAAAGGGCACAGAGAGGGCACAGAGAGAGGGCACATAAAGCACGCAGAGAGAGGGCACAGGGAGCTCATGATACAGTCATTTATGATGGGCAAGTTACTAGTATCATAACATTTGGCGTTACGTAGACCAACAATGTTACAATGCATGAAATGTGATAATTAAGGAGACAGTGACCCTGAAACAGATGCATGTTTCGTCATGCATGAAGCATGACTTCATTAGGTGAAACGTTTCAGTGTAAGCATGATGCTTAAATAGTGCTGTTGACCACAATGCCACATAATCATAAAAAAAATTCTGATCATAGGTCTATTTAATATAGGAATTTTATATGCTGGAGGTCAGAAGCTAAGGAAGTCTAATACCCACAATTGCCCAACACATATATCAATTGGAAAAACTGACAGTATTGTACACGAAATGCCACTATAGAGAGTGTCATGCTCCCCCTGACCATTATTTGGGTTTAGTAATTGTTATTGTTATTTAAAATGTTTTTATGTTGAGTTGATTACCCTATGTATGTTAATTACTGTATGTTATGTTGCTTCCCTATGTGCGATTGACTTGTGATGTTTGATTCTGTATGCTGCATGTTTGGTTCATTAAGTGTTAAATAAGTTAGCATGTTGTGTTGTCAGTCTGTAACTGTTGGAGAGAGTCAGTTGAGATTTCAGTTACATGGAGTGAAATGTAATGGTGTCTATGAGAACAAGCCAGTCTGAAGGCAGTCTGTGATGCTTGTGAAGAAGTTTGTGAAGAAACATGAGGCATGTGAGATACTGCTGTGTTGAATGTCTTAATGTGAGATACTGCTGTGTTGAATGTCTTAATGAAGATATATGCTTCTAAAGAAAAGGGAGGTGACGTATCTTGAAGACATATGCTCCGAAAGAAAAGGGAGTAATAAGATAAGCGCTATTACTGTAGGACTAAAGTGGATGTTGTGGTGCCTTGCAGATGAAACCTTGTTAATAGTACTTTACTAGCTACTTGCCCATCAAAAAATGAAGGCAATAAGATTGTAAGGCAGGTAATGCTGTTTAGTCGAGACATTAATTTTGTTGGTAGTCCGAGATCCTTCGGCGCTCATTGCGAGCCTTGCGCTGAGCACCTTCGGTGCTCATCGCGTGGCTCGCAATGTGCGCCTTTGGCGCTCATTGCGTGGCTGTTGGTTGTTGTATTTTTTTTTCTGATAGGCGCTTTTGGTGTTATTGTTTGGTCGGCAGTGATGTATTTTTTGCGCTTATTGCAAGGCTTTGTGTGCTATGAGCAGAGTTGGCGCTCGTTGTGAGTGGCGCAGTGAATGGCTTTTATATTTATTGTGAGTGTATTTTTTTGTGTATATGTTTTTTGTATGCTAATTAAATAATTAATAAATTAATAATGAATATACTTTACCTATTTTGAAGTAATATATGCAGGAAGCATTGTGTTGAAGAGCTGACAATCTGTTTTGATGTTCCTGCAGCATACAATGTCGGTTTGCACTGTTGTGGAGCTGATGTGTAAGTGTCAGCAATGTGTGCAGTGTGTAGTGTAAATAGGCTGCGTGCGCGAGAAAAATTTGTTAGGGTAGCTGTGTACTTCCGCATTGTGTAAGTTAGTGTTGTAAAATGGCGGGGAATGTGTGTGGTACGCAGCTGTGTATGATGTAGCGTCCTTGTTAAAAGGGTATCTTGTACCTCGTATGTTTTTTTGGAAAATCCGTATGTGCTTGGTGGTGTTTTGCATGTTTAGGGTCCTGTAGGCTTGTTTTCGTTTTTTTTTCGGCGTCCATTTTTTCTCTCGCCTAGGGGATTTTCGTGTGTCCAAAGTCTGGAATTTAGACTTAAATTGAGGTGTAACTTCACTTGCAGAGGTCCTGGGTGCCCCCCCTTGCTGTGGGTAAGCTTTGTATGTATTTGTTGTATGTATTTATTGTGTTTTTAATGTTTTCATGTCATATTTTTTTATGCTAAGTCCGTAAATTTTCCGTTGTAAGTCCCGGCTGCGGCTCATTGCAGCCGACGTGGAAGCCTCCATCTCCACAAATGCAGCCCCTCGTTCGCGAGGGTCCCCATTTGCGGTCCGAAAGTCGTAGGGGGTCGTAGGGATGAGCGCCTACAAGCTCATCTCCACCAGCGCCTTTGGCGCTACTTGCCAGCAACGAGCCCGCAAGCGTTAGCAACAACCTGCATGCTCACAACTATATATGTGACTAGCGAATTGCCCGTCAAAAAATGACGGCAATGAAATTGTAAGGTAGCTAATGCTGTTTAGTGTGTAATAATGAAATATATAATACATTAATAAATGAATATACTTTACCTATTTTAAAGCATTGTGTGGAAGAGCTGTGAATGTGTTTTGATGTTGCTGCAGCATTAGTGGTGTGGATCTGCTGTGTAAGCGTGCTGAATGTGTGCAGTGTAACACTGTGCGTGCGCGAGCCCAAACCGTTGTCGTGTACTTCCGCATTGGCGTCAAATGGCGAGTAATGTGTGTTATACGTTTGTATCGGAATATCCGTAGGTGTTTTGTGGTGTTTTGCGAGTTTCTTGTGGTGTTTTGCGAGTTTAGAGTGCTGTAGCCTCGTTTTCGTTTTGTTCGGCGGCCATTTTTTCTCTCGCTTCGTTTTTTTTTTAGTCTCTAAACTGTTTTATTTGAAGTAAAATCGAGGTGTAAGTTGTATTTTTGAGGTGCTGGGTGCTCCCTCTTGGTGTAGGTAAGTTTTTTATGTATGTGGTGTGTGTATGTATTGTGTTTTACATTTTGTAATGTTCGCGAGTTGCGTCCGAGTGTTGCGAGTCCGTAATGTGTGTGAACGTGTGTCGTATGTTGTTTGCGAGTGTCGTAATGTGTGTGTCGTACTGTTTGGGTTGCGACGTGAAGTTTGCGAGGGTCGCAGTTGCTGGCAAGGAGCGCCTTCGGCTTCGCGAGGAACCTCAGTTGCTGGCATGGAGCGCCTTCGGCGCTCCATGCCAGCAACTGAGACCCTCGGGCAGTTCCCCCTCGCTTCGCGAGGGCACTGCCCGAGGGTCTCAGTTGCTGGCAAGGAGCGCCTTCGGCGCTCCTTGCAGCAACTGAGACCCTCGGGCAGTGCCCTCGCTTCGCGAGGGCCTCGGCTCGCTGCGCGAGCCCGCAGCGTTAGCAACAACTCGTACGCTCACAACTATATATGTGATACAAAGTCCAGAAGATACACAAACTGTTACAGACTGTTATCAGCTCAAGTTTAAATATACATCTATTGAACCTGTTATGAATTACAACAATAATTAAAGCAGTTCCTGAGTTCATATTATTTTTAAATACTGTATAAAGAGTACAGGCATTTTAAAGAGACATCAGCTGTCTTAATGAAGGAATCAAAAGAATCTGAAAGGTCTGCTGGGTGGGTTTGGGAATAACAACCTTATCAAGCCCAACTGAAGAAGCAGATCAGAACAGAGAGTATATAATGACCTTGGCACCCAAAAGTGCACACATTTAATATCAAATAAAAAAAGCAAAGGCAAATATAAATTGTTGTTTAGTCCTCCAGTCATGACTTTTAGTGACCATATGGACGCGGCACACCAGGTAGAGCTGTCTGTGTTTTCTTAGCAAAGATACTGGAGTGGGTTTCCAGTTCCTTCTCCAGTGGACCGCAATTTGTCTGACCTATCTGCTATGACCTGCCCATCTTGGGTGACCCAACATGGTGTAGCTCACAAATTCATTGAAGTACTCAAGCCCCTTCACCACAACAAAGTAGCGATCCTGAAGGGAAAATATGAATAGCTTAATATGCTTTTAAAACCAAATGCTTACACTGACATTTTTCCCCTGACACAGTTTTTTTTGTGCTAAATTCTAGGACCCTTTTTTTCTAATTATAAGATTGTATGGATTGCTACATTGTCAGTCTACTTAACAAACAAGTTACAACATTTAAATTAAGATGACTTCTCCTCTCAGTGTCTTTAATATTATTGTGTGTGTTAAGTTGTTCAGTCATCTTCAAATCTTCATGACCCTATGGACCACAGCACGAGAGGCACATCTTGTGTCTGGGTGTGCTAATCAATAAGGTTTTCATGGCAAATATACTGGCATGGGTTGCCAGTTCCTTCTCCAGTGGACTGCAATTTGTCTGACCTCTCTGCTATGACCTGCCCATCTTGGGTGATCCTACATGGTATAACTCACAGCTTCATTGAAGTAAACAAGTCCCTTCACCATGGTATGCAAACGTCAGGAGTACTAAAAGAGATTTCACCTCTCATGTTGACCAGAATAAAATGTTTCCTTCCTGAAACAGGATTAAGAAGATGATATTTTGAGTTAAAGATCTTGTTGGCTTCAAAAGTAAGTTTTGAGGTTTTCAGTCTGTTTTTCATAGTTTTGAACTTTCACAAATTTTAAATGAGTTTGAAATGTGATCATCTTTGCTATATATTTGTCATATCAATTTAAAGCACTTTTATTGCTGATGTTTAGTATTTTGCAGATAATATATTGTTGTATATTAAAACTTTTTAGTCTCTAATTGAAATTATTGATAGATTGAATAATTTATAAATAGTCTTAAATAGTGTTATTGTGTATTTGCTATTGAATATACCAAGTCTCACCAAGGTACTCCAGGAACAATAGGACATGTGAGCTAATGAAAACACCCTTTGCATGCTAATAAATGGAAATATGTACAGCAGCAAAGATTTTTATTTTCCTTGTGACTGTAGATTTAAATCTAAATGGGAGAGCTCCTTTGTATCCTCAGGTCAAAAGAGAAGTTGCTTGCTCTTTGCCTCCACCTTGTGCTTGATTCTCTACTTGCACTTGAGTAGTGGCGCAGGTTTTCATTAAGTTGTTACAGGCCAACATTAGAAACGTTTGCACCAAGGTAACAATCAGCGGCCCAAAAATACACTTTCAGCTCACCCCAAGCTTCCAGGAACAGTAGACTATGTGTATGTGTATGTGTGTGTATATATATATATATATATATATATATATATATATATATATGTATATGTATATGTATATGTATATGTATATGTATATGTATATGTATATGTATATGTATATGTATATGTATATGTATATGTATATGTATATGTGTGTGTGTGTGTGTGTGTATATATATATATATATATATATATATATATATATATATATATATATATAAGTAAATGATTGAAGAGTGAAACAGCCGTGAATGTCCAGTAATCTAGTAATTCAGTAATTCTTAATCTTTATATATATATATATATATATATATATATATATATTTTTATATATATATATATATATATATATATATATATATATATATATATATATATATATTAATAATGAGTATTGCAGTATAATTTGATACCTTTTGTATTGGACAAACATCTTTTTTTGCACACAAGTGGACATCATTTCACTAATTAAGTGACTTCTGAAGGTAATTGGTTGCACCAGAGCTTTTTATGGGCTTCATAACAAAGGGGGTGAATATATACGCACATGCCAATTGTCTGTTTTCTATTTCTAAAAAATGGTTTTATGTATATATTTTTCACTTCATCAACTTAGACTATTGTGTTCTGATCATCACATAAAATTCAGATTAACAAAACATTGAAGTTAAGGCTGTAATGTAACAAAATAGGTAAAAAGTCAAGGGGGTGAATACTTTTGCAATGCACTGTACAATAACAGGTTATTATAATTTAAATTTTTCCTAAAAAAGTGTATCTTTTTTTTATTTATTTTTTATCCTTTTTATCCTTTTTTTTTTTTTAGAGAAGGGATAGAATATAGGGTTTTAACATCAAAATAAAGGATAGAAAAAAATGGGAAAAGATAGGAGTTTCTTGCTAGGGTTTTATTGGGAAAGATATATATTTTTTTCAATTTGACCTAATCCGACATAGTAAACTTTCTTTTTCTTGTTTTAGCATACCATGATGATGCATAAATGATAAACCATGACCTGGCACTATTGAGAAAAATTAAGGTAACCAATGACTTAATGGTAAACCCCCCCCCCCCCCCATAAAACAAACAGTGCTGTATGTGGTTAAGTGACCTGGTTTGTGAATAAACCATCTGTTGCTATGCCTAAAACTGTGAAATACAGTTAGCATATGCTTAAAAGGAGCCATGTTTAAAATGGTTATGGATTGACAGAGTGAGCGTGCATTGTGCGTGCATTGCATGTCCCTGCCCAGTTTTCCCAGATTGCAGTGCATAAACTGTATTTCTGAAAAATTTGAGCAGGAAATAAGTATATTAACTTATTTTTTAGACATTCAAATAGGATTGCTAATGTACTATTAATTGTTTGTACTACTGTGTTTGTGTTCACATTTTAATGTCTAAAAAAAGTTAAAAAACTTGTTTCATGCCCAGAATTCTGAGAAATATAGTTATGACACTGGATTCTGGGAACCTTGGCAGGGACATGCAAATGTACCCACAAAGGCTATGCTCTTGCAATCCATAACCATATGAAACATGGCTTTCCATAAGCACATACCCTCTCTATCAAACAGCTTTGAGCAAAGCTAGGTGTGGATGATACACAAGCCAGGAATCCCACCCACGTACAGCCGTTTCAAGGTTACTGCCTATCATCAGCAGGGGGCCGGATCCCTAGCTTGTGTAGTGGATATTTTGAGTAGGTAGTTGACCACAACAATCATTTAATATATGGTGGGCAAAAGAGCGATAGAAGCCCAACACCGTACAGTAGTACAGTAAATAGTACATCTGTGTTCACATTTGAATGTCTGAAACAAGTTAAAAAACTTGTTTCATGCCCAGAATACCAAGAAATACAGTTATTACACTGCTTTCTGGGAACTTTGGCAGCGGAAATGCAAATGTGCCCACAAAGGCTATGCTCTTGCAATCCATAACCATATGAAACATATATATGTGTGGAATATGAATGCAATTCAATGAAAATAAAATGACCCCCAATACATAAAGCTTAGATATCAAATCATTACATACTGGAAAAATAACACCAACATGTTAAGGTGCAATCATAAACATGACAGTCCCAAAATGTTTAATTATGAAAAATTATTAAAAATATCTGCAAAGTTTTTCAGGAGTGAAATATACTTTTTAAACACTTACGAGTAACTAATTTGTATTCAATCTCAATACGTGCATAACCTACCTCAGCGCAAGTGTACTAGTAATGCAAGAAATCCGGAGAGCATTCTACTTCATGGGGCCCACTCAACCCTACCCTTGGTGCACACATGAAGGGGGCCCTGCTTCTTTACAGTATTAATTGATAATGTATTTGATATCAAGGACTACTGATGTGGATCATTATTAATATTCACCACTTTGGTAAAGCTCATGCCCAATTATCATTTTGTTTTGACAAATTTGGACAAATCCTACATTACAGTATGTGTTTTAGAAAGTCAAAGGTTTGAAAATAAATACAGCATTGCAAAGTAATATTTGCAGTTATTCTTCAATATGGGTTTTATTTGCTTTGATTAAGCTGCTTTTCCAATAGAGAGGTTAGATTTAGTATTGTCATATTTAAAATTTAGCAGCTAAATGCCTCTCTGCATTCAAGTTCACCTGCCAAAATGACTGTTCCCAAGACTAATTACATATGATAGTTAATAAACTGCACATAATAGTAATTATAATACTATTCTGGTCTCTTAGCTGCAGTTCACTTCTTTAGTAATCTATCTAATCTACAATGGTTATTGAAATAGTGACACATTTTCGTTTATTATTTATTTCTTTATTGAAGAAGATCAGGGAGTTGTGAACAATGGACACAAAATATATAATACAATGCTTTATTTTCTTAAGGGTATATTATATATCCTTACCACAATATCGATGTGGTATTTAATGTCTTCTGAGGACGCATAATGAGACTCAGGTTATGAAACAGTCACGGTTGTATAGGAGCTGGTGTCTTCCCTGGAGCTATGAACAGAGAACTGTTTTCTGCAAGGACCTGCAACTTTACAAGAGTTTATTGGCTGCTAGGTATGTGCGCAGTACTGAAGTGTGGAGGAACAGGTGCCACAGGATTGAGTAAGACCAGTTGCTAAGTCACAATAAGGACATTTAACCTAGTTTCTCATCTTGCAGATGGGGACTCTCTATTTGAGAGACGAGTAGCTTTTTAGCAGCATGAGTTGATTTAAGTGTTGGAAGCAATGTTTTGTGGGTGCCAGGATTCAGACTGAAGTCATCTCGAATGGGACATTGACTTCTCTACTATGATGGGTTACCATTAGTATACCTAAGGATATATATCAAACATGGCTACATCACTGCATTGATGTTTTCCCTGTTGGTGGCAGTGAGGTGTGTGAACAGAACAATCTGAAATCACCAGACATTAATGAAAGGACAGGACCATTCCGGGTCAGAGAGGAAGCCCATCAAGATTAAACTGTGAGGAAGAAAAGGGAGTAGGAAGGAAGAAAAGTAGGCGAAGGGAAGAAAATGAAAAGGGAGAGGAGAAAAGTAAAGGAGGTGGGGGAAGAAAAGGAAAATGGGTGGTAACATTTATCAAGTGCAGAAATAAACTGAGATAGAGGGAGGGAAAGAAAACAACAATAAGATAAAAGGAAAGAGTTGGGGTTGGCAGAACGACATTGGGAGAAATAGAAAAATATAAATTAGTAACATAGTCTGTCTGAAAAATGCATTCTTTACACAGCACTTTACACCCACTTTTCTCATTTCTAATAATGCAATACCCTAGTAATATTCCATAATACTTTGTAAGCACAAGAACACATACCACCCATTAACAGACCTAGCTTGGCGTTTAAATGTTGACCACACTGATCAGCAATTGTTAAGGACCACTGTAATACACTAACAACAGGGCCTATTGTTTTTAACTATGTATGTATCATTAATAAAAACTGTATTAAAATATTTATAATAACAATATAGTCCTCGAGCTCTAACATCTATATCAATTTGAAGATGCTTCCAGTTCGAAATTTTAATTACAGTCAGCTGCAATTATTCTAGTTTTTGTGTATCCTCCCAAAGAGGAGTTGCTTGCTCTTTACCTCCATCTTGTGACTGGTTTTCTACTTACACTTTAGTCGTGGCACAGTTTTTCATTAAAGTTGTTTACAGGCCCGACATTACAAACTTTTGTGCCCAGGTGACAGTCAGTACACTGTATACAATGTATATATATATATATATATATATATATATATATATATATATATATATATGTATAGAATATGAATACAATTCACTGAAAATAATCGATCCCCATGACATAAAGCTTAGATATCAAATCAAAGAATAGTAACATTATACGGATGTTTGTTGTTTCTTGTTATCTGTCCTGTGGTCCAAATTCTGATTACTAGTGCCATGACAAGCTACAAAGCAAAGTGTGTATTTTAAATCTCCCTGACTCCTGCATTTTAGATATTATTTAAATACCCCTGTATAGATAGATACTTAAAAAAAAAAGATCTATCTATCTATCACAGTTTTGTAGCAAAGAACCTTAAATACTATTTTTTTCACTGCACTTTGGGAGTTTTGGTCAACAACATAATTATATAAACAAACACTACAACTTATACAGTATATACATATTGTAACTTATACAGTATATACATATTGTATTGCATGTACATACGTTGATATACAATAGGGGGTATAAACATTAACTTGGAGTAAACACTTGAATTTCCTTCCTCCTGACAGTATCCAATGACTGGAGTACAAATTGTGCGTTTTAGTTGCGGTACCTAGAGCTCCAGCCAATGAGGGAGCCTCCAGCAAACCCGGCAATTCTAAAACAATTAATGATGTAGAACACAAATATTGGACTGGCTTTGATGGCACTGTGTCTGGCTCGCCTGCTCTGTTGACCATGTAGTGATTACAATCAAGTTTAGAGGAACCCACTAGTTTGGGGCAGCCTCTTTTGAACTTGTAGACATGTCAGACAACCACACTTTACAGTATACAATAAGAATGTATATTTATCTATAGGGGAGGGGACTTTGGTCACCTTTCATGTAGTAGGAATAGACCTCACCGCCCAAGACTTCTCTTATTACTCAGTGGTCCTACTTTCTGTCATTCGCTGCCCATAGCTGAAAGTAAGCCTAGCATAAGCCCTGCTCTGTATTACTTTAGGAATTGGGTTAATCAATGAAATCCATAGCTTCACTTTAATGCTCTATTGTGATAAATCACAGTGTCGATATGAGTTAAATACATCTTATCATATCACCATTGAAGTATTATTGTGGTTTCTTTTGATGTATTGTCAAGGTTTACCGCATAATTATTTGGTTTCTCGGATTAATTACCACTGCTAGCTCACCCATGAAGAAGCATAAAGAAGAGTCTACGCTTTACAGTCTTCTCACTGTATGATGTAATGATGCAGGGCTTGAACAGGGCTGGATATGATTGCCCAATAATGTCCAGATCTTAAAGGGACAGTGTTCAAAAAAACATTTTATTTTATTTTAATAACCACATATATAAAGTGTTTACAGTTCTTTTTGGGTGCTGGGAGGATATGATAGTCTTTAGATTGTAACATTGTCATTTTCTTCCCATTCTGTGAATGCTATGGAACAGTGAGAGAAAAGAAGATGTAGAGGATTCAAGATACTTACTGATTAGTATGATGAAAATGATAGCACTCCCTACTCCCATAATAATCATCATCTGAGGAGAGAGAATCAGAGAGGTATAGAGAAAGTCAATGATGTGCATCCCAATAGCCGGCATCTGCTCATACTTCATATCTGTTCTATGGCAGTTAACATCTAAATTTATCAGCCCTGTTGCAAAAAGACACTTCCCCATCTTATCACCTGTTCAGTGCAACAAAAAATCTGCCTAATTTATAAAAGTACCTGTCCAGTATTTTGTACCTGGAGGAATTAGTGTAAGTATGAAACCGTTGGACACTTAAAGGACCACTGAAATCTAAAAAGAAACACTGTTAAAATGAAAAACCATGAATATACTTGATTTTATCATTTTTAAACATTCTAATACTGGTAGTTATAATTACAAGCTCTTACCTTTGTAGGGTTCTGTCTGTCACTCTGTATTTCTTTTCTCTGCCTCTTTGCATAATTAGAGATGGAGAAGCTGTAGCAGACTGCTATGTGCTCCTGTGTCTGACTGGTGTAGATTAGGCCTCAGGTTTACTCCAGTCAGGCACCAGTGCATGAAGTATGCTACAACTGCCCTGCCCCTTATTATGCAGCACAGCATAAACCAGGTAAGAGTTGTAAAACATAAATGCTACCATTACAATGTCTAAACATTATAATTCATTTTAACAGTTTTTTATCTATATCGTACAGAGGTACAGTGATCCTTTAATGTGCTTGCAGTTTGTTTGTGAGGTGCAAAAGTTCTTGCTGAAGTGAGTCTCCTCCTATGGATGACCGTGGAGAATCAAAACTCACATTTTTAGGTTTGTTCTCTTCCTATTTCCCAAGTCTGGATACAAGATTTGTGCCCTAGTCCAGGAAGGGCTCATTTTTTACCCCACATGCCTTTGCTTCCCAATCTCACCTTGCAGTTCTTCCACCAGTATTTCCTGTTCAGTTTGGCTGCACTTGTCTCAAACTGTGAAGCTCCAGCCTGGAGAGCGTCTGCTCTGTTATCCAGCTCAGACAGCTTCTCATCCCGATCCAGAACCTTTTCTACATTCACACGCATGATACCCACCACCTGTCATCATAAGAGAAATATAAGATATATCAAGTAATCAAAAAGATAATTGCACAGGCAGGGTAAAACAGACAGAACAATACTGTATAATATATATATATATATATATATATATATATATATATATATATATATATATATGTGTGGTGGGTAAAAAAGCGATAGAAGCCCTCCACCGTACAGTAGTACAGTAAATAGATAGTACATCTGTGTTCACATTTGAATGTCTAAATCAAGTTAAAAAAACTGCTTCCATCTCAGAATTCCGAGAAATACGGTTATTCCACTGAATTCTGGGAAGCCGAGCATGGACATCCAAATGTGCCCACAAATGCTTCGATCTTCAATCCATAAGCAAAGCCAAGGTTGGATTATACACAAGCTGGGAATCCTCCCCACGGACAGCCGTTTCAAGGTTACTGCCTATCATCAGTGTGGGGCAGGATCCTAGCTTGTGTTGTGGACCTCATCGTGTATAATCTGACCTTGGCTTTGAGAAATGGCTTGAGAAATTAGGGTGATCAGATTGCAAACCCTCACATCTCCCCATTTAGCAAGACAGGTAGATGTGTTAGGTGAAGATTATATGCTTAGTTTAGTCCACTGCATCAGTACAGTAGAATGTGTGCTCAGTCTCCCGCACATGTGCCTAGTGCTCTATGTACTCTGTTGAGTCAACTCTTTATATGTAGAAAACTGTAAGGGTGTGCATACTAGTGATATTTGTCCCCTGTGTTGCTTAGTATTGCTGTAGTGATGTCATTCAGCCAGTTTGCACCCATTCCCACCAGTTGTTTATTTAGCATTACAAAGCCCAGAGAGAACACTTGTAAGAGCTAATCACCCGAATTAAAGATAGTCAGTGAAAAGCTGCAGCCACCGGAGGTCTCTCTCACTCTGCCGCAATGCTTACGGATCGGCAGCATCAGATGTCATCATAAAGCAGCCTCGCTGTTTAGTGTAGTGCCTGATACGTGCGTTTCATCTGTTCACTTCAACTGAGGCAAAAGACATACCTTCTATCCTTCACACCAGTATAGAAAGGCTAGTCAAACTAAGAATCAATTAAGATATTAACTCTCTCATACCTGTCAGTATTCATATCCCTATATATGATAGATCAAAGAATAAGAAACTGTTATATTTACCCTTATAGATATATTTCCTATCTTCATTCTACTGTTAGGGGTTGCCACAACTTTGGAAATTTTATCATAGGGTCACGGCACTAGAAAGTTTGAGAACCGCTGCCCAAGATGTTATGGTGCTACAAGTCATTTGTCACCTGCTAGCATGGGTCAGTCCCCGAATGGTTAAATCCTAGATGTTCAGACTCTTAAACCCTGGGAAATAATTAATAACCCTGACAGCATAGTAGTACTGGGACTTTTGTTTTGGACAAATGCTGGTTGCTGAAGGTGAGTGACGCCAAGGGTAGTGAATTAATAATCCTGACATGACAGTAAGTGACCAGGTGGGAAGATTAATAAACCTCTTGTGATTGGTCCCTGTATGCTATAAAAATTGGATGGTGATTCAAGAATGGTAGTCAGTCTAAACATACATAATTTGAGGTGTGTGTGTTTTACTCTAGGGGGTATAATCATTTTAACCATTGGAATTATTTTTATGGACTCTGCAACTCTGCTCCTAACCACTAAGTTTTGTGTTTGTGAAGATCTGATTTCCCCTATGCAGAAAATACTGTGTACTCTGATATTATGTAGCCAATTCCCTGCTAACTGAAAATTCCATTCCATATCCTGTAGTGACACCTTGTGGCCCTTTTGTGTAATTGCATGTATTTTCCCCTTTTGTCTGTAAACCAGTTCAGGTTGGATTTTCCCGATCTGCCTTTGTCCTGTAAGTGCTGCTCATTATCCATCCCCAAGGCGGGACAGCCAAGCCCACTGTTTTCCCTGCCTCCTGATTGGTTCCCCTATTTCTGTGATTGGTTACTTCTAATATGGGCAGAGAGTTTGCATTCAGCACACTGTGATGTAAATCCTTTGTTTTGAAATTGTATAACTACCCTGCCTGTAATCAGAAATAAACATGCTCTTCTTGGAAAACAAAAACAATTGTGTGTTTCATTTAGATTGAAGATAACTGAGCTAAAATAACTTTGCTGCCCTCAGCCTCTGCTGATCCCTTAGGGAACCGGTTTGGAATCTGATGGGGTAGAATTGGTAACCTTGGCCTTTTCAACCCCCTGGAAGAAGCAGAGGGAACTGGTTTGGAATCTGATGGGGTAGGATTGCTCACCTTGGGCTTTTCAAGCCCCCTGGAAGAATCATATGATATCTGTTAGCTGATCCAGTGACCCTGAGCTGATGCAGTTGATCCTGAACTGACCGTCGGGTATCGAGAGGCCCATTCCTTCTAGGAAAATAACCTGAGAGGGGGATTCCAGTAGCCAGAGACAGGAATTTCTGGAGCTGAATAGCGCCCCCTCCTGGAATTTTCACAAACTTGGTGGCAGTGTGGGGATCTCATTTAATTTGTATGTATCTTTGTCTTGAACTTATCTTTTGTACAGCACTACAGAATATGTTGGCGCATTATAAATAAACAATAATAATAATTAATTGCCTGGAACTGAGATTGCCGTTTGCCCTGATCTATTCTGAATTGGACTTTGCAGCAGCTGACTTTCTATTCCCCTTCAGACACATTCGCAGCTGGGTGTTCTTTTGGCTTTGGGACAACCACTTAATTATATCTAGTGCCACTTGTACTTGCCCTCTGCTCTTCCTCAGTAATGTGGTAGGCATCTTCTGACCTGAGGGGCTCATCTTCTGGTGCCATAATCGTTAAGTCTCTGGTTGTGCCTGTCGATAAAGTTTTCTTAGCAGAGATACTGGAGTGGGTTGCCGGTTCCTTCTCCTGTGGACTGTGATTTGTCTGACCTCTCTGCCATGACCTGTCCATCTTGGCTGACCTTACATGGTATAGCTCACAGCTTCATCGAAGTACACAAGCCCCTTCACCACTACAAGGTAGCTATCCAGAAGGGGTTAAGACTTCATACAATGACCCAAATCTTCCTATTATATCAGATTACCATTGTAAACATAAAAACATTATTTTATTTTTTAAATGGTACTTTGACTAGGGGCTTGGCATAAAAGTGTCATGTCCTAGTATGTCTTAACCACAACCTGAACACTGAACATTATATAAACAATTCTTATTAAGCCTGAATACCCCCCCCCCCCTTCACAACATGTTACCACATCATGTATAGACCCTACCTAGTGACACAGTCTCCACCCACAAAAGTGATCCCATAGAGAAAGGCAGGGATAGAGATAGGGGGGGGGGGGGGGGCAGGGATAGAGATAGGGGGGGGGGGGGAGGCAGGGATAGAGGGGGGGTTAGAGATAGAGGAGGGGAGAGAGGTGGATAGAGAGTTAAAGAGTGGGATAGAGAGAGGGGGAGGTATATAGAGAGAGGGAGATAGAAAGTTATAGAGATAGATTCTATACCTCTTCTTCTATCCCTCTCTCTCCCTCTACCCCCCCTTCCCCCCCATACCTCTCTATCTATTACTCTGAACGTAGGTCAGGTATTTTATGACTGAGCCAATAATGATACAAGCAGATTCTATTATAGCAGCAAATATATGGATCGAGTAAAACTGCATAAATAAATAATTTGTTGAACAAGCAAATATATTAATTAAACAGAGACTCAACAGCACGTGGGAGGAACATCTTGCACTTACAGAAGGACAGGGTGATTCACCAACAGACCAGAACAAGAAAGTTGCACCCCAAGTTGGTTCTGCATGACATCTACTGTTTTGTGTCTCCCTCCATTTGAAACATTACTATCTTTAAAAAATACATTTGAATAAATCTATGTGTTTGTAAAAAATATTAAAAAAAATATTTATTCAGTTTATAGGCTGCCCTTACATAATTAATATTCAGTTGCAAAAAACATATTTAGCATATATTTCGAATTCTGCTCCTACACACACACACATATATATATACATATATATATATATATATATATATATATATATATATATATATATATATATATGCCTCGCTCTTCATTCCATAGCCATCATCAAACATGGCTTCCTTTAAGCTTATGTATGCTGTATTACACAGCTTTAATGCAAAGCCAAGGTTGGAATAAACACAGGCTGAGTATCCAATCCATGTACAGCTGTTTCAAGCTTACTGGCTATCATCAGCATGGAGCGGGATCTCAGCCTGTGTTGTGGAAATTATGAGTAGGTAGTTCACCACAACAATCATTTATAATATGGTGGGCAAAAGAGCGATAGAAGCCCTCCACCGTACAGTAGTACAGTAAATAAAAAGTACATTTGTGTTCACATTTGAATGTCTAAAGCAAGTTAAAAAACCTGCTTCCAGCTCAGAGTTCCAAGAAAAACAGTTATTACACTGCATTCTGGGAAGTTGAGCTGGGACACACAAATATGCCCACAAATGCCTCGCTCTTCACTCCGTAGCCATCATCAAACATGGCTTCCTTTAAGCTTATGCATGCTGTATTACACATGCTGTATACAGTATATACACACACATTATAAGTATACCCTCCCCTTATAAATACATATGGGCATAGAGACTAAGACACAGGACCCATTCTGGATCGCTACCTTGTCATGGTGAAGGGGCTTGTTACCTCAATGAAGCTGTTCACCCAAGATGGGCAAGTCATTTTAGAGAGGTCAGAGAAAACGCAGTGCACTGAAGTAGGAACTGGCAACCCACTCCATTATCGTTGCTATGATAACCATATGGATAAACACCACCAGAAACAAAGACAGATGTACCTGGTGTGTTGCATCCATGTGGTCACAGAGAGTCAAACACGACTGAAGGGCACAACAACAACAAGACACAGAGAGGGATATGGACTCACCTGAGCTCTGCAGCTGCTTCTGTCTGGTCTAGGCCAGTGTGGTGACAGACAGGTCACAAGCTTGGTGTGTGGAGCAGGGTCGTCAGAATAAGTAACAACTTATTGAGTTTGCACCAATGTATTCACTTCTGGGGGGACTGTGAGATCTGCAGTCCCTGTATAATACAGGACTTTTCCCTCCAGGCCATTCTGATTGGGTGATGCTGCGTTTGACAGACAGGCTCAGCTCTATCAGTTAGAGCACAGTTTGGGAATAATTCTCACATGCACCCCACAGGGGGATAGATGTGATAAGTCAGTGTGTTTAACTGCAGCACAGAGGGTTTTGTAAAATAAGTGACAGCAGAAGCTATTAAAAATACTGAACATGATAAAACATTTTTTTATTTTTGTATTATATAAATTATACAGCTAAGTAAGTGATGGGGGAATTAAGTCAGTGCATTCATTTTTGGGGGGTGGTTGCCCATTTGCCCCTTTGCACCAGCCGCCCCTGCTCACAGGCCATGCTCCTTAGCCTGAGGCCTAACATTACACAGATTATTACGGTCATAACAAAATAGCCCATGATAGAACAAAATAGTCCTTGAATTCAGGGTGGTGACAGTTCGATGTTGAGCCATGCAGGCCCTGGTTGGTCAATCATAACAGGTAGGTAATCCATGACTCAGAGCCATACAGTAGGGTGGTCAACACAACAGCTCTGTACACATTGACCTTGGTGCATTTACTCAGATACTTGTTCCAATCCCTTTTATATAATATGCCAAATGCACCATTTGCCTTTGCCTGTCTGTAGTCAATTTCCTTGTCAACCACAGAGTCCGAGGAGATAATGCAACCTAGGTAGGTGAACTGGTGGACTGTTTTCAGCTCGGATTCGCCAATACTGATGTGAGGAGCACAGTAATCTTCCTGAGGTGCGGGCTGGTGGAGAACTTCTGTTTTCTTCAAACTGACTTCTAGACCGAAGAGCTTAGCTAAGCAAGATGTAATTTGCTGCAGAGCTGTCACTGTATAAGAAACAAGGGCAGCGTCGTTGGTGAAGAGTAGCTCTCGAACAAGTTGAGCAGTTGAACAAGTTGCACAGACTGCCATCTGTGCAGTATCGGATGAAGAGACCATCCTTATCATCAAGGGCTGTGGCCCTTTGCTGCATCATACTAAAGAATAGCATAAATAGGGTTGGCACCTGTCGCTGGTGATTCTGTTGGCTATAAAGCCACACTGACGATCGGGAGGGGTTCTTCTGCGATAGTGGGCACCAGTATGTTGAGGAGTACTCTTGCAAGGATTTTCCTCGTGACAGAGAGCAGAGTTATACCCCAGTAATTGGAGCAGTCTGTCTTTGATCCTTACATCCTTACTTCATGTACGGAGGTCATAAAGATCCTGTGGCAGTTTGCCTTGCTGCCAGCAGCAAACCAAGAGCTCATGGAGCTTAGTGTGAAATGCTGGGCACCCATGTTTCCAGATCCTTACTGGGATCCTATCAACTCCTGCTGCCTTACCATTCTTTAGCTGTTCAATATCTTTTACAGTCTCTTTGATAGTAATGATCTTATCCAGTTCTGTTTTCACCGGTAGTTGTAGAATGCGATGGAGCGCCGAGACTGAAACTACGCGGTTGGTGCAGAATAGAGTCTGAAAGTGGTCAGAGAACCAGTTCAAAATCAACACCTTGTCTTTAAGGAGTGTTTGACCATCTGCACTGCGCAATGGGTTTGGGCCAGGTGTGAAGGGCCGTCTACCGCCTTCAGGGCTTCATAAAAGCCTCTGTAGTCACCAACATCTGCGCAACGCTGAGCTCTTTCTGCGAGGTTGGTCCACCACTGGTTCTGAATTTCTCAAAGCTTTCATTACAATTTGTTGCACACGGAAGGCTGCGTTCTTGTTAGAGCAGGACAGCTGAGGTAGATGAACTTGATGAGCAGATCTCAGTAATGCATGGATCTCCTGATTATTTTAGTCAAACCAGTCTTTGCATTTCTTTGTGGAGAACCCTAGGACCTGTTGAGAGGTCTGCAGGATGTTGGATTTGAGGTGATTCCATAGAGCATTTGAAGAGGGATCCGTAAAGCATCTGAGAACTTCTAGTCTTGACTGGAGATTTGCCTGGAAGTCAGCCTTCACTTCAGCTGACTGGAGGTTACAAAACGTCTTGGAGAGCACCAGTCAGTGGTCCATATTAAATTATGCGCTGGACATCACTCGAGTGAGTATGACGTCTCAAAGGTCTTGCTGGCACACCAGAATGTAGTATAAAAGATGCCAGTGCTTGGACCAAGGATGCATCCAGGTTGTCTTCAGCCTATCTTTCTGCTAGAAAACAGTGTTGTTCCTGACCATGAAGCGGACACCAGAGAGGAGTTTCTCAGTTTTGGGCTTGCCTGACCAGTAAAGGGTGTAGCCTATGCCATGTTCCTGAAGCCTTCCAGCCTCTGGGAGGCAGCGATGTTGATAGCCAGCCTTCATAGTTCGTGACCCATACACTTGAACTACCTGCATGCAGGATTGAGACTGCTGGTTCCAGTAACATCTTCCACCTGCAATTTTGCCCCTTTCATATCAATGCAGGACTTGAAAATGTTATATGTCTAGATGTAGACGTATCCCTTTGGCCTGCTTAATTGAGTTTTTAGGTGAGATGCAGTGTGCTCAGTACTGATCCCATCCTTTACGACCGAGGTTCATTTGTCATTGCCTAACAAGCTGGGACAGTGACCAGGAAGTCCTTGAGTCATAGGTGTTATATTGTAGTGTTCTTCTCCTAGACTGGCAGCCAAGTAAGGCTAATGAGCCCATCCTACCCATCCCGTTATACCACCGAACAAGCGGTCTCACCATAACGTAACAATCTCTGTGAAAACGGAGGGCACCAACGATAAGGGGGTGCTATGGACGCAGTAATGTTGGAGAGGTCATTTGCAATGACCTCCTGACTGGCAAGCCGTAGGTCACATGGCAATCACTACACCACAAAAGGAAAGGCGATGTATTGTTCATACACTTTCCCTGGGTGAGTGGGTAGTCTTGCCCAGGTCACGCATCCCCTTATATAGTGATACACTGATTGATAGTCACATAGTGGAGAATACTGAAACAATTGAAACATAGTAACAGTGGGAAATAGTAATAGTGAGGAGACACAGTACCAGGCAATGACACAGTTTGATACAGTGACACAACAGTTAAGACAATGACACAATGTACAGGGGTTGCTCAGGTCAGGTATACTGATCCAATATAAAAAGACATTTTATAGATCCACCAAGAAACCATTTTTTAAATTTGTCAATCATCATTAAAGTGAAGGAAGATAAGAAAAGCTTTCCAAGATTTTGTAGTCCTTCTGGGATGTTATGGTCTTCACTCTCGCCTAGTGGTCAAGATGTGAACTCCTTGCTGCTGGGAGATGCCTTTTTATTTGTACTGGTCTAGGATTTTTCACAGATTACAGAAATCTCTAAATTTTCACTCACAATTAACATCTGCTATTTAAAGAATAGTCTGACATAGGCCTGGAAGTACTGCAATATCAGGCCAATGTGTGGAGTGGACAGAGCAAGCTCTTCTTCCATCTCCCTGTTCTAAAAATCCATTTAATATATGGTCCCCAGATAGGGGACGTATCAGATATAAAACTGACAAGAACAGATACTACACTTGATCTTAGCCAAAAGGCCAAGAAGCGATAAACAAGTGCCTACAAGTTGACTACAAACCCATTCAGGGGGTTTAGAATTGACTGCCCGATGCAAGGCTTGAACCAACAGCTCTAGAGATTAGAGTCTGGAGCATTTACCCACAGAGCCACAAAGGCTACATAGTAACATGGAGATCATATAACAAAACATGTATACTTGAATCCATCTAACAGAAAGAAGTATAAGTGTCTTTCACTCACCTCATTTACTTGGGCTTGTGTCTGCTGCAGTCTGCGACTGGTGTATGGTGGAGGTGGCCCTGAAACAGACCTGAACCACAATATTAAAAATATATAATTTATAAATAATGAGAATAATAGTGAAAACATTTTAAGAAGAAGGTGTTAAAGATTTCATAGTACAATACTGAAAGTCTGCTGTTTTTCCTGATTTCAATAGATATCTCTTAGAGACACACAGGGAAGGGAGAGGGAGGAGAGGTAAAAAAAACATGGGAGGGAGTGGGGGAAAAGAGACACAGGGGAGGGAAAGCAGGACAAAGAGACACAGGGGATGGAGAGGGGAGGAAAGAGACACAGGGGAGGGAGAGGGGGGAAAGAGACACAGGGGAGGGAGAGGGGGGGGGGGGAGAGACAAACAACAGATAGTACATAAACAGACAGGAACCACAATGTATAACACTATATCATGCCGTCATTTTTGTTGTTAGTAAATATATAAGTGCAGTACAATTCTATACCGTATATACAGTATCTCAACACATTTCTTCCCCTTGCTGCTTTACTACACCCCATCCATATACCGAAACACAATGAAGCTATTGCACTGCGTTATTACCCCCATCCTGTGTACCCCAATACTGCCTCCTTAGTAAGCTGCATAGGTAATAAGGTAATATACACAAGTGTCTGCTTCATTATAAACTCATAGAAGATAAATAAGCAGTTCTAATGCACTTGTAACTGCTAACTAATTAACACATAAAGAAAAGTGGTGATCTCACACGGTAAGAGTTATTTGTGTGGTGAGATAGAGGCATGGTGTGAGAATTACTTGCACATTATAATTACAATAAAACAAATATATAGATGGGAAGGATAGTGCACAGATCAAAATGAGTCTTGTTGTTCAGTTGTATACGTCTTTCCATAACCCTTTTAGCCACATCATGCCAGGCACATCTGTCAGCCACTGCCCCGCTTTGTTCATAGCTAACGTTCAAGTCTCCAATGCTAAATTCTTCAGTGCAAACGCAAACTTCCTTTCCCCTCCAGACACATCTGCAGCAGGACTTCATTTTGACTTTGACCCAACCACTTCATTAGGTCTGGTGCTACTCGTACCTGCTAAATTCTCTTCCCCAGCAATGTGGTAGGCACTTCTGACCTCAGGGTCTTATCGTTCAGTGCCATATCATTATGTCTCTAGTGGTCTCAAATATACTGGAGAGTGTTGCCAGTTCCTTTACAGTGGACCTCAATTTGTCTGACCTCTGCTACGACCTGCCCATCTTGGGTGACCAAACATGGTATAGCTCACACCTTCATTCAGGTACACAAGCCCCTTTGCCATGCCAAGGTGTTCCAGGTGTTCTTCTCTCTTTATACCACATCAACCTGGAAGCCGTTGAGGTGTTAGGGCGCTTAAGCTTTTTTTTTTTTTTTTTAAATCAAAACAGGTACATTGTGACAATAAAGCTGTTTAATAAATATGCACCAACAAGGAGCTGCAGCTGCAGGATTTTCTACAGTTTGAAAAGATGGATGCAACTCCACTTTAAAGATGGCAAGAATATAAGCAAATTCCAATGTTCGTTTCTCACAAAATATCAATTTTAAAAATACAAAATAAATACATTGGAAAATTGTCATAATCATCATTACTGTTTAAAATGATTGAAACTGAACGAGTGTTAGACATTGCAGGCTTCAAAGTGCAGCTTCTAAGTTAAGAGTTGGAGCCAGGGTTTAATTTAGTTTTTTATTATATTTTTATTATACTTTTATGCTTGTGATCCAACTGTGGACTAGCAACGGATTAAAAGCACTCTAGTAGGAGTCGTCAAAGGGGAAACTAAATTCTTGGTGTTGTCGTCTTTAAATACATTGTTATCTCTATTCACCATTTCTGCTTCTTCATTTCACAAAAAAATATGTTGGTGTATGTTGATAATGCCTCCATAGATGGGTCGATGTAGTGGAAATAATAGATTGCAGATTGGAACTTACTTGCTCCGTCTTGCACGTCTTCTTGACCTTCTCCATCTGGTTTTGCCTCAGCTTCAGGAACAGTCAGCTCCACTAGGTCATCATCTGTAAATGCACTGGATCTGTTGTGAATGAATTCTCCAAAATTCTTTGATATCCTTCCTTGCCAACTCCACAATGTCTTTCATAATCTTGTTGACTGGCTCTGTAGAAATGGAAGTGCGCTTGCATACACATTGTGGCCAAAGGTTCTTCCAACTTGAGTTCACTGTTTCCACCTCAAGCTATTTCAACGACACTAATGGCATCGCAATAGTGTAATCCTTCCATATATTCATGATATCATTTTCTGCACTGAGATCTTCTTCAGAAGCCTGCACAATCCTCTACATTGAGTAACGTGTGTAGTAAGGAAAGCGACTGATGGGGTGGAGGTCCTCTACATGCCCCCCCTCCAATAGATGTTGTGTTGGAGGGCATATAGAGGACCTCCACCCATCAGTTTAAATTCATTAACTTCTAGGTATCCAGGGCATTATTTAGTATTAACATAACTTTAGATGCCATTCCCTTACTGGCAAGGTATCTTCTGACCTCTAAAACAAAACACTGTTTAACAAATCCAGGAATAGTGTTCTTGTAGTTCAAGCTTTTTCATTACTCATTAAAAAATGTGGGAGCTGGAACTTATCCTTTCCCTTTGATGCTAGAGGATTAGCATATTTGAAAATGATGGTAGGTTTTATCCTGCCCTAAAGCCTGGTGTTTTTCATCGGCATTAAACACTTGATCAGACGCATAACCATTCTCTTCAGTAAGTCTCCTTAAGGCCTCAGGAAGTTCATTAGCTGCCTCTTGGTCAGCAGAGGCATTTTCTGCTGTAATTGTTACATTATGTAAGCCAAATCTTTTTCTAAAATTATGAAAGCACCCTTTGCTAGAATTAGACCCTTCACCACCACCACTACCCTTTTATAGAAGTGTATAATTACTTTCCTTTTAACATATATGAATCTACGTAAAGCATTTTTTTATAGCAGTCCTGCACCTGCCGTAATTTTTTCTTAATTTATCACACTTTCAATTCATTGATGCTGTAATAATGAGTAACCTCAGCAACTGACTTTGCTTTAATAACCATAGCCAATATTTAAACTTTTTCTTGCAAGGTTTTCACTTTCTGTCTCTCTTTCAGAAAAGCTAGAATGATTTGGACCCATCGTACACAGTTTATTACTGTCTCAATGAAAATCTTGCATGCAAACATGTAAAGATGTGAAAAACCACAAATGGGAAAATCGTGAATGACAAACCCGAATGTCATGGGATGATGGTATGTAAACACACTAATAGATTATGTAACTATATAATATTTTCACACATTTTTGTAAGCAGTACAAGTGTGTTTCACCTACAGCTAACATTTGATGTTGTGCTTTGGAAACCAATTTTTTTTTTACCATTCACACAGAAAATTGCCTACGGATTACTGATGAATAATGGAATGTTGACATTTGGTAACGGTAAATACTTATGTGCCATTCGGAATAACAGGTAATGACCATATTTGGCTCGTATCCACTTCCTTATGTAAGTCCATATACACAGTATTTTGTCTTTGTATTTCAATACATTTTGCAGTTCTCTTGTATGCGACACAAAAGACTACATTTTTTGCTCCAATCTTAAATTAAAGTAGAAGACATAATTTTTATGTCTCCTTTTAATTGAGTGTTGGTAGTGGGAGAGGCACTAATAAGGAAACTCAGAAGATATCAATCCAGAATAAATAATACAGTTTATGTCTCACACTTTCTGATTTGACCACAGTCTCCCAAAATACAAATTGAAAAAGGCCACAGAGGGGTCTCAGAAGGAAGTAATAATACTTCCCTAGCTAGGCTCATTATAGTCAGACTTCTAAACTTTCAAGACAAACTCGCCATACTGATCGCCTACGGAACAGCAAGGGATATCCGATACAAGGGCAAAGAGATATTAGTATTCTGTGACTACTCAGTAGAGCTCTCCAGACATTGCAAATGCTTCTCACCCTATGCACATCTCTTCACAACAACAACAAAAAGCATCAGGTTTTCGCTCCTGTGTCCAGTGAAACATATAATGTTTACTTCCAATGGAATCCAAAAGAAGCCAAACCTTTCATAGAGAATCTCATGCTAGAAACAGCAGTACCCTCAACTTTTCAAAGAAGTTATCTTCAGGGCCTCCACCAACACCCAGAGTGTTACCACCACTGAATGATTGCACTGGTTAATATTCCCTCAAGCTAACAGCTTAATAGGATCCCCAACACTTTGCTTTTCTGAACACACAGTGTCTTGAAAAAGTATTCACTCCCTTGACTTTTTACCTATTTTGTTACATTACAGTCTTAAGTTCAATGTTTTGTTGATCTGAATTTTATGTGATGGATCAGAACACAATAGTCTAAGTTGGTGAAGTGAAATGAGAAAAATATATATATAAAACAATTTTTTAGAAAAAGAAAACAGAAAATTGGCATGTGCGTATGTATTCATCCCCTTTGTTATGAAGCCCATTAAAAGCTCTGGTGCAACCAATTACCTTCAGAAGTCACATAATTAGTGAAATGATGTCCACCTGTGTGCAAAGTGTCACATGATCTGTCATTTCATTTACACACCTTCTGGAGCAGTTTTGCAAGGAGGAATTGGCAAAAATCTCAGTGGTAAGATGTGGCAAGCTCATAGAGACTTATCCAAAGCGACTTGGAGCTGTGATTGCTGCAAAAGGTGGCTCTACAAAGTATTGACTTTAGGGGGGTGAATAGTTATGCACATTGACTTTTTCTGTTATTTTGTCCTATTTGTTGTTTGTTTCACAATAATAAAGAAAAAAAAAATCTAAGTTGTGGGCATGTTTATTAAATTAAATGATGCAAATCCTCAAACAATCCATGTTAATTCCAGGCTGTGAGGCAACAAAACACGAAAAATACCAAGGGGGGTGAATACTTTTGCAAGGCACTGTAGTATAATGGACACAAGTGTAAGGTTCACCCTAATCATAACAATGTATGGAACTGTAGAAATTCAAATATTAGCAGCAACAATGTAATTATATCATTATTTACCCAGGTTACCAGCTTCCCAAAAGTCAAAAAGTCAAAATGATATCAAGATTATACCATGAACAAATAGGCCTCAAACCCAAACCATGTCACCAGGACACCAACAGACATATTCCCCATATTCCCCAATATTAGCCCATCTAAACTGCTTCAAACCAGATCTATAGCCCTATTAAATTAGAATCCTGTAGCGGTATCCGCAAGCACGCAATTCGGCTGTGTTACATAGCTATTAAATTAGGACATGCCGTGAGTTACGCGCTTGAGAAGCAAACCCGTAAACCATTTTTTGAGCGCGGCGGTTAACATGAATTAGTCAATTAGTCAAACCAGTAGTTACAGGTTTAGATGGAGCCATGGTAACAGAGATCGTCATCATTACGTCACTGAAAAATGGAGGTTGGGTTTCAAAGCCTTACGGGCTTCAATTACGAGTTACGATCGGACCCACATTCCAGATATAATGCAATATTGATAAAGCCGTAAATATGATATTCTAGCCCATGCAAGTTCCATTATATGTATTAACACATTGATTGCCGGGATAGATATAACACGGAATTTCAACATTAAAAAAAATATATTATATTGCCGATTTGCAAGCTTCGGAACGTTGTGCTTATTATTTCAATACCTAACATCACTTTCCCTTTTAATATAAGTACAGTAGTGTGTGTCTATTTGCATTTACAGATCTACAGATTGGACTTTACCCCTCTAGCGGGTCCTCTCTAGTACCCGTTGGCTTTTTGGCTCCATTTGCGGGTTACGAGCTTGAACGCCAGTGAATTTGTTGCAGTTTAATAGCATGATTGGAAACATAACAGCTACGGGCTTGACAGATCAAAGGAGTTCAAATTTCTACATCCTGTATCCTTTTCTCGCCCTTACCCCGCAAGTCGTTGGCGGGTTGCTTTACAGGGCAAATTTAATAGTTGTAAGTCTTGGCGGCTACGTCATGTGCTACGGTTTTACATGTTGAGCTAATTTAATAGGGCTGTATCTTCACGAACAACATCTATCCATCCAAAACATGAAAAACTACAGAGAGGGTGGATAAACAGAGAAGTATAGCCATTGTTATTGAAAAAATGTAGTGACAAAGATAATTGCCCCCAATGAGAGACTACACATAATACTCCTAAAACTAAGAAAAACTTGCTTAATTCTAGCAAATATCTATGCCCCTAATAAACGCATTAAAGACTACTTCAGTCACATAAGCTTCTACAGTTCCCAGACATACCTATTGTTCTGGTAGAGACTTTACAATAGACTCTCCAACTTGAGGTATACCTGTCCGGTGCTTATGATATAGCTAAATTAAGAAAAATACCTAATCAGTGAAGACGCTAAAACTACACAAAAAGGACACAATCAGAGGAGCTTCGAAGAAGCCATATCACTATAGAACACCCTAAAGTCTAAGCTAGAAACAGCATGGTACAACTACAGCAATGACAACTCACCGCACATAGATAATCCCAGCACATTTTGGGCTTCCGCCAAATATGTTCTAAGAGGCACTAAATGATCAATACAGGCAAACTAATAAGAAACTTATTAAAATGTATTCTATCTACAAAAGGCACATCACAAAGCCATATAGTCAATATTATCTTCAAGCACAAGAACAAAGGAACTCTGCTTCAATACACGCAAACCAGGATATTTAGTAGAAAGAAAGCATATCACCAACATGGCAACAAATCTAGAAAAACTTTAGTAAATTTAGTAAACAACGTCAACCACCAACTTACATAACCACCATAAGATACTAATAAAATAGCACACAAAGATAAGATAGCTGCAATGCTTTAAACATACTGTAAAAACTATAATCTTATGGTAAACCTATCAAAAGAAATAGAATAGTCTTCCAGGAGGGCTTGCACCTCCCACACTAAACCCATTCAAAAATAATACAAGAAGTAAAAGGACACAATCATAGCTATCAAAAGCCATAAATCTCCTGGTCCAGATGGCTACACAACATAATTCTACAAATCCATGTCTGGACACATTGCAGAAACCCTCACAAGTATGTACAATGCCATACACTCTGGGCAATCACACTTCTGCCATTTTAATGAATTCACTGTGAAGCTATTTTACTTAAAGGGAAAGACTCTGAAAACCCAGTCTCATATAGACCTATTAAATCCTAACAAAAATCTATGCAGCGTGGCTAAGCAACATTCTTGCTAAATTGATTGGACAAGACCAAACAGGCTTTGTCAGAAGAAGGTTTTCAGTATCAAACATCAGAAGGTCACTAAAAGTGGTTGTCTAGAAGTCCAAGTGAGGACCTAAGGTAGACAGTCCATGTATAATCTCCATGGATGGCAGAGTGGACTAGGAATACTTATTTGATACACCTCAGAGATATAGTATTAGAAGACCTTTTGTAGAATCCATTTGAAGTCTATACATAGGATCCCAAGCCTCTCTTACATTACCTGCAACACTGAAACCCAATTTTCCCTAACACAGAAGAACTAGAAATGGGTGTTCCATTTTACAAATAAACTATGACAAGTCTGAACTTATGTGTTTGAGTGTCAACAGACCCATGGACTTTAAAATACAATTTCAAGAAGCTACACAACCTTTAAAATTACCCAGGGATAAAAATAACAAAATACATCAATAAGCATTATGATAGCAACCCAGTAGAGGAGAGGAAGAGGGGGGAAAGGGAGAAAGGAGTACGGTAGCGGGAGAAAGGAGTACAGGAGAGGGAGAGGGGGAAAGGAGACACAGGGGAGGCAGAGGGGGGAAAGGAGACACAGAGGGGAGATGGGGGAAAAGTAGGCAAAGGGGAGGGAGGGGTGAAGGAGACACAGGGGAGGGAGAGGTGGGGAAAAGACACAGGGTGTGTTGGTCAAAGACAAGTGACAAGTGGTGGGTTGGCTAAGGCCAGCAATGAGTGGCAAAGCGACTCATTGTGCTGCACGCGATGACCGCCGAAGCCGCTTAATGCAAGGCTCTCAATGAGCACCGCGAGCGGGAGAGGCTTGCAATGAGTGCCGAAGGTGATCATTGCAAATCAGGAAAGTTGAAGTACACAGGGGGAGAGCAGGGTCGCACTCATCGTCTTCTCCTCTGCGGCTCAAGGGAGAAGACGAGGGAAAGAGGGGGAGAAAGGAAACACAGGGGAAGGAGAGGGGGAGAAAAGAGACACAGGGAAGGAAGAGGCTCGCAATGAGCGCCAAAGTTGCTCAGAGGAGCAAAAGCCTCACATTGTGTGGTAAACAGAATTGTCAGCCTTACAATTGTATTTCCGTCATTTTTGATGGACAATTTCCTAGTCATATATATAGTTGTCGGTTTTACGAATGTTGGGGACATTTACAATGTTGGTTACGCAGTTACAGCCCTCACAAAGCGAGGGCCGCAACTACGGGGCTGCAATGAGTGCCAAAGGTGCTCATTGCAGGACTCGCGATGGGACTTTTTTGTGGGCAGTTGCGGACAGCACCCCCAGCTGCAATGAGCGCCATAGGTGCTCATCGCGAGACCCGCATCACCCCCAGCCGAGTACCTGTATTAAACCTGCAACCCTGTTCCTGCCAGTAGCTTGGCTTGCATCACACCCACCCAAGTACCTGGATGCAACCTGCAACCCTGTTTCTGCCAGCAGCTGTGAGGCGAACGTACAGCCGAGTACCTGGATGCAACCTGCAACCCTGTTCCTGCCAGAAGCTGAGGTGAACATACTTGGATGCAACCCTGCCAGCAGCGCTGCACCAGCGCGAGGGAGAGGGGGGAAAGAGACACAGGGGAGGGAGAGGGGGGAATAGACACTGGCGAGAGGAGGGGGGAAATGAGACATAAGGGAGGAAGTAGACAGGGGGAGAGACGAGGGCGCTCAGCACAGGGCTCGCAATGAGAACTGAAGGTGTTCACATGAGCAAGCAGCATGGCACTGGTTAGATAACTCATATACCACAGAGTATGGTTCTCTTAGAAGAATCTAAGACCAATCTTTAGGCCTCCAGAAGCAATAGGAAGTCAGCAGAAGTTATGTGACCCATGACTGAATACCCTCACAGTAAATTAGAGGACCATTAAAGAAATTATAGCCCACAATAGGGTCTATTCCACCTATATACCAATAGAAGTGTTAAGACTTTACACAGACTAGTAGGTGGGTAATAGATGTTCTGAATTAAGGATTGTGATATCTCATTCCTATATTTGTCATATAGGAGTTATTTCAATATTCCATCTCCTATATCCTGTGGCTGCCTATTGACTTCCTAAATAGTGCCTAAATAGAGCCTATCTTTTACCATACTATTTTTATAATTCCATCATAAAGAGGTCTGCAAAAAAAAATCCTATTGGAAGGTGTATATAACAGACGTTGTATTTTTGGTACAGAGGTACCTTCAGTGGAAGATCATAAATTCTCCTTGATGAGTAAAGAGAAAGTATAACATCTCTATACACTGTTTATAAGTGAAGCATATCACTACTTCTCAGAGGAGTCTTTTCTTTTCTCCATTGTTTTTAAGTGTTTTTAATACTCCATTTTGTAATCTCGTCGTTGTTATCCTGAAATTAATAAACTTGTTGGCCAAACTGTAAATATACCCAGATTATCTTTTTGTGATTAATTAGTGGAAAACACTACAAGGGATCTACCTCCCTAGGACTTGATATGTTCACATTAGGTGGCAAACAACATTGCCAGGCTTAAAATTGTATTCCTGTCATTTTTGACGGGCAAGTAGCTAGTAAAGAAATACAATTTAAATCACAGAGCCAAATTCCATTTAGACTATGCAAACAGATGCACTAAATGCAATAAACAACAAGCTTACCTAAATCACTTCTTACAGTATGGGGGTAAAGAAAAATGCACACGTTTTGGAGTAAAGTCTCTAAACTGATAGATACAATCACAGATATACCCTAACTAACATTGCAAAATGATCAAGACTAACAATGCAAAATGATCAAGTAAATAAGACTACACTGTACTATTACAACACTAGCCAAAAAAGCTTATGCTTTTAATGTGAGCAAAGCCCAAATCATCAACAATCAAACTACTACCCAAATGACTAAAAGTATTGCTTAGACAAAAAAGCAAAACTTTTTCTCCAAACAGAACCAGTCAACAATCTTTGTATTCCACTTTTCAATATGCCGATTGGTGAGCAGGACAACAAGTAAAGGCTAAATGAACAAGAACATACATGGTTCCTAGTACCAACCCCTGCCTGCCCAGGATATCTGTCACACCTATATTCATTTTACATACGTTTGCTTCTTCTCTTAAATAGAGAAATAAGCATCATATCCAGATTGTAATCGGGAATAGTATCATTCCCAATTGTAACCTCTGCTACTATATGACTGTGAGAATGTAGTGTATATATCTTATCTGATAAAAGATATGAAAGGTGGAAGGATACAGTGGCCTTTTTTGTACCTTACATTTGGGAAGTATAAGAATATGAGGAAAAAGGGTAGGGGGGCATAAAATTGTCTCACAGAGCATGGTGTATATATGGGAGTCACATAAGTATTAGGGGATGAATCTCCATTCTGATAAAAGTAAATTAATGGAACTCAATAGACATTTTTTTGTTTTAACTAAGTTACTTAATTAACTTTATCCTCCTCAATGTAATTGTGATATACAATTCACACTACACTTACATCTAAGAACCTGAAACCTTTCCTTCTCTTCCTGTTCACTCATCATGAGTGCTGCCATGTTTCACATCTGCAAGCTAAGGCCACACCAACGGGGAGGGGGACTTCACAACACCAGTGCATTGCTCCTGCTAGCTGACAGTGACATGTGGAAATTCCTCTCTGATGGGAGTAGCCTTATGTCATAGATGAAACATGGCAGCACTCATGAAAGGAAACAGGAAGAGAGAGGAATCTATTATCTAAAACAAAAATATATGATTAAAAAACTTTTATTAGCTGCCATTGTTGGTAGATTTTATTAAAATGCAGCCTTATCATAACAACACTTGCAAAGTGCTGCCAAACTTTAGTCAGTAAACAGTAGGACAAAGGTGACAGTGAGGGCTGCATGACACACAGACACTATTTGCAGGGTTTTTACAATCAAATGGAAATTCCTCATCAGATTTCTGTCATCCGTTCTATCTGCACATTAGAAAAAGGTGTGAATAAATGACTAAAAATATCTTTCTCCTGACGGGAGTGTTGGCTGCTGGGGTACACTGTGATTTTTTTAATTAACAAACACCTAAAGTAGGCTGAGATGTGCAGGGAGGGATGTGGGAAGGTGCAGAGAACTGGGAATGACACTGTATAATTTAGCAGATTTCTACATAGAGTTGAAGAGATGCAGTTATCAACACGACTAACCTTTGAAGTCATATAATGTCTGAAGTGATTATAGTCATAGACATGATACTGTAAAATGATCCAGTAGATAGCTCTCACACCCTAACACATAGTGTACATCTTTCTCTCGAGGAGATACCTGAAGCTAAGCCTTATCGGACTTAAAGCATTCAAGAATTATAATATATATATATATATATATATATATATATATATATATATATATATATATATATACATATTAAGGCAAAGAACAACAGGTAGATGAAAATATCCAGACATTCAAGATAAAGCTCTCTCCATAGAAGCTTTTGATCTAATTAGCCTATAGCCATGGTGAGCAACTTAGTCTTAGGACAGCCAACAACAGTCCACATCCTCTCTGTTTTTAGCACACATGAGTTAGTCAGCTACATTCATTCAAACTAACCCTTTAGATTGTAAGTCTGCGAGTTTCAATCTTGCAAGGTGCTTTAGGGAAAGCGCCATGGACACTGGATTCCAAGCTCAAAGACAGGGCCCTCCATTCATTGCAATGTGTGAATCTTGAACTTGTCATTGCCTGTAACTTAACTTATGTATAGCGCTACGGAATATGTTGGCGCGTTACAAATAAACGATAATAATAATAAATAATAATCCTTGAGCACTTTTCATATATTAAATCTCAGTACTTATGATTACACAGGAGAGGATAGGTTCTCCAAGAATTCTCCAACAATTAGCATTTTAGTTAATATGACTTTGCAAATGAAAAATATGTGGGATTCTCTTGTCATCATCTTTATGTTACCATTACAAACTCAATAGAAACCTAGGTGTTAAAAAAAAATATATATATCAGCTTCATGGTAGAGTAAGCCACATCTATATTAAAACATAACTGTCTCAACTCAGATCTTATGACTGCTAAATGATTGGTTCAATCCACATTAAACCATGTGACATAGTAACATAGTAATTTAGGTTGAAAAAATACTTTAGTCCATCAAGTTCAACCTTTTTAGATCTCCTCTGATCTGCAATACGCAGAATTATTGTTAATTGATCCAGAGGAAGGCAAACAGAAAAAAAAACAGTGAAACTTTGCCAATTGTCTCAACAGGGAAAACATATATAAAACTCCTTCCTGACCCCAGATTCGGATCGGATTCATCAATAATCCCTATCTGTTTATCCAGGATAGCCCTTAATGCCCTTTTTATTTAGATATATATCCAATCCCTTTTTAATGTTATCTATCGAATCCGCTGTCACCACCTCCTTTGGTAGAAAATTCCACAGATTAACCACCCATACTGTGAAGAACCCTTTCCCTTCTTTAAGGCGAAATCTTTTGACTTCTAATCTCAAGGGATGTCCTCTTGTCAGTTGAAAACCTCTTGGCACAAAAAGTTCCCTTGACAAAGCCTTGTATTGACCCTGAATGTATTTATATAAGGTAATCATATCCCCTCTAAGACGCCTTTTTTCTAGAGAAAATAATTCAATTAGTCTTTCTTCATAACTTAGCCCCTCCATTCCCCTTATTAGTTTTGTTGCCCTTCTCTGTACTTTTTCCAGCTCTAAAATGTCCTTTTTATGAAGTGGTGCCCAAAATTGTGCTCCATAGTCCAAATGAGGGGGTACTAGGGATTTGTATAGTAGCAGAATTATATTTGCTTCCCTGGCTTCTATACCCTTCCTAATAAATGCTAATATTTGTGCATCTATAAAGTTAAATTAATTTTAGAGACACCAGAGAACTGCAGTTGCCATTCATTTTCACACCAAGAATTAAAAAGAGGTCACTTGTGCCTCCCATATTTCTATTACTAATCTTTAAGTTTAATAGTGTTACTGTAAGAAATACTTAGAATAGAACTGCAGAAATATTGGCACATAACAATAAAATGCTAGCTGAATATAATGGCAAATACCATTGTCCCAAGAAATCATTACAAATTCAGTGTTTCATACATAGATTTCCTGTGTCACATTTTACAAGGGATAACAGAGTAAGTCATTATAATGGGAGACATCTAATTGAGAATAATCACAAACACAGCAAATCACATTATGGCAATACATATTTGTGTGACTAAGGTATAATATACAACAATATTTGTATGTTTAAAAGTGTATTCTGCAGAGCTAATGGCAATCTATACAAGGGATTTGATTGATGTCTTTTCTAGAAAGGAACACACCATATACACTTCCAAGGACAACAATGAAATAGTTAAAATATTCAATTAATATTAAATGAAATCTAGTTTATAAAACATGTTGACCATTTTCCAAAAACGCATTTGTATTTGGTAACACATGCCAGGGACAGTATATACAGGGATAAGAATTGAGATCAAGGACAGTTTATGAAGGGGTCAGAACTTAATTAAAGGGCAGGGTATGCAGATAGAGAACTGAATCCAGAGATAGCATATGTAGGGTCTGGACTGAGGTTAAGGATAGTAAATGGGGGGATCAGGACTGAGCTTGGGGACACTATATGTGGGAGTCAGTACTGAGGACATAAATAGTATATGTAGAGGTGAACACTGAGGCCAGGGATGATATATGCAGAGTTTAGCATGGAGGTCAAGGAAACTTTATACAGGGGTCAAGATTGAATCCAGGGACCCTATTTGCAGGGGTCAGAATTGAATCCAGGGATACTATAAGCAGGGATCAGAGCTGAATTAAAGGATAATTTGGACAGGGGTCTAGAAATAGCATTTACAGCAGGATATGTGGAAGTTCAGTACTGATTACATTGAGAAGTTTACATAAAGTACAGCAGTGCATTCAGGCAGTTTAGGGAGGTTTCAGCACTGAGGCTGTGGAGAGCTCCTGGGTCACTACTTACATGATTGTTGAGGATCTCCGCAGATCACTGAACTTCTCTTCACAGCAGCACAGGAGGATCTAACAGTCTGAGCAAGTTATCAGCACAGAAACTGTAAGAAGTGTGATTGTGAGGGGGAGGGAGGAAGAGACTCCCAAGAATATCAGCAATGAATCCAGGGACACAGAAACTCATATGAGCAGGTACATAGATAGACATGGAGGGAGGGGACATCTAGGAGCAAAGGGTCTCCTGGAGTTATACAGAAAAAAGCAGACCATATCAGTTGCTATTTATGCTCAACCAGAAGCAGGGGACAGAGAGACAAACATACGGACTAATATGCACACTCAAACATCCAGAAGCCCAAACTGAAAATGCCAGGGGGTAAATGAATGCACAGGATTTTATATATATACTAGTGACTTGCCCGTCAAAAAATGACGGCAATCAGATTGTAAGGCAGGTAATATTGTTTGTGTGCGAATTTGATTTTATTGGTGTTTTAAGATCCTTCGGCGCTCATTGCGAGCCTCACGCTGAGCACCTTCGGCGCTCATTGCGAGGCTCTTGGTTGTTTGTGTGCTATGAGCAGCGTTGGTGTTTTTTTTTGTATGGCAATGAATAATTAATAAAATAAAAAATTAATATACTTTACCTATTGTGAAGTAATATATGCAGGAAGCATTGTGTTGAAGAGCTGGCAATCTGTTTTCATGTTGCTGCAGCATCAGTACTGTGGAGCTGCTGTGGAAGTGTCATGAATGTGTGCAGTGTGTAGTGTAATAGTGTGTGTGCGTGAGGCAAATCATTTAGGGTAGCTGTGTACTTCCGGATTGTATAAGTTAGTGTTCTAAAATTGAGCCTAATGTGTGGTATGCGGCCGTGGCTGATTTTGCGTCCTTGTTTTCGGATGTCGTCCGTCTTTTTCCGAAAATCCGTAGGTGTTTGGTGGTGTTTTGCGTGTTTAGGGTCCTTTAACCTCTTGTTTTTTTTGTTCGGCGGACATTTTTTCTCTCGCTTAGGTGATTTTCGGGTGTCTAAACTCCTAAATTTGGACTTAAATTGAGGTGTAACTTCACTTGCAGAGGTCCTGGGTGCTCCCCCCTTGCTGTGGGTAAGCTTTTTATGTGTTTGTTGTGTGTATTTATTGTGTTTCTAATGTTTTTCGGGTCGCGTCCTTGTTTTCTGATCTCGTACGTCTTTTTCGGAAAAAACGTAGGTGTTTGGTGGTGTTTTGCGTCTTTAGAGTGCTGTAGCGTCATTTTCATTTTTTTCGCCGCCCATTTTTTCTCTTGCTTAGGGGATTTTGGGGTGTCTAAACTCTTTAATTTCGAGTTAAATTGAGGTGTAACTTCAGTTTTCGTGGTCCTGGGTGCCCCCCCTTGCTGTAGGTAAGCTTTTTATGTATTTGTTGTATTTATTGTGTTTTTCATGTTTTCATGTGCGCTGGTTTCAGGAGTTTTTTGCGAGGTCGTAATGAGTTGTTATGCGTCTCGTATTTTTGTTTCGTAAGTCAGTAAATTTTGCAAGGTCCGCGGTTGCTGGCAAGGAGCGCCTTCGGCGCTCCATGCCAGCAACTGCGGCCCTCACTTTGCAATTAAACATGCATAGTGCTTTCCCCTAAAGCACCTAACAATATCGAAAACCTGCAAACTTACATTCTAAAGGGTGTGGATGAGGTACAGGAGAATGATAGATACATTGTGCATATAAAGGCTAAACAGGATAGGCTTCTTTGAACAGATGCGTTTTTAATGTGGTTTTGAAAGTTTTGAGGCAGGAGGATAGTCTAGTGGAGCAAGGCAAGGAGTTCCAAAGAATAGGGGCAGCACAAGAAAAGCCCTGAAGCTGGGAGTGAGAGGAGGTGATAAGAGAGGAGGAAAGAAGAAAGACCAGGGCATATAGGAGGGTGCATTATTGTGGAGGGCTTTATACCTAAGGGTCAAGATTTTGAATTTTATTCGAGAAGCTATGGAATGCCAGTGGAGTGTCTGACAGAGGTGCTGCGAACATTGAACTTTGATTGTGGTATATGAGTCTAGCTGATGCATTCAAAATGGATTGGAGACAGCCGGGTGATGGGAAGACCAGCAAGGAGAGAGTTTAATTCGAGGCGAGATATGATGAGAGAGTGAATTCTAAGTTTACTTGTGTCTCGTGTAAGCTAGTGACGTATTTTGGAGATATTTTTAGTTGAAAATGACAAGAATTAGTGATTGAATGAATGTGAAGAATGAAAGAGAGGGCAGGATCCAATAGAATTCCAAGACAGCAGGCCTGGGTAGTGGGAGGGATGATGGTATTGTCCACAGTGAGATATATGTGAGGAGTGGAAACTGCGGAAGAGGGTGGAAAGATAAGGAGCTCTGACTTAGATATTGCATGCATCTTCTTTTTATAGATACTTCCATTCTGATCTGTTTTTAAATACTTTATAAAAGTTCAGGAGAGAAATATTAAAGAGCACAGAGACTGTCTGCAACACACTGAAGAACAGAAACTGCTAGGGACTTGTAGACATGAGGACTGAATGGACAACTCCAAGGCACAAGTATTTGCGAGCACATACAGAAGGACACAAAGGACTACATATTGAACAGCTTAAAAACAAGGAATATGTCAAAAGCAGTAAGGGATTCAAAGGGGTATTGCAATCTAAGGAAGCTAATGAACAAGCCATGTAATTAAGTTCTCAGATATTCCTGGACACACACATATTCACAGTCACAGAACTAGGAGGACATGAACTTGTCTGTCCCTTTACACTAGCTGTGTCTCTAAGTGCCCAATGCCTCTAATTGTATCCATGAGAACATGTATATATTGATGGCTATTCACCTATAAAAAGCTTCTCAGGCTGTATCTGTAGTTTTAGAGCGGTCACAAAAAAGGAACACACAAATAGGATTAGATACCCTCTAATAAGAGCACAAATAGCCATGATAGTTCAGTGTCACATTCTTACATGTTTAAACTAGTTCTCTCTTATAAAGAGCTGCAACAATGATTCTAGCAGATAATTTGGGATGACCTCTTGTCAAAGAAGATCATTACTCTGTGGGTCAATTTGGAACTGCAGGTGTTTTGAGAGAGATTCTGTACACCCCACCTGTTTTCTGGGTGTTATCTTATTATTTGAGTTTATTACATTGTTCAATTGAATACTATGGCCCTCATTCAATTGCATTTTGGCCAATTGAATAGGGCCCTAAATAAGCACGTAACATATATTTTTTAAATATGTTTTTAGTTAGTAAGCATCTATCCAAAAGCAAGGTTTTCTCTAACTAAAAACTTCTTTAAAAAAAATATGCTATGTGCTTATTTAGAGCCCTATGCAATTGGCCAAATCGCAATTGAATGAGGCCCTATGTATGGGGCTATGTGTCTAAGGGCTTTTCATGTTAAACCTGTTTTTTAGCTTACTATTAATTAACATAAAAATTAATCAAAATACTTCAAATCTCTAGCCAGACAAATATAATTTAAAAACACAGTTCACCTCATTAATGGTCATTGCTGTACCCCTCCACACCTCCCTCATTGTCCTGAGTCCTACTGAACAGTAGTAAATATGTTTTTAAATCGAAATAACATTGATTATGCTGTCTTGGTAACGCTTTAATAACTTTTTAGTTAACATTTTTTTTTAGTCTGTTTGTAAATGTATTTTTAATATGAATTAATAGAAAACAATGTCACAATCTACTGCTTGATTGGGCTTGGAAAGATCCTTGGTCAATCTTACCCAGTATAAACATAGGTCTGTTGTATCCCTGCTAGGAGGATATGGACCAGTACCAGAAAAATTACCACAGGGAGCGCCAACGATACCACAGGCAGGCAGATGTTGTAGAAGTTACTAGCTGTAGCTCTTTCCCCAAGCAGGATCAGCAACAATAATTCCAAGGAAGGATGATCTTTCCCCTAGAATCACACCCACACATAGATTATGTAAGTCCAAACTGGAAAACTGATTTATTGGTCACAGTACAACAAATATATGCATAACATCATCCAATGATAACAAGCCCCAACCTTCAATAAACATTACTCTAGCCAATCCCCAAAGTCCATACCCTAGGCCATGTGGGAGATCTGTCTATCAAATAATGCCATTCTTCCTGATCACCCCATGTAGACCAGGAGCCTAACCGATTGTTTAGTCTAATCCCTTATTTGTTCAAAGGCTTTAAGGGGGTTATCCAGTCAGAACAATATGGGAGACACCATGTCTGAAACAGAAAGAATCCTGCAGTATTAATCGTTGCCATAACATTTTACCAGTTCCAAAAGTCCAGTGGTCTCCCTGGGCATAACAAGCAAAAATAAGTTTAACGTGAAACATGCATACACTAGTCCTTTAATGCTAGAAAGTACACTGGTTTGGTGACCAACTATGGGAAATAGCCACATATGTTTTATAAAAGATTTAAAGTGCATATTTTAAAAATTATAGAAGTTTATTGGCATGAAAAATTAGCTTAGAATGCATAGTTCAGAAAACTCATATTAAAGCAAGACATGAGGACATTTAAAACTTCTCCACTTGCAAATGTATGAGGAACCCTTGTCAAATAATTGAATATATACAAACAAATAATGAAAAGTTCACCTTTAAGCAAACTAGTGGGTAACCTTTTGGCAGATATGTTGTGGATAAGTATCTTATTAGAGTGAGCTTGTATCAGGTCTAATTCATTAATACTTGACTTTTATTTACACACACTTAAAAAATATATTATTTTAAAACATATTGATTAAAAATAGTATTTCAAACTTCCCAGTCTATGCTTCTGTGGGCTGTTAAGTCAGTCAATATATACAGTATATTAATACTGTCATCTTCCAGAAATGTAATTCTTGTTATGACTTTAGGTTATTGATGATCAGCTAATAATTAAACTGATAACTACCAAGTTTATAGATGTATTTGTGACTTCAAGGTCTATAAGTGCATTATATAATACTGATATATGCCTTAGTTCACTCTAAGAAATAGAAGGATTCAGGCTAAATGCTGTGATTCGTATGAAGGTAATTATTGTAATCAAAATAGAGTACAATGCTATGTGTCACTAAAATGTGTATTAGTTTACTCTATTTGAGTATATTATTTGAGTATCCAGGCATTTAGCCTCAATCCTTCTGTTTCTTAGAGGTAGTTGCTGTATTTAAACTTGAATCCAATTAATAAAGTACAGAGGACTTTCTAATGCAAGGGAATATAAACAATATGCTTCCCTCAATACCGGATGTGTAACAAGGAGTCAGTGCTGGTGTGTGCAGTATACATTTTCCTCTATATAACACTGATTTTGAGTATAGCGGAGTTCCCTACCTGCAAAGTTAGCTATTAGGACCCGTTATTTATCCTCTTTCTTCAAAAAAACAAAGACTATCTGCACTTTCTTCTATTGCTAAAGCACATACATCTATAGTGGTTCTGTATAGCTGGTAGTCCTGGTCAGTACCACATCGTCCACCTCAGCATTGACTGTGATGTCATCATTAGATGACCAGGAAATGGCTGATGCATGCATTTAAGGAGGTTTTATAGAGACAGAGAAGGGCCTTGTCCTTACAAGTCTTAGATAGGCGTATTCGCTGACTGGGTTCGCTGCCTGTCCGGAATAATTACTATTAAAACGAGAGATAGGATAAATGAATAAGAGGACAAAACATTGTAAAAATAGTACCAGAATATATACAATACTTCCTAATCACATATTATATTTGTCCTGCTACGAGTCGTCGTCACGCTGTTTGCGTGGTCCGTACGAATAGCGGGCTTAGCGATGAGCGCCGTAGGCGCTCATCGCCCGGCGAGCCTCGCGAAGCGAGGCGAGCCGTTAACCCGTAGAACTTTAGCGGGCTTAGCGATGAGCGCCGCAGGCGCTCATCGCCCAGCGAGCCTCGCGAAGCGAGGCGAGCCTGTGAGCGTAAGGGCCGTTGCTCACGCTTGCGGGCTCGCATAGCGAGCCCGCGGCCCTCGCGTAGCGAGGGCCTGCGGGCAAGGGCCTCAGTTGCTGGGATGGATCCCAGCAACTGAGGCCGTTGCTCACACTTGCGGGCTTCCTCGCATAGCGAGGGCTGCGGGCAAGGGCCTCAGTTGTTGGCATGGAGCAGCCACCTCCTCCCCACAATGCCCCGGTTCGGGTTCCGGAGGGGGAGCCAGACGCCGCCACTGCCACTAGCAGAACCCGCCAGACGCCGCCACTGCCAGTAGCCGCACCATCCCGGGGCCCGGCAATCCAATTGTTGGGATGGAGCAGCCACCTTCTCCCCACAATGCCGCCACTGCCACTAGCCAGCAACTGAGGCCTTTGCCCGCAGCCCTCGCTGCCCTTGCCCGCAGCCCTCGCGTAGTGCCTCGGTTGCTGGGATGGAGCGACGAAGGCCTCAGTTGCTGGCATGGAGCAGCCACCTCCTCCCCACAATGCCCCGGTTCGGGTTCCGGAGGGGGAGCCAGACGCCGCCACTGCCACTAGCAGAACCCGCCAGACGCCGCCACTGCCAGTAGCCGCACCATCCCGGGGCCCGGCAATCCAGTTGTTGGGATGGAGCAGCCACCTTCTCCCCACAATGCCGCCACTGCCACTAGCCAGCAACTGAGGCCTTTGCCCGCAGCCCTCGCTGCCCTTGCCCGCAGCCCTCGCGTAGTGCCTCGGTTGCTGGGATGGAGCGACGAAGGCCTCAGTTGCTGGCATGGAGTGCCTTCGGCGCCATGATCCCCAGAGATGGTCGGTGATGTGTGTAGCCCTGCATTGTATCTCCCTCTGTCCCACCCCCTGGCCGGCTCCTCAGCCCCCTCATCCAGGTCACGCACACACAGAGGCTGAAGGTAAGGATGATAGGGGCTGGGAAGGCCATAGCTGTGCTGACCAGCGGGGGGGATGCACAAGGTGAGGGGGCCTGTGAGGAGCTGTGTGTGTAATGGGGGCACAGACTGTCAGGACATGGACTTGCTGTTATATAGAGTAAAAGGCACCTGAATTGGTGGATTGACTCACGTGCAGAATTATAATAATCATTATATGTACGACATGCTTATAAACACTGATCATTAAATAATTTTGTGTGAGCTGCAGTTGTTTTGTAGTGGGGGCTGCCATGTTTGTTTCTGCTTAACTGCTGTAGGGAGAGCTGGCCTTAAAGGGGCTCTGTCATCCCAACAGAAAGCTGACTTAACTTTAAAGAGCATCAACAACTGGATATACATTGCGCAAGAAGTTTTTCTTTACAGTAAATAATTGCTGAAATATTTAGAATAGATTTTGGGGCTTTTGTATGTTATGTGGCTCAGAGTGCTTGATAAGGGTGTGAGAGGGGCTTAACTGTTAGATAACATTGTGGGTCTTTGTTTTGCCAGATCTATCCTGTTATGTGCATGGACGGGAAGCCTCCTGTTGCCGGGTGCACCTGTGTCCTGTGTCCCAATGTACTCCCTAAGCTCCCAACCCCAACCCCCTACACCCCTTGCCGGCCCTAACCCTAACTTCAACCCCCTACAACACTTATACTGGGCCTAACCCTACACCCCTTGCCGGCCATAACCCTTATAGCCTAACGCCATTTTACACCAATGCAGAAGTACACAACTACGGTCTTATCTCGCACACGCACAAAATTACATTGCACACATTCAGCACGCTTACACAGCAGCTCCACACCACTAATGCTGCAGCATCAACACAGAATGCAGCTCTTCAACACAATGCTTTAAAATAGGTAAAGTATATATATTTATTAATTGTATTATATATTTCAGTAGTAGACACAAAACACCATTAGCTACCTTACAATTTCATTGCCGTCATTTTTTGACGGGCAATTCGCTAGTATCTTATAATTCCATTGTTGGTTCTTATATAAAAATTATTATTATGTTGGGCTGATTTTCCATCAAAGCCGCTATTATTATTATTTAGACAGCATAATCTGTGTGTCCTTTCACTGTATAGTATTGAATCAAATTAAAAGATGCAATGCCAGAGATGTTATTTATACTATGACACTAACCAATCTTAATTACAAAATGTCTTATTTCATATGTAGCAGACAAAAAACTAATTGTAATACATTTGTCAGTTCAAAAATATATACATAAGAGGGAAGACTGCCTCTATGTATAATCAAAAGATAGTTTATTGCATATGTTATTTTATAGACTAAATGAATATGCATGTGAGGATGTATTTGATAGATGTTATACATTATTGTATATTCAAAGTCAAGTACATGAATAATTAGCTCTGTAACTATCGATTGAACTATTACCTACTCGTTAACATCTGGACCTATTTACAGGAATACTGTGAAGTTGATTTTTTCATCTAACCCTTTGGGAATAATTGTATTAAGCAGAGTAATCCATCTGCTTTCTGCCTTAAGTAGTTCCTGTTCAAGATCTCCTTTTCTAAAAACTAGTCTTATCCTTTGTATGACCCAACATTTAGTTTCAGGTTTGGAGTTATGACACTGAAGGAAATGGCGAGCTATAGTTGTAGGGGTTTTGCCTTTTTCTAGGTCTTTTTGGGCATTTCTAATGTTACCGAGATGCTCCCCAAAACGTCTTCTAATTTATCTGCTTGTCATCCCTACATATGTTAGGTGACATGAACACTCCAAACAGTAAATGACCCCACTAGAACTACAATTGCAAAACTCTGGTGCTTTAGGTATTGTTCCAGTCCTAGCTATAATTGATTCTCCTTTCACCATGTAGTTGCAAAATTTGGAGTATCCACATTTAAAAGTTCCCTTTAAGGAGTGTAGGTTTAGATTTTTTTCTGTTTAGAGAAATTACTCCTCACTGCACAATATTTAAGTGTGTGATCTTTGCTAACTTGTACTGATATGGTTTCCAACATAAGTACTTAGGAGTGAATCTGATTTCAGTAAGTAGGGATATTTGTTAAGTATGTTCGTTATTTTATGCCATTGTTGGCAAAATGTCCCCACATATCTTACTTCTTCACTCCCATTACTTTTATTTTTTTTGAGTCAAAAGAGTGAAACGTGTGTAAGGCTCTGTGGTATGCCTTCTTTATGGAGGTCTTGCTGTATCCTCATCTAATCTAAGCCTTAATTCATTAGAGCGTTATTTAAAGGTTTCTACGGTGGAACAATTTCTATTTACCCTCCAAAATTCTCCTACTGGAATTGCCGTTTTTGTTGAGGGATGGTGTGAGCTAGTGCAATGTAGGGTACTGTTGGTGGCTGTTGTTTTTCGCAATAGGTCAGTATGTATTAAACCATTTTTGCTTTTTTTCATGGTAAGATCTAAAAAGTTAATTTTATATGGATCTATATGGTTGGTTAGTTTAAGATTGAGATCATTGAGATAATTTATGACATCTATCAAAAAAATCTGCACGTGCATATTCAGTTAGTCTATAAAATAAGATATGGAATAAACTATATTTTGACTATACATAGAGGAAGTCTTCCCTCTTATGTATATATTTTTGAATTGACAAAAGTATTACAATTATGTTTTTTGGCTGCTACAGAGTCCGGTCATAACATCTCTGGTGTCGCACATTTTAATTTGATGCAATACTATACAGTGAAAGGAACCATAGATTATGCTGTCTAAATAATAACCTATTGTTTGTATTACCTTGCATTAGAAAAACCTCCGTACTTTATTAGCTGGATTCAATTTTAACTACAGCAACTACCTCTAAGGAATAGAAGAATTGAAGGCTACTCATAGAATATACTCAAATAGAGTGAACACATAGCACTGTACTCTATTTTGATGATTAATAATTACCTTTCAGAAATGGAAGGATTCCGGCTAAATGCTGTGATATTCATATAGAGTGAACTAATGCATATATCAGTGATATATAATGCACTTGTAGACCTCTAAGTCACAAATACATCTATAGACTTGGTAGTTATCAGTTTAATTATTAGTTGATCATCAATAACCCAAAGTCATAAGAAGAATTAATTAATTTCTGGAAGATGACAGTATAAATATATATATATATTGACTGACTTAACAGCCTACAGAAGAATAGACTGTGAAGTTTGAAATACTATTTTTAATCAACATTTGTTTAAAGAATTTTTACAGCCTTATTAAATTGCGATTCGGTAAATTTAAAAGGGCTCTATTTAAGCACACAGCATATGTTTTTTACAGAAGTTTTTAGTTAGTGAACTTCTATCCAAAAGCAAGGTCTTCACTAACTAAAACCTTCTGTAAAAAACATATGCTGTGTGCTTAAATAGAGCCCTTTTAAATTTACTGAATCGCAATTTAATAAGGCTGTTAACTTTTATTTACACAAACTTAAAATCTAAGTATTAATGAGTTGGACCGAATACAGGCTCACTCTAATAAGATACTTATCCACACCATATCTGCCAAAAGGTTACCCACTAGTTTGCTTAAAGGTGCGCTTTTCATTATTTGTTTGTAAATATTCTTGGTAAAACTAGTGGCTAACAAGACCTCAGTTGTGATCTGTTTTTGGGGGGAATTAATATCTTCTTTGCAAATACATTTCCCTATGTTGTTAAAAGGATCTTCGATGGTCAGTAACACTTAAAAGTAATGGTAGATATTTGGTCATCCCTATTTGGTACAGAACACTTGCCCCTAACTTTGGAACGTATTTTTCCTTTATATGAAATTTATCAAATAATTGAATAGTCACACTTGTTTGAAGCATTAACACTTTTTTTGAATACACAGCTGACTTAAGAAAACTATCACCACAATAGCAAATGTTTTAAGTTATTCTTAAAGAGCATGAAAAATTAGCCATTATTATTACTATTTATATAAAAAGCACCTCATTTTTTTCATAGAACTTTTTACAACATAAAATAGAGCAGAGTCGGTACAATTAGCAGATTTCAAATGTAATACATGGACAGATTTCTCATTAGGCCGACTAGGCAGCCACCGAGGGACTCTTCTCTGTTAAGGGTGCCTCAGTTCCCTCTCCAAAACATTCCTTGGCACATACTATTGCATTTCACAAACTCGCCACTAGAGAGTGAAACTAGATCATTACAAGAGGGAGGAAGCTACTCTGAGAACTGCCACTGCATGCATAGAAATAGTGATTACCAGAGGAAAAATAGATACACATACATAATACTGTTTATAGCATCCACAAGCTCTGTAGTTCTGTTTGCATGTGTCTATGTATATTACTATGTATGTATGCATGTATGTATGTATATGTATGTATGTTTATGTTAGAAAGTCTGACTATCTTTTGTTGTGTGTAGCTATAGTATTATTAATTATTTGTAATGAGCCAATATATGCCGCAGTGCCATACATGGTTTAAGTACAAAGCAAAAACTGTTTTTACATGGTGCAAACAAATAGTCTGGCCTACAAAGTGCTTTCCCAAAGCATCTTACAATGTTAAAAACATACAATATAATATTTATGTATATAGTAAATGGACGGGGCTGGATTTACCAATAAGGAGAGTATGCACTCACCTAGGGGTGACTTTCTGCAATGATCACTTTTTTTAATATAGAAAAAGAAAGGATAACTTTTTCTCTGACTCCTAAAGCTGCACAATTCATGGGTTGTATTGTGGAAGCAGGGGCAGGGTGTGTACAGACTGTGATTCTAGAATATTCATTATCATATTAAACAATGAAGAAAAAAGAAACCCTTTTGCACACCTATGAATCTCAACAATGGAAGATACCCAATTGATTAAAACTTAGCTTTTAATAAATTATTTAAAAAATGGATACTAAAAAGCTAAAAACTTAGACGCTGCAATATAGAACAGGAGGTAGGAGAAGGTATGGGGATATTGATTTACTGGAATTATTATAACGGGCCGTGTAGCGAGGGCTGTGGGCGAGGGCCTCAGTTGCTGGCATGGAGCGCCGGAGACGCTCCTTGCCAGCAACTGCGACCCTCGCAAAATTTACGTCGCAACGCAAACAACACGACACACCAACTACGACCCTCGCAAACTTTACCTCGCAACGCAAACAACATATGACACACGTTAACACACATTACGACCTCGCAACAATCGGACGCAACTCGCGAACATTGCAAAATTCAAAACACAATAAATACACACAGCACATACATAAAAAGCTTACCTACAGCAAGAGGGAGCATCCAGTGCCTCAAAATCCAACCTACACCTTCATTTAACTAAAAATAAAAGAGTTTAGACACTAAAAAATTCTCTAAGCGAGAGAAAAAATGGCCGACGAACAAAACGAAAACGAGGCTACAAACGCAAACAACATACGAGACACGTTAGCACACATTACAACCTCGCAAAAATCGGCCGCAACCCGCGAGCATGAAAAAATTAAAAACACAATAAATACACACAACACATACATAAAAAGCTTAGCTACAGCAAGAGGGAGCACCCAGGACCTCAAAAAAGCAACTAACACCTTCATTTAACTCAAAATAAAAGAGTTTAGACACTAAAAAATTCTCTAAGCGACAGAAAAAATGTCCGCCGAACAAAACGAAAACGAGGCTACAGCACTCTAAACACGCAAAACACCACATGAAACTCGCAAAACACCACAAGAAACTCGCAAAACACCACAAAAGACCTACGGATATTCCGCTAAGATGCATACCCCACATTACCTGCCATTTTCCGACAATGCGGAAGTATACGACTACGCTAACGGTTTGGTCTCGCGCACGCAAACTATTACACTGCACACATTCATCACACTTACACAGCAGCTCCACACCACTAATGCTGCAGCAACATCAAAACAGATTGCAGCTCTTCAACACAATGCTTCAAATTAGGTAAAGTATATTCATTTATTAATGTATTACAGATTTCATTATTACACACCAAACAGCATTAGCTACATTACAAATTCATTGTCGTAATTTTTTGACAGGCAATTCGCTAGTATATTATATGTTAGAAAATTAGTATCTTGTCTATCTGTTCTTCTCTTGGTAAGCTCTGTATATCTCACTCTGTGCATACACTTTAGAGATGCTGTGTATATATCTAGCAGTTCCTCGCTCATAATGTTTTCTGCAAAGCTGGTGCTTCCCTTCGTGTTGTATGGACAACCATTGATTTTGCCAAATATGTCTACCCTAGGCAAAGTGTTCCTGTAAGATATTGTCAAGTGTTTGCAACTATTATTTTACACAACACTGTTTTACTATTTAAATTGGATTTTGCAAGCCTGTATGATGAGTGAAGGGAGTGATATACAAGATGGCTCCACTCTGATTATATTAATTGAAGGAAATGTGTCGGGGCAGTGTCAGTTCAGTACCTCATGCATACTGATATTAAGCATTAGGTGTCTATATCTCCACATCCTGTCCGCCTCAACTCAGAGCTTCTCTGTCTCAGTGCTCTGACTAACTGGCAGGCTTGTGTGTGTGTGAACAAAGTGTTGAAAGCATAGTGTGTGCGGAAGATCATGACCAATGTGCACATATGGGGTTACTAAGAAAGATGTGCCTAGGATGCCGGAGAAGTAAATCCAGCCCAGGGTATATACAAATTCTAAGGTAAATAGAAATTCCAATAGACGTACTGTATATACTTGAGTATAAGCCGGGTTTTTCAGCCCTTTTTTTAAGGCTAAAAAGGGCCCCCTCGGCTTATACTCGAGTCACTCTCCCCCCCGTGTCTCTCTAACCCCCTCCCTGTGTGTCTCTAAGCCCCCCCGTGTCTCTCTAACCCCTCCGTGTCTCTCTAACCCCCCCGTGGGTCTCTAAGCCCCCTGTGTCTCTTTCCCTCCACCTCCTCAAACTCCCCCCTCAATCCCCCTCAACCCCAACCCAGCTCCTCAACCTAAACCCCCTTCAACCCCACTCCTCAACCTAAACCCCCCTAAATACCCTCCGCTCACTTACCTGCTTCTACTCCAGCCTCCGCTCCTTGACCCGGCACGCATGTGACGTCACATGCGCGCCGTGTCATTAGCATATACCGGGTGCCATTGGGGGGGTTGAGGGGGTTTTAGGTTGAGAAAGGGGGTTGGGGTTGAGCGGGATTGAGGGGGGAGGTTGAGGAGGGAGGTTGAGGATGAGGATGGGGGGTTGGGGAGGGGGGGTTGAGGAGGGAGGATGGGGAGGGGGGGTTGAGGAGGGAGGATGACGAGGGCGGTTGAGGAGGGGGTTGAGGAGAGAGGATGAGGAGGGAGGATGAGGAGGGAGGATGAGGAGGAGGTTGAGGACGGAGGATGAGGAGGGAGGATGAGGAGAGAGGTTGAGGATGAGGGGTTGAGTAGGGGGTTGAGGATGGGGGGTTGAGGATGGGGGGTTGAGGATGGGGGGTTGAGGATGAAGGATGATGAGGGAAGTTGAGGATGAGGAGGGAGGTTGAGGATGAGCAGGAGGGGTTGAGGAGGGGGGTTGAGGTTGAGGGGTTGAGGAGAGAGGATGAGGGGGTTGAGGCGAGAGGATCAGGGGGTTGAGAAAGGGAGATGTGGAGCGTGGATGAGATGGGAGGTTGAAGATGTGGAGGGAGGTTGAAGATGAGGAGGGAGGTTGAGGTTGAGGAGGGAGGTTGAGGATAAGGAGGGAGGTTGAGGATGAGGAGAGTGATAAGGGAGGTTGGAAGAGACACAGGAAAGGGAGAGGTTGGAAGAGACACAGGGAAGGGAGATGGGAGGAGAGACACAGGGAAGGGAGAGGGGAGAAGAGACATGGGAGAGAGAGGGGGACACAGGGGGCAGCACATTTCCCACCCTCGGCTTATACTCGAGCCACTCATTTTACCCAGTATTTTGTGGTAAAATAGGTGCCTCGGCTTATACTCGAGTATATACGGTACCTTGCAATACAAATATGAAACCATTCTGTCTGCAGACAGCCTGGTAAAACAGGAGTGAGGTCCCTATTCTGAAGAGCTTACAATCAAAAAGGTCAGATTGTGGTTTGTTATGGTCAAGCAATAGATGCAGGATGTCAATGATTAAGGCAGTAGACTGATGCAAGTGGAGGTGGCTGTGTAATTGTGGGTGTGAATTGTATGCTGTAGAGCATGGAGTTGTGCATATTAACGATGAAGGTGATAAGCTTCTTTAAACAGATGCTTTTCAGTGAGTTTTTGAAGATTTTGAGTCAGGAAGAGGTCTGGAAAATTATTGAGTGGTGCATCATGGGAAAGTCATGAAGGTTGGTGTGAGAGGAGGTAATAGGAGACGAGGTGATAAGAGAGGAGGAAAGTAGAATGACATTAGCAGTGCGAATGTGGCGATTGGGGAAGTATTTTGAGAGAAGAGCAGAGATATAATGGGATGCAATGTGCTTTATATGTTAGGGTCATTATATTAAATTTTATTCTTGGGGCTATGGGAAGCCAGTGGAGAGATTGATAGAGAGGAGCTGCAGATACTGAGCATTGAGTATGACAGATGAGTCAAGTAGAGGCATTCATTATGAATTGGAGTGGACACATACGGGTGATGGGCAGGCCAGCAAAAATGAGTTGCATTACTGCTGGTGGTGGTTTTTGGAGATGTTTTTTTTAGATGAAAATTGCATGATTTTATTATTTTGTTGTACGTGAGGAATGGCGTAGCTAGAGCTTTTGCAACCTGGGCTACCCCTGAGTTTGCCTCCCCCCAGTGCAAGCCACAGAGAGGAGCTTGCTGGATGGTCCTGTATGGATCTACATTCTGAACTTTGAAAGCAAACCTGAAGGAGATCACCTTGTTTACTGGAGCTGCGAGTTTTGGACAACAGAAAGGAGTGTGTGCGGTTTGCAGTCGCTGGACAAACAGAGCTGCCAGAAAGAGCAACTACAGACTCAGGAGGTGAAGCTATAAAGGCACCAATTAAGGGAATGGAATACTGAGGATTCCCACGCACGGGAGGCACAAGAGGAGGCGGAGGAGCGTCTCTATTGGGAGCCAAAAAAACAAACGCGCAGCAAAGTAGAAGATCTATGCTACAAGCGCAGAGGATGAATGATCCATCTGATAAGGAGATATGGTTGAAACAGGGTGATGCATGTCCAGAAGAGACTAACCCTGATCTTCAGGAACCGTATATACAAGATGCTGTGTTGAACACAGATCTTTGTCCAAAGAAAACTCATATGCATGACATAGTGAAGGAACTTGTACCCGAGAGACAGAAGGATTAAGAAAGGGTGGCAGAGCTGAGAAAGATATCCTGGGAGGACATGAGCAAACAGAGAGAGGAACTTCTTCATTTGCATATTCAGCCTGGGATCCAGTGTCAGCAGAGTGAACCGTATTTACAAGCTAATAAGGAGAAAATACAGCTTAAGCGAGTAAAGAATGAGGCAAAGCAAGCAGAAAAACAGAGAAAAGCTGAAGAGAAGCAATTAAAAGCATATATATTATGGGTGAAAGCTGAGGATGCTAAAACTATCAGCTTTTCTAAGAAACAGATTATTCTAAAGGCTTCTAAAAAGTGTACTAGCCTATGTGTTGAGTGCAAACCTGTAGTTGCTGTACCGCTAGAGATGTTACAGCAAGATCAGAATTTTGAGACATATGTCCTGGCAGAGTTAGAGAGTTGCAGACCTTATACAATTGGAGGCACCGTCATATTGAGGATGCCCGGTTAGAACCCTGAGATAGCTGAGGTGCAGATAGAAGAGGTAAACGCAGCCCTTGGAGAGGATATGCTGGTGGAGCCTATGAAGTAAACCAGAAAAGAAACAAGATGGCGGTAGGAAGCGAATCCAGTCTGGTGAGAATTTCCAGCCAGTCAGTGGGACCACCTGGAACAGGAAGAGACAGATTATCTCTCCAACTAAATCCTGTGCACCAGACAGCTAGCTGAACTGCAAAGTTAATTGGGAGGAAAAGCTGTTTGAGACGGCTGAGCTTCAATTGTTCTGAGCAGACATGGTTCTTCTGAAAGGGAAGAAGAGACAAGAAGCTCTATGTATTGTTCTTTCGGACGACACCTGCTCAGATGAGAAGGTCCGGAAGAACAGAGTTGTAAGAAACAATCTGAGAGTGCAGCTTGGAAATATTCTCAGTATCCAGCCATGTCCTGATGTGAAGGATAGTAAACAAGTCCAGGGGCGACCCAAAGAAGACACCTTGGAAGAAATCACTGGCAACCGATTTGAGGAGTATCTCAAGCCTTGCTTTATGAACGCCTACGTTCCAAACAAAACAGGGGATTTCTTCATCGTTCAGGATGAGATGCGTGCCATGGTATTCCAGGCAGTAGTAAAATACCTTGTGATCCGATGTGTAGTAGAGTCCGTTAAATGTGAGGATAGAGAGAAGATGGATTTACAAGTGGACGCTCAATCGCAGCCTCATACCTCAATGCAGACGGCACAGAGGAGGAATATTTTGTATGGCAAGGAGTTCTTGAGTAGTGAGTGGCTCTACAGAATGCAGGGGTTGCTGCACGAGAGATGGCAGTTTGTCGACCTGGAACTACAGTGTCTTCTACTCTATGTGATTGCCGTGTGCACCGTTTCCGGCCTCTCGCCATATCACTCAACCCCATGTTTTTGAGTTGAGGGAGAGGGTGTGTGACCGTTTGCCCCTAGAGGATGGTGCCAGGTACAGTGTGAAGAGTTCTTGACAGAAGTGACGGAGTTAAGCTCTGGGAGATCTCCTAATTGGTCCAGCTGCAGCTTCACTTTAAAGCCTAGAAAGCAGACATGGGAAGGGCTGGTGACTACGCTCTGTCCCCAGTTGTGTGCTGCTGCTGAGCAGCCAGTGCAAGCCGCAGAAAGGAGCTTCCTGGCTGGTCCTGTGTGGATCTACATTCTGAACTTTGAAAGCAAACCTGAAGAAGATCAGTGTTTTGGACAACAGAAAGGAGTGCGTGCTATTTGCAGTCGCTAGACTATCAGAGCTGACAGAAAGAGCAACTACAGACTCAGGAGGTGAAGCTATAAAGGCACCAATTAAGGGAATGGAATACTGAGGATTCCCACGCAAAGTTGCCTAAGTAGACAAGGTCTAGGCGAGTGAGGAGCTGCCAAGGCTGGCAGAGGCACTAAATGAAGGTACCAGACTTATTATACCCCAGGGAAGAGGCTGAGTGCTTGACCTGTTAGTTTGCAGTAAGTTAATATTGCAATATCAAAGGGTCCCTGGGGTTAAGCATATGGGAGAGAAGGGCGGGCTCTATGCTTCATCCGCTGTTACTTATTTAAAGACGTGGAAAAGACTTCTGTTAAAACAGAGACTATTTGGTGCCCAGGCCACTAGGTGGTCACTAAGTGAAAAAAGGATACCGGTGACCATGGGACTGTTTGCGGCAAGCCGGTGGAAGAAATTGCTGATAGGAAAACACAAAACAGGATTAATTAGACTGAGGCCGAATAGCGTATCTAGCTAGTCAGGGTGTTCAGGCAAGTTAGTAAGCCTGTTAAAGTAGATTTTGATTTTCTTTAGCCAAGTTGCTGCTAATGTTGTTGTTTTATTTTTACTGGCACAATAAAACACCCGTCTATTGCACCATACTGTACATGTTTTGCATACTGCTTTAAGGATACCTCGGTTCCAGTCAGCCATCTTTGTCACAATTTATATATATATATATATATATATATATATATATATATATATATATATATATTACACATACATACATACACAGTGTCTTGCAAATATTCACCCCCTTGATGTTTTACCTATTTTGTTACATTACAGCCTTAAGTTCAATGTTTTCTTAATCTGAATTTTATGTGATGGATCAGAACACAATAGTCTAAGATGGTGAAGTGAAATGAGACAAAAATATATACATAAAACAATTTCTTAAAAATAGAAAACAGAAAATTGGCATGTCCGTATGTATTCACCCCCTTTGTTATGAAGCCCATAAAACCAATTACCTTCATAAGTCACATAATTAATGAAATTAGTTCTACCTGTGTGCAATCTAAGTGTTACATGATCTGTCATTACATATACACACCTTTTTTTAAAGGCCCCAGAGGCTGCAACACCTAAGCAAGAGGCACCACTAACCAAACACTGTCATGTAGACCAAGGAACTCTCCAAACAAGTAAGGGACAATGTTGTTGAGAAGTACAAGTCATGGTTAGGTTATAAAAAAATATTTGATGATCCCCAGGAGCCCCATCAAATCTAGCATAACCAAATGGAAAAAACATGGCACAATAGCAAACCTGTCAAGAGACGGATGCCCACCAAAACTCTTGGACTGGGCAAGGAGGGCATTAATCAGAGAGGCAGCAGAAAGACCTAAGGTAACCCTGGAGGAGCTGCAGTGTTCCACATCAGAGACTGGAGTATGTGTACTTAGGACGATAATAAGCCGTACACTCCATAGAGTTGGGCTTTATGGCACAGTGGCCAGAAGAAAGCCATTACATTCAGCAAAAAACAAAATGGTACGTTTTAAGTTTGCGAAAAGGCATGTGGGACACTCCCAAAATGTATGGAGGAAGGTGATCTGGTCTTATGAGACTAAAATTTTACTTTTCCGCCATCGAAGCCACGTCTGGCGCAAATCCAACACATCATCACATCACATCACCCAAAGAGCACCATCCTCACAGCGAAACATGGTGGTGACAGCATCATGCTGTGGGGGTGTTTTTCAGCAGCCGGGACTGGGAAACTGGTCAGAGTTGAGGGAAAGATGGATGGTGCTAAATACAGGGATATTCTTGAGCAAAACCTGTACCACTCTGTGCCCGATTTGAGGATAGGACGGAGGTCCACCTTCCAGCAGGTCAATGAACCCAAACACACTGCTAAAGCAACACTTGAGTGGTTTAAGGGGAAACGTAAATGTGTTGGAATGGCCTAGTCAAAGCCCAGACCTCAATCCAATAGAAAATCTGTGGCCAGACTTATAGATTGCTGTTCACAAGCGCAAACCATCCAACTAGAAGGAGCTGGAGCAGTTTTGCAAGGAGGAATGGGCAAAAATCCCAGTGGTAAGATGTGGCAAGCTCATAGAAACTTATCCAAAGCTTCTGTGATTGCCATAAAATGTGGCTCTACAAAGTATTGACTTTAGGGTTGTGAATAGTTATGTACATTGACTTTTTCTGTTATTTTGTCTTATTTGTTGTTTGATTCGCAATAAAAAAGAAAATAAAATCTTCAAAGTTGTGGGCATGTTCTGTAAATTAAATGATGCAAATCCTCAAACAATCCATGTTAATTCCAGGTTGTGATGCAACAAAACATGAAAAATGCCAAGGGGGGTGAATACTTTTTCTCTCACACTCCCCCTTCTCTATATCTCCCCTCTCTTTTTCTGTCTTCCTCCCCCTCTTTCTCTCCATGTCTCTCTCCCTATTCCCCTCCCTTTTTCTCTACCCCTTTCTTTCTCTCCTCTCCCCTCTCTCTCCCAACCCCCTCTCATTCTATCCCTCTCTATCCCCCTCTCTCTCTGCTTTCTCTTCCTATCCCCCACTCTCTCTCCCCTCCCTCCCCCTCACTCTCCCCTCTCTCCGCCCCCCCTCACTCTGCCGTCTCTCATTCTTTCACTTCACCTCTTTATCTCTCTTCATCTCGCTTTCCCCCTTGCATTATGCATCCCCCTCTCCCCTCATGCCTCTCTCTCCATGTGTCTCGCTCTTTCCCCTTGCCCCTCTACCCCATTCCTCTCCCTCATGCAGCCCTCTCACCCCTGTCTTTCACTCTCCCTTCATGTCTCCCCTTGCCTCTCACTCCCTCCTTGTGCCTCCCTCTCCATGTCTCCCCCTCTCCCTTCATGTCTCCCCTTGCTTTTCTCCCTCTTCTCCATGTAGCCCCCTTACCTCTCTCCGCCTCGCCTTTCTCCCCACATGCCTCTACTCTCTTCCCCATGTCTCCCTCTCTCCCCCTTCCCTTTCTCCCTCCATGTGTCTCCCTTTTCCCCCTTTGCCTCTCTTCCCCATGCCTATCCCTCTCTCCATATCTCCTTCTCCCCCCATGCTTCCCTTTCCTTCCATGTGTCTCCCTTTTTCCCCTTTGCCTCTCTTCCCCAAGCCTCTCCCTCCAGGTCTCCTCCTCTCCCCTGTGCCTCTCCCCTCTCTCTTACCTTCTGCTCCTGCTCCGTGCTGACGGCTCTTCCCCCTGCCTGCAGACACAAGCAGAGAGCAGGGAGCAAGACCAGGGCACCGGGGGAAGGGGTATGTGCGGTGGAAGGCAGGAGGTGGTTTTTTTGCCACCCCCAAAAAAAGGTGACACTCGGGGCGCTCTGCCCCCCGCACCCCCTTCCTATGATACTGGGACAGGGTCCAATAGCACCCCAAGAGAACTGGCCTAGGAGGCTCTTAAGTACTAATTAACTGCTTTGATGTGGTAATTAGGACTACAGTCAGCTTGTCTGTCTCTGTGGTGGCAAGCACAATGCCCCAACAAGTTAGATTGACTGCCCCACCTTTATTGAACATTCTGAGCATGAAATTAGCATACAGAGTTCACATACAATGATGAATATCTCCGGATTTACTGAAGTGTAAAACGCTAGTAAAATGTATAGAAAGTTTTTAATTTTCTTCTAGATAAAAATTGTTGGGGTAACAGGTACTTGGCGATGGTTACTTTCCACTTAGAACTTTGAAGGTTAATGTACGCATTAGTTATAGAAAACACTATGCAGCTTTTTCATGTGGCTCTATTTGTTTCCTAAATCTCAGGTCATTCAAAATATGTTTTCGCAAATCTGTATCTTGTATCATAAAAGTAGGTTTCATAAAAAAGTGCAATCTGATATGAAGGCTCTTAAAGTAAAAAAAAAGCTAGAACAAATGCTATTAATAATTTCATATTGGGGACCGTATTATATTATTTTCTCAATAAAACATCAGAAGGCTTTTGGCTTCCAAATACTTCAATGGTAAATTAAAGCGGATTTCCCTTGGTTTTAATCCATGTTAATTTGAATATATAGATTGAATAGTAATTCTGGAGAGTATGTCTGAATACTGTGTTTAAGAGAGTTTATGAAAAGTGCTTTAAAGTCTGACAGAATGAGGCAGAGAATTCCATAGTGTGATAGCTAGTGATATTTCTAGGACACAAGCCCATATAGACGTTTTTTGATACATAAAGGCTTAAGAGTGACTCCCAGAAACAAATTCAAGGAATGCAAGATACCAGTGTATGCATGGTGTAATTAGCTGGAAGACTAATTAAGAAGATTCGCTAGGTGCGTGGCAGAGTTGTGAAAAGTCCTGGATTTCCATATCCAGTCTGTATTCATGTTCTCTTTGCTTTAGCACACCTAAGTTGCTCGGGTTTATTTTCTGATTGATGTTTCTGGGCTCCTGCAGGGAGAGCTTGAAATCATGGACTGTTGGCAGCTCCTGTAGGACCGATTTGTCCACCCCCACTGCTCTAGGTCCTTGTCTTTGCTTTTTTTAAATGCATTTTGGTTAAAGGAAAAATATGCTTGCTGAGAATCATATACATAGTTGTGGTAGTTACGATTTGTAGGTCACGCTATGTTAAAAATTACGGGCTCACGCATGCACAGTGAGCACCAAAGTCCTGCAGGACTTTGAAATGAGTGCCGAAGTCTTCGAAAAAGGCCAAAGGTGCTCATCGCTAAGCCTGCAAGACTTTAAAATTTTCAAGTGACGGGGGCTGTAATGAGCGCCAAAGGTGCTCATCGCGAGGCCCACAAGACTTTGACATTTTTAAATGATGGGGGCTGCAAAGAGTGCCGAAGCCTGTAAGACTTTGAAATAATTACCGCTTTAACGGCCGCCATTTTTGCAATCCCGTAGCTCCGAAGCCAATCGGGGTGTCGCCAAAAGACCCCCAGTCAGAAATCGGCTATGGTAGAAAAAATGGTGGCTGTAAAGACGTCATTTTTTTTTCAAGCCAGGAAACCAGAAACACATTGGCTAATTGATCTATTTCCCAAGCCTGAAAATGGTTTCAGACACGTAGAGCACAGAGGGGGAGGAGGGAGAGGGTGGAAAGAGACACAGGGGTGACGGGGAGGGGTGGGGGAACAGATGCAGACGAGGGAAATTAGGGGATAAAAAACAAAAGCCAGGGAGAGGGGGCAAAGGGACAGCGGGAGGGAGAGAGGGGGAAACAGACACAGGAGTCAGAGAGTGGGGATTGCACTACGCCTGCAATGGGCGGCAAAGGACCATAAAGTAGAGGGGGAGAGGCTTGCAATGAGCGCCGAAGGTGCTCATCGCGAGGCCTGCAAGTTAGAGGGGGGAGAGCCTCGCATTGTGTGGCAAACAGCATTGTCAGGCTTAAAATTTTATTGCCATCATTTTTGACGGGCAAGTGGCTAGTAAAATATATAAATTACTAATAGGTATAGTCCTGAAATACATTCCTCCAGAGTCTCTCAGCTTCTTGATCTGGGGACCTGCTGGTCATCTACCAGTGGCCATGAGGACTGCGGATCCAGGACAGTTAAAAGGATGATAACTGTGTGTGACACTCATTTTACATCTAGTTTTGCACTAATTTTAATAGAGCACAGTTTAACTGCAAATATATCTAGTTTATTATGGACACACCAAGAGGTAAACAGCTGTTCAAAGGAGCAGGGCAGTGTCCGCGGTCAGGACAGACAGAGGACACCACTAGCTAGCGATAAAGATACATGAAAGTATGATACTCCAATACACAACAAATTAAACAATACTTCCAGCTAGAAGGTAGATACATATACATTACCAATGGACAAAAACAAAGTTTATGCAAATGCAAAATATCAAAATTGTCTAATTTGCTTAATATGTTTTCCATGTTTAAAAAAAAAAAAAAAAAAAAAAGGCAGTTTTGTCACTGGATCTGTGCTTTGCTCCTCTCTGAACCATTGCCATCTTAATTATTATGGAGAATCACAGGAGATATTGTATTAGTTGAAAGCAATGTTAGTAGATCTTTATTCAACTTCATTAAGCACTGATACAATACAGCTACAACAAGAGGAGACAGGAAGTCTTGTCCCACGAGCTAACACACTGTATGGTAAAACACAAATAAACTCCCACATTAATGTCCTGTGCGTGCAAACAGAAAATGAATAGATGGGAGGATCAAAGGGCCATTGCATCTGGTCCATTTTAACCAGATAAAATGGCCACATGATCTGTGTCGCCTGGTCTCAGAAACAAAAGGAAATTGCGTTAAAAACTGGATGAACGCGCATCCAGCAGAATGTGGGAGGGAAAAAGGAGCCAGGGCCTGTAAGACAAGAGAATCTGACCAGGCCTAAATGTAATTAGCAAATTATACATTCCGACCCAGGCGGGTAATGAGATTAAACAAACAAAAGGGACAATTATATCTGAAGGAAAATATTATAACAAGGAAATGAAGATAGATCCATGTGGAGAGAAGGAGGGTGCATTATTGCAGAACCTTTAATAAGTGCTCTTGACCCATCTGCATTCTGTATTCTACAGGAGATCCATACAGCGTGTCCGAAGGGTGCCAAGGAGAGTGAACACAAGCTAAACTCCAGGGGATTGCTACGATTACACGCAGCTTATTCAACTGGTGGGACACTTTAAAAAGGTTGGTGATTTAGGATCTTTCAAACTATTTTGTCAAAATGTTTCTTTTGTGATTTAAGCATAACTAATACAATGCACCATTTGGCACCATCACAGCTTAAATTAAAACTGCATCCATAGATTATAGACATTAAAGTTTTCTTTAAAAAAAAGAATACATAATATGAGCGTTAAAATAGTCTTTTATCCCTATTCAAACTGCTATCTATCCAAAGTGAGGACCCACTCCTAAAAATGAATTAGGGTGTGCGAGGCACTTCACTAATTGAGTTATGGATCTCTGTGGAAGCATGTTACCTGCATCTAATGCAGCTTAAAATACAGAAGCAAGACCAGATTTTTGTTCTAAACGTTGGTTAAATAAATTCTCTTAATTTATGCACAATTTCAGCACACATTTTTCACTCACGGAAACACACAATACACTTTCACTGACAATGCATTAGTGAGCAAAATGCCGAGGGCTATTTATCAGGTTGTTCTATATTTATTTGAACAATGGTCAGGTTCTTTTTCTATTACTTTCCTACCTTACTTTTCCTGTATATATCACCACTATAGCTAATTTATCGGGCTCATTTCTTATTTCACTATACCTAATGTTTTGTTCTAAATTTCTGTGATATTGTATTTTCTAGATATGCCTATTTTATCATGCTGATTAAGACAACTGTTAATTTACAGGTTTAAATGATTTTATTTTACTAGTAAGTAATAAAGATACAAATATATTTTATTGATTTTTTTTTATTAAAGTATTTGTCATTATGCACTTCTAATTTTCCAAGCTTCACTTTTAAATGCATACATAGCATATTTGTGACTGGCCACCAAAACAATTTTGACTATGAAAGTTGTCAATTAGTTCCTGCTTCAGGTAAATGTGCTATTTGATAGTAAGTAATTTGCGTAGTATGCCCATCTGTCAGTCTTTGTCCTTGATATAGGGCACTCATCTTCTTATTGGGGTTTTGTTTTTCCATTTGAGCATGTGATCAGCTTTTAGCATTAGACACCTACCACTTCCCTGCCCATGCTATGAGAAAGAAATTGGAATTAAAGCTGCTTTCCCTGCTTTGTACTTTCCCCCACATCCTAGACAAGGAGGATAACTTTTATGATAGCTTCAGTGCTATAGGAGAGCGTGCTAAGATTGCTCTCTAAATGCTTTAACTCTCTTGGTTTGCTGAGCTGCTAATGTTGTTAATTTGCCACATACTTTACCATGTGATGTTTTTCCAAAACTACAGTACTTATTCAATTAGTTGTCTATAAGGGGATCAGAGACTACGAACGCTGCACTGGATTAACAACATTGTAGTTGGAAAGATACACACAGTAGGATTTGCCAGAGAACACAAGCTATGCCAATTCCATTTTCTTTTCAAACAAAGAAAGGCATGGACACTTAAATATGACATTATGTGCAGATTCTGGCTTTTTAGCTAATATGTGCTTCATTTTCCATTTCCATTTACCAATATCTTACAGACACTGGATATGAGCTGGGAGAATAAGAGGCAACTGGACAGAGATACAAAGGAAGGAACATCTCCTGGGGACAGAAATGTTCGCAAGAAGAAAGAAAGGCTGCTTAGGAAGAAGATTTCCTCACTCACCTTGCTCTGTGGACCATTAAAAAAGCACAAGTATTAGTCATGGTCTGAATATTACTGTCTTCCTTATGCTTATCTCAGTCATGCTTAAATCCTAAGCCTACCCGGAGTGTTCTCCTTTACGTATGAGTTGGCTTGTAAATGTCCTACAAGCCAGCAGATATGTTAAGGAGCAAACCAGGATAGCCTTATGATTTAAGCATGATTCGGATAAGCAAAATGCTATCCTGCGGCTTAATTAGGCCAAACATTTAGGTAAATAGAATAGGCAGTTCTCATGTGCTGTCAAATCTGCATTACAGTTAATTTTTCAACCAACAAAATTGTATGAGATTCTGAATTGAAAATTATTTTAGACAACCAATTTTACCCAAAAGTTTAGTTTAGTATAGGTGGTATTTTGTGACCAAATTATTCAGAACTGATAATTGTGCCAACAATTTAGTATAGATTGTGTTTTTGGGATTGTGCTATAATGGGAATGGTTTTACAAAATCCAGTTATGCCATATAGGGCAGGGTTTTAGATGGCCAGCCAATAGGTACAAGGAGGGAATACAGACTCCCAATAGTATGGTTTTGGAGGGGAGTGAGATTCAAGACAGTGCAGTCAAGGCATTTTCATATACCCAAGTGAGCACTGTGGACAGGTCATCAGACGGTGCAGATAATGGAGAATTTATGGACAACTGTTTAGCAGGAGGAAGAATTGCAACCTGCACAGTATATGAAGACTCTAGACACACAACTGTGCAATGCAGAAGCCAAGACACCCAGTATAGGGTAAACAACACATATAAATGTGTAGTATTGGTGGGTGTCAAATATAGGTGTTTACCACATAGGGAGAGGTGATAGAAAGCAGTCTGTGCAGTATATGGTGCAGTACATGAGAAGACCAAGTCATTAAACTAGGCAGAAATGAAGCAAAGATGAACAGACATTATTTAATTAAAAAGTAATGCAAGAGGAGCACTGGTGACTGCTGCAGAACTGATTGGAAACTGTCCATATAGTATAGACAGCATGAGCCTCTGATCTAGGGATGATGATATGGAAGTGACCCTAGCAGACTCCTTTAGTGGTTGGCTGATCACTAGATGAAACTAATTGCCACCAGTCGTACAAAATTACAAGCATTTTGATGATGGGCCACAAGGATGTATGAAGATTCGTGATTTTACCATAGTCATTTAATAATTTGGCCCCACAATGATCTACAGGGTATGTTTTGCTATGTACTATATGTTGCTCCAATAAAAGTGAACATACTCACCAAGATAAGATCAACATAGGACCGTTGTGGGTATCACATTTATCCATCTACCTTTTTATATCTTCAGACTGAGGACGCCTGACCTTGAGGAGAAGAGGAAACCACAGCGAAGAATTGGAAACAAGGACTGCAAAGCACCCAAAGAGGAGCTGTGCTGTAGGCGGCAGGATCGCCATTTTACCATGTGTCCAAAATGTGAGATTGTCATCTGCCGGAAGTGTGACACTCTGCACGCGGACTCCCTGTTTGTGGCTCACAGCCTGTTAGATCATTATGACATTTGAGGGTTCACATATAGACACCAAAAAAGATGAGATGCCAAAAATAGAAATATCCAAGTAATCGACTATTACTATCAAGATGTAAGTTATCTAAATTATTTGAAACTTTTTGTGTGGCTGTGGCACACTAACTAGTGGGTAAAAAATCTGACATGTATTTTTAGAAAATTCCCTTAACCCCCTTTAAACCTGAAAAGCACAGGAAGCTGTGTCACTTCACCACACAATTAAATCATAGTAATATTGAGGGATATATGGACTCTAGTTCGTTAACGGGCCGCTGTGGTCATACATTTTAAGTTATCCTCTTTTGATGAGATAGACTAGAAAATGTGCAACATGTTAGAATGTAAAGAAATACAGCTTCTAATTTATGACTTTTATATGTACTCATGTGGTGGTGAAGTCTACCATTTTAGTTTCCAGTGATCTGCTTCCTGGTGTGTGTGTGTACACTTGAATAGAGAGGAAGCTTTTATCTGCAAAAAAAATGTGGCAGCTACCACTGCCAGTGCTCTCATTAGCACTAGTGCAAGACACAATAGTTTACTAGGACATACCCTGTTGAGACAAACGGCAACAGGAAGCCAAGAAAATGGAAACCTGCAGTAAAAAAGTGAAGCGTGTAAAGGATGGGCTTATTGTGTTTACTTTATAACATTTGCACATTATCAAATGTAGTTATTCATAGTGCCATATACAAATCAGATCAGTGTTCATTTAACAACTTTATCTGTAAAAAACTGCCATATTGTGTAGTGAGCCTTGAAACTAACTCTATACGGTCGTGTCCAGGGATTACATCAGTCTAGGGACACCTTCACACTCATGAACTTAAAGATAAGTACAGTGATGTCTTATTGAAGAGCAATCGTTTTTATCATATATTGATCATTTATAAAATTCATATTCAGTGATTTAATACTAAATTTATTTTAAAAGGTTAGAGTATTAGCCTCCAATTGTCCTGTGGCATGCCACCCTCAAACTCAACAGGGAAAGGTCTAACATAATTAGACAAAAGCAACCTTGAGTCAAAAAAAATAACCATTAATAGACTATTCCTTCAAGAATATGTTGCTCAAGTTAACCACTTTAAAATAGCAAGTCTCCAGCCAATGAATAGCATTGTGTTGATATAATCTTGTCTGACAATTTAGCGCTAGTTGCCCACCAGTCACCTCCTGTGTGTGTTTAGGCCAGTAACAGCTTAATCATATTGTAAGATTTTTTATGTGAATTATATCAATGATAAAACCATTTAAAACATTTAGCTCCTGTTAGAGCACTACAGTACTCATTTAAATACAGTCCCATATGTTGTACTTATCTCATAAAATGTGCAATATTTAATATACATAAGGTGAACAAAACACATAGGCTCTTGGCCGAGGTGGCTGATGAAACAAAATGGATCAGCCACTGGGTTTTATTAAAAATAAAGTTAAGTATCAGATATGCTTAAGATTGATATGAGGAAGTATAAGGGCAGTCAGCAAGGGACTGGTTATACTCCATCTGTATTATAGATTGCAATGCTGTAGTACTGACACTTGAATAATCTAATTTTAAATCTAACAGCACCAGATATCTTTAGCAAAGCACTTATCCTTGTAACTAAAGCACTTACACATATTCTGTGCCCATGTATTAGCACAAATATACATATCTTACATGAATGTCTTGTTACACCTACTGTATTGTAAGCAAGTTTTCTTCAAAGAAAAATAAATCTTTGCAATACCTTTGTACTGTAAGTAGACCATTTTACCCCAAGACTTAAATAATTGACACACATACAAACACTTCAGCGTGAGAGAATGCCAACCTGCGTACATGTATGGTATCACTGAGAATGGGGGGAAATGATAAGCATAATTAAAAATGTTGATGCCTTTGCCTAAGGCATCCATGACACTTTTCTTGAAATGTTGCATTCAGTCTGCAAATCTTGAGGTTTTATGTAAAACATGTTTTATGCTCAAGGTATGAACAGCTGTGAATGTTGTTAGCTTGTAACATACTTCAAATGTGAGACTTTTCCTAAACTAATGCATCTTTAAAATGTAGCTTGGTCTTTATTGTAAGTTATACTAAAAGGCACCTAATCCATCTCTGGGTTTGAGGCTTTATTGACTTTAAGAAAAGGATAGACTAGGCGGTAGGACGGGCTGTTCCAAGACTTCTGAATAAGTACTACGCAACTTAAGAGGATGTGTTGCCTAAAAACAAAGAGCTTTTGGTACAATATGTGCATTTTGAGAAAGTAAGGAGACCACACTTTATTTGCTGTGTTATTCTGCCATGGAATTGTACTAGTTTAAATACATTTTGTCATAGATCTTTGAGTGATGAAATAATAAAACCTTTAATTTACTATGTATTTGCAATTACACATACTCAAAAATATACATTGATTTATATAGCTTTCCTATCTGTTAAGTCTCAATTTCCAAGGCTTATTCGTACTTGAAGTGCAGATAAGAAAGTCAGTTGTCTGTGGTATAAACTTGCTAAGAGAAAAACAACAAGTGGCAACAAATAAATCGTAGCCTCCAAAGTTCCCACCCGCTTACTTGTCAAGGATCATAGAGGATGTAATAAAAGACAACAATGGAGATGGCTAGGGTAGAATGCAATTGCATCAATAGTTAATACATTGGACCTGGCGTGTTAGTCCAGTGCCAGCCAGCGCTACCAAAATTACAAGTGGCCACTAGATGGGGCTGTCACTGTTCTGCCTCTCGCAGCTATGTGCTGACATTCTAAAGAGAGTTAGTGGGAGAGTGTGGATGCAGGAGAGGGGCCAGGGGAGAAGGGGACAGTGCCAGGGGAGAAGGGGACAGTGCCAGGGGAGAAGGGGACAGTGCCAGCGGAGAAGGGGACAGTGCCAGGGGAGAAGGGGACAGTGCCAGGGGAGAAGGGGACAGTGCTAGGATACAGTACTATGTATGAAATCTTTCAAATCTAGTAAAACAAAGCGGTGTAAAAATGTAATAAAATGTACATAAAAGTGTGGGACCTTGCGTGTTAGTCCCTGCATCCTGGCACTGGGCCCCTACTCCCCCCGGCACTGGGCCCCTACTCCCCCCGGCACTGGGCCCCTACTCCCCATGGCACTGGCCCCTCTCCACACTTTCCCACTAAAGGTCTTTAGAATATCAGCACATAGCTGCGATGAGTCCGGAGTGACAGCGCCAGCTAGCAACCACTTGTATTTTTGCTGGTAGCGCTGGGTTCCAGCCAAGCGGTTTCTCCAAATCCAGTTGCTCTGTTGATTCTGACACACAAACATAAAATGAAGTTCTTATTCATATATCACTTTTTGGTCTTCCTGCTTAGCACGGTGCGTCCAGACTGACTGTTATTGTCACTAACACGCAAGGTCCTTACAGTTTCCTTCAGCAGGAATACAAGTCATATTTTCTGCTGCCTTTAACAAGTAAACTTCTAGGAAAAAAGTTAAATTCCATAACAACTTAGCCGATTATAATTTGCTGTATAATATAAAACTTGTTTGGACATTATTAACCCATTAAATAGCTAGTCAGTACTGTAAACCACAACATTTAAATACCTCATCTCAAAAACCACAACTCAAACAAGACATTTTCTTATAGTTTTTATTAACGTGTGGATTCAGAAGGTGGTATTTCCCTCTTAAAAATTAAAATCATTTCAATTACATTCTCATTAAAATAGCACTTTAATCCAATGCATTATATACATATTTTTAGATTCCAGTGTAAGACAAAGCATCTGTGTCCAAGGGCAAATAATCAGTAGGAGATATCGGCAAGGTAGTGCACGAGTCTTACACGTCTCATTAAATATCATTTCCATATCTCTCAGGTGGAATATCCTGGAAAAGACACTAATAAATACAGAAAAAAAATCTTTGTGCCCAGCGGAATTCCATAAAATAGTCTTTAAAAAAACTGTAGAATAAATAGTAATTTTCCAAGTTCTAATTTTGCTTTTATTCTGGTTTTCGTGTGCATGACACACAGCTCTCAGTCTTTCAGTAGAAATATCCAGGCGTACGGATCCATCGATTCATTCATTCATTAGCAGCTGATGGAAAATCGTTCTGCTGCATTGCACAATTATATCAAGTATCTCAGTATCTTGACTGTCAGCCCAAAGCTATATTTCAGCAGGGGAAATACATTTAATCCTGTTCAGCACCAGTCCAGATCTGCAACACCTCCCTGGCACGGAAGGCGTTAAAGCAACCATGCACCTTTGGCAGGTCTGTAATGGTTACTCTAGTCTTGGCATATAAATGGAGTGGGTGCTTAGCACAGAGGGCTGGGAGGGTAATTATGTTTAATTGCAGGAAGCACAATTATTCAAAAAATATTCTATGTTTTTAATACCTGGAAGGCATATTGACAAGAGTCATCTCTTGAATGAGCTGCACAGTTTAGAACGTATTAATCTGGAAGTGAATGGGAACATGGAAGACATAATGAGAAATGCACACTATTCACAATGGCATTGTAACTCATAGGCCGTTACTACAGGCAGTGGGTTTGTGTGTAGAGATTTGCGTGGGGGCCTGAAATACTACCGAGGACACCCATCGCAGACTAATACAATGATCTAGTCAGGATATTGAATTTCGATCCTCATAATTTTAAATAAAAAATACATACAAGTGGAACACTGGAGTAGAAAATGTGCAAATGAGGAGCCTTGTCGGGGCTGCGAGTCTCTCCTTTCCAGAATGCAGCAGGACTATTGTTACATTCCTTTGTGTGGTTCTGCTACATAAGGACAGAGGCAGTGAACGCACGTTGTCGCACAGACTGCAGCTGGCAATGTGGTTCTTGCAGGTGTGTGTCTAGGTCTTCCCTTCCTCAGGGGTATCACTGATGCAAGGAATAGGTTGCCCAGAGTAGTGATGACCCGACTGTGAAATGTATCACACATCTAGGCCCTGGATACACACTGCGGCACAGCTTTATCCAGTGAAATGACTAATCTCACCCCTTTTTGTAAGCACATAGGGCACAAGGTTGTGTGAAAAGTGGCACCAGAAGGCAAGATTTGGGTTTGTACTGCCTAGGACTTGTAATCCTTGCGCACAGTGTGAGCCATCCAGTTCACTTTGGTTGTCCAGCTCTCCTTCAGCGCCTCATCAAACTTTTGCCGGAATTGTTTAAGTGCTTCATCCTCTGTCTTCCCAAGGGCCAGAGAGTCCTAAAGAGAGGAAGGACAACTATCAGTCACAAATACGCAGCAAACTAGTTATCCTAACTGCTTTTACCTTTAGTACTTTTTCTGTAAAATAATTCCTGTAAATTATGGAATGGTGTGTAGCCAATGGCACAGAAATAACAGTGCATACAGGAAGATGAAGACACTGATACAGACAAACAAGGGTCAGTCGCCAGGTAAGTGGCACATATGGTGAGTGGAACAAGAGAGACCGTATTATGGTGTTAATGGTGCTACAGACAATCAGTCAATGAGGAATGGAACAAACTGGTTAGTAAGTGATTACAGAGAAGTGTTGTGGTCAGTGACATTTCTGAAGAAAGAGTCACTATGACCCAAGTAACAGAAACAATAGCAAAGGTGATCCATGTGACAACATGGGGAGACATGACAGTTCAGATGAAGTATGAAAAGAGCAGATCTGTTGTGTTATATGTTCAATTAATCCGGTCCTACTGGATATATATGTTAACCTGCCTGTCTGCACTAAAAGAGAACACCCCCTTTTCTCCTGCATTTGGAAGGGTGAGGGTCTTTTGTATCCAGGATTAAGGGGCTGCCATACCAGCTAATTCCATACCTTGACATACTGAATATCTTTCACAGAGCTAAGCTCTGGAAGTCCAGCTGTCAGCATGAGTGCAAAAAGAGTGATGATCAGGTTTCCATTTCTCCGCAGGATCAGGTAGGCATCCTCACAACATTGCCGAAACCTACATAGACCATGAAGGACAGTGATATAAATAAAATAAAATCAAGAGAAAGAAAATGTGTAAACAGGATAATTCCAACAGATCAGGGAGATATAGAATAGATTAATCAATAGAACTGCAAAATGACACCATCCCACTGCCACTAAGGATCTGGGGCTTATAAGCAAACGCTGCTTGGCTGACATTGAGTATGCAAAACCTACCTGCCAAATTTCTCTGTGTTTCCTGGTTTTCCCTGCTGGATGACGTGGATGAAGTCATAGGTGAGAATAAATGGACCACGCTCCCTTTTAATTTTAAACTTGGATTTGAAGTTTCCCAGAATGTGACCGAAATCAATGTGGAAAAGCTGTGAGGAAGGATACAAAATAAGAGAACAATGCTGTGTACTAATTATAAGTGACCATACAATTGATACAGGTGCATGCTCTAGGCTGTATGGGGCATGTTTTAGGGAGTGTATAAAACATAATCATCCTTGTTATATGTCACTCAGGCTACATCACATGTCTCACCTGCCCAGTCTTTCTGACCATGATGTTGTCATTGTGTCTATCTCCAATCCCAAGCACATAAGTAGCTACACAGTAGCCAGCACAGGACAAGGTGAACTCTTCAATTGCTTTTTCCAGATCATCCCTAGAAGTAGAAAGAACAACATTGTATTCGAATGGCAATCACAGTACCTGAGTATCTGGCCTGTGGTAAATCCCACACAAAGCAGTGTGTGGTGTTATGCTGCAGTTAATGCCAGGAGACACAGGATAAGGTGGCTTTAGCTGCAGGCACAGGGCTCCATCCAATTGGCCAAAATTGCAATTACTTGATCTTGTAAAGCAGCTCATAAAAGTTACAAATATTTAACTGGTTACAATTAACTAGTTGCATTCCAATTGCGAGTTCCCCGCCCACAATCACTACGGGCTAGTCAAAGCTGCAAAACCGACCGAGTACTGAATAGGACTCGCAGGGCTATTTCAAACGCATCATAGCTGTAGCAGCAATTTAAAATATACTAAAAGTACTTTAAAAGGATGGGAAGGCATGGAAACACTTTGTAATTAATTGCAACAGTCTCAAACCCACAAACAAGCAATTCAAAAACATTTTATGTTTTTTTTTTTTTTTTTGTGTGTGTGAAAATGATTCTGGGACTTAATGGGTTAATACATATTATGGAACACTGTGTATTAAAACAGTTGCTTTGATTATTTTTATTGATTTCAGCTGGATTGCGAGTGATAGCTATAATTACTGACGTCATGACGACTGTCTCATTTACTATTGGCTGTGTCTAAGAAGTATTGAGAGTGTTTAAAAAGTAAATTACGGGCTTGCTTAATCATTGTCAGAGCATATGATCACGTCCAATGGAATCCTACTTACGAGTGCATAGTTTCCGTGTGGAGGCTGTGAGACTGTAGTTGCGGGCTGCAGACAATTGAATGTGTCTAAATGTTCAGAAAAAAATTAGCCCACAGCCAAAATTACGGGCTAGAGGCAATTGTAGGCTTGCAATTGAATGGGGCCCACATTCAGTATAAATACGTGTGAAAAGTTACCCAGCATTGTACTCTTTGATCCAGTTCAGCAGAGCATCCTTGTTGAAGGCAGCAGCAGCTGCGAGGTTGCTGCAGTTTAGCTGGATATCAGCAATGGTCTCTGCTGCAGACACCACCTCAATCATACCACATCGATCTCCAGTTGCCAGACACCCATAAGGCACTATCCTGAAACAACATAATCATTGGTTACTCTCTGTATTAATAAAATTGTGCTGGTTCTTAGATCAATGAGCAAATAAATATAAATGTCCACATTGTAAGCCCAATTGAAGGGGCCCCCATAACTGGGAGAAAACATCTGTGTCACTGATTACTAATCCAACCAGTATTTGAAGAAAATAAATGCAATGTAGCTTTAAAACTTACATATGAATAGCAGATATATTTCTTTTCAACCCCTATTAAGTGTCCAAGGGTGAAAAAAAGATTATGCCCAGGTGTCTGGTCACTGCAAGGAAAGAAAAATTCATGAAGATGTCTACAAATATAGCCTCCTGGGCAGATCCTCTCCCTATGGACACCTGATATTGGGTTGAGAGAAGAACATCAAAGCAAAAAATCCAGACATTCTAAAAGCTATACATTTTTTTTTAATCATATTTTTAAACAAATCTATCTCAATGATACGAGCACTACAGTGGCCCTTTAAATTAATTCACATGCCACTCTCCTCCAAACCAAAAGATGGCGCCATTCACTCTATAACTGCAGTTACAACGCCAAGAGAAATGATCCTCTCACAAGCTTGATGGATACCAAACTGAATGACTACAACATATTTATAATTAATATTATGGAAAATATTTAGTATTTAGCCCAGAAGACCAGATTTTCAGGACGATGTACAATCTTAAGTGAATGCATGGATTTGTTTATTAACAGACAGATCTGTAGAGAATGAAGGTCTGGAATGGGACATACAGCAGATATACATATGTGCGGCTTGTTATCTGCAGATCTGATTCCCAAACCCCTAAATTTATCCTTTAACAATGTAGGAACGTAATGTCTACAAAAATCAAAAGGAGCTCCTCAGCTCAACACATTTAAAACAAAAAGGCAAGACATGTGCAATACTTTACATAAAAACCAGAATGAAAACAAGAGGTCTTCTCTGGAGATGGGCAACGATAGGCTTGAGTATTCAGTTCTACTTTCCTGAAAAACTCCCAGTATACAGTAGGTGGTAGCGATTAAAGTCACACAGCAGATGTCCCAGAAATGAAATGTACAAAAATAAACATAACCGTGAATGTTTTTCAAAAAATGTGTGTACTTTATTAAAATATTAAAAAAAAGGAGAAAAACATTTTAAACAAACACTTTCTGCTATGCAAGCCATGATCAAAAAAATGACAATTTTTGAAGACGGTTTACAAGTAAAGGAATCCATTTTGTGTTGTTTACATCACTTCTTAGGAGCTGGATCATAAGTGTATATTTTTGTATAGAGGGATAGGCTGGGTGGACGGAAAAGGTAGAAGTCAGAGAACATGGTTAGACAACTGAATGAGATTGAAATTGGCATCCCATTCCTTTCCAGGTCCAGACTCTGACAGCTTACATTTTTCAAGGATTGCTCTCCGGGAAAGTAAACGCCCCTCTGACACACACAACTTTCACAAATGTATCATGGATGCCTCCAGAATCCGGCAGAGGCATCATCATTTTTTTCAAGTGAAACACAGGCTTAAGGACTTTTCCTGCTTATGCACTAAGTCAGACTCAAAATTTGTAAAAATGTTTTTTTTTTTGTACAATGGTCCTTAAATAATGGACGCTGAATGAGTATTATTTATATATTACCACCTCCTCTCTGACTCTCCCTATGTAGGGCCATTAATTAACTCTTGACGTGGAGTGATAAGGAAAATGGCACGCCTAGTTTGATCAATGAGAATGCCTTTTGTAATGGGTAAATATGATATTATAAAATGTATAATAGAAGTTTTGGTACAGCGACAGAACTGGATGAATGAAAAGGGGGCTATAATTGTGGCCAGGTTTTGTAGGTGACAAGTTGAAGTGAAGTGTTGCCAGGCTCAAAGGGTCACTTGGCGTTACTCCATGACAGTCCATCCAGCCAGCAGTGCAATGTTCACGGGCACCAGGCCAGTAACTTCCCTTCCAGAGGCTGTGCAATGACAGCTGTGATCCCCAGAGGAGCAGCAGGAGGGGATTATAAAAACATCCTTGTCAGAAGAGGCTCTGACAAGAGTCATGGAGAGGGCAGCTCCCTAAGGGGAACATGTATAGGATATCAAGCTCCTCACCTGTCAGGACCCAGTGTTTAGGACATAAATGGCAATGCAATGAGCCTAGAAAATACCACACCCAGAAAGTAGCCACATCATGAAAGAAACAGCTTAAAGGTACTTAGGTTCTGAAGAGGTAAGGTTGTTGGGTCAATGATAAAACTCATTTTAAGTAAACCGAATGGGCAGATTGGATGGGCACTTTTATCCTTATAAACCACCAAATCTAGGTTTCTAAAAAGGTTACAACAAAGATAGTTTATATAGGACAATACATTTTGAAGTCTGTCTTTGTAGTATTGCTACTCGTCAAATGAGTATTATTGCTAGCAATCAAATAATCTAAATAAAATATTAATTTAATATTAATGCTTTAAACTCTGGTTCTAAAGTTCATAGCAGATGCATAGGAAATGGTAAGCAGTGTTATATTACAGAACTCATAGTAAGTGGGATAAGCATATATATGAAATGGATGCTGGGTCCACAGGTAGCTCATTTATGGATCAGTCCTGTCACAGGACTGAATATGAAAAGTTGCAGCTGCAGATGTAGACTGTATTAGGGATTTGCATAGATTAGAGAAATTGGCATCTAAGTGGCAGATGATATTTAATATGAATAAATGTAAAGTTATGCATCTGGGAAGGAAAAATAGTCATGCAATTTGTAATCTTAATGGAGCAAATCTAAGGGTATCAGATATTGAAAGGGATTTGGGAGTGCTTGTGGACAACCATCTAGGTAACAGTGCTCAAAGCCAAGCAGCAGCTGCAAAGGCAAATATAATATTAGCATGTATTAAGAAGGGTATAGAAGCAAGGGAAGCAAATATAATTCTGCCACTATACAAATCTCTAGTACGCCCTCATTTGGAATATGGAGTACAATTTTGGGCACCACTTCATAAAAAGGACATTTTAGAGCTGGAAAAAGTACAGAGGAGGGCAACAAAACTAATAAGGGGAATGGAGGGGCTAAGTTATGAAGAAAGACTAACCAAATTAAACTTATTTACTCTAGAAAAAAGGAATCTAAGAGGAGATATGATTACCTTATATAAATATATCCAGGGTCAATACAAGGCTTTGTCAAATTAACTTTTTGTGCCAAGAGGTTTTCAACTGACAAGAGGACATTCCTTGAGGTTAGAAGTAAAAAGATTCCACCTTAAATAAAGAAAAGGGTTCTTCACAGGAAGGTTGGTTAATCTGTGGAATTCTCTACTAAAGGAGGTGGTGACATCAGATTTGATAGATAACTTTAAAGAGGGATTGGATATATGTTTAAATAAAAAGGGCATTAAGGGCTATCCTGAATAAATAGAAAGTATTGATCCAGGGATGAATCTGATCGCCAGTATCTGGGGTCAGGAAGGAATTTTATATCGTTTTTTCCCTGTTGAGACAACCGGCAAAGGTTCACTGGGATTTTTTTTCTGTTTACCTTCCTCTGGATCAATTAACAATAAATCTGCGTATTGCAGATCAGAGGAGATCTAAAAAAGGTTGAACTTGATGGACTAATGTCTTTTTTCAACCTAAATTACTATGTAACTATGTATTACACATTATGGATGTTGTTACACTTACACATTAACTCTTATTAAAAAAAAACACAACAACTATCGTCTAGGTTCTGTAAGTTCTTCAAGGGCTACAAAGTCAATTACTGAAAGCTGCTGTGTATATATTTTCAACAAGAACATGATGTGATTGTTGCATTTAGAACTATTTTTACTGCTTAGGCATGAATACATTTAGTTCTCTAAGTTTCCAAATATCTATAAAATAGTAAAAAACAAACAAACACTAAATATCTGTACTATCGCATGGAATATGTTTTAAGAGGGACCAAATCCAAAAGTCCTGCAGCATTAACAAGGTAGCTAGTTCATAGAGCACAAATCTGTATAAGGACGGATAGGAAGTTGCATCTAACCTGAGGTCAAGTCCAGACTCCTTCCACAGCATGTCCATCAGACGGAGAAGCTGCAGCGTTAGCATATCCTGTCGTAGATCTGCACAGTAAAACACATATCAGAGGGGGGCCACACAATATATAGCTTCATGAATGCCTGTCTTTAAAATCCAGGGTCTACCAGCAGCAACATATGATCACTTTTGCAGTTACATTATTGTCACTATCCCCTTTTAAAATTTACAAATTGGAAGCTTGGCCAATTTGTATCCCAATTTGGGAGTTGATATTGATCCCCACCCAGTGGATGTTTCATACAGGATATATTTCTTGGAACTTAAGGCTTCAAAGCAAAATAAATTATCTATATAAAGTGAAATTTCTGTCCTTCTGAAGCATTATTACTGTTCTTGGTTATCACATCTCCTGCCCTCAATCCTCCTCACCATCTCCATTCTTAAAGATGATTCCTATAGAGTCCCCTCCGAATCCTCTGTTGTTGTAAACTATCCACAGCGGTTTCATTTTGGAGTCCATGAATTTGCACTTTTCTACACTGTAGATAAAAAACAAAACAAAAAAAAAACAGAATTAGCAACATCCAAAGAAGTCAAAGTAAATTGTCTGGCAAGACGCAAATACCCGTGATGGATGACAATGAAAGAACAGAAGCAAGAGACAGGCTAGAATGAATAAAGTGAAATTCAAAAAGGAGAATGTAGTGCATAGCTAGCAGAGACCACAGTGCTCTGACCACAAGAAGGGAGTGCGTCAGACAGGTGTGTGAGAGTAGCACTGCCAGGAATAAGAGTATAAAACCTACTGCCAGAGAGGAAATAAAGTATATAAATCAGGACTGAAAAGGGTAGAAATGAAATACACGAGTGAAGGGTGCGATGGGAGTGCCTGTATTGAGAGCACAACCTGGAAATACTCTTTCATTACGCTGCATATGAATTAGGTTTTTTGTTGAATGAGCAGAACCACCCATTCTCCAGCAGTTAAAACATAACATTAAACAATAGATGCCATAATGGCACCACAATTAACTCACACAAGTTCGGACAGTGTAACACTGGGGTTAAGAGGTGACTGGATGTCGGTGAGAGCCTCCCGGTAGGCGTTCTGTTTCAGGCAGGCATGCATGTTCTCTTTGCTTTTTGCCCTGCTTTGTTTCATTGCATTTAGCTTAATCAGTCCATTCAATGTGCGTAGCTTGTTTAAGGCCTCCACCTAGAAAGGCAAGGGCAAAATTAGTTATAAAAATTAAGCTAACTTACAAAATAATAGATAAGTAATAATTTTAAGTGTAACAGAACTTGGTGGATTGTGAGAATACTATAGACCGACTGGGCATGGAATTAGTCCTGTGAAGTAATGTTTGGCTGCCCCATTATCTGAGAAAAATGTCTTGTAACTAAATTCTACCTATTATATGTTATGCCTCCTGAGGAAAATGGTTGCTGGAAGGTAGGTTGTATATTACACAGAGTAACTGACTAATTTGAACCTTTAAAACAAACAAAAAGCATCCATAAACGATCTAAAGAACTCAACTAAAGAGCAAATTACAGTTTTTTTTTTAAAAACAAACATTCTTAAAAAAAAATAAAAATAAAAAAATCACTGTTTTTTTAAAACATTCTTAAAAAAAAAAAAAGTGTTTGCTTTTTTCTAAAGTAAACCATTCCTGAGTTTAACACGACTGTTGTACTAATATGCAAACGAGGGGCTCCTGAATACTACTAAGTTGCTTTCATTGGATAATTAATATCAAAGAGTGGAACCCAATGTTGCAAAAGACAAGCTGATGTCATAAACCTGGACTGTAGTCTACGCTAGTGTTTCCATTAAACAGCCAGGGGAGAAGATAAACTTGTAAACAAACAAATTTAATTCAATGAAATTTCTGCCAAAGTATTAAGGTTTAACATGCTTTTAAGTTTAAAGGACTTGCTTCTATATTCTGTCAATTTAGGGTATAATTATATAAGAGTTAAAAAAAACATGAGTATAAGTGTGCCGTCACATTCACTCTGGTGTATTTGATATCATGCTTTACCAATCTAATGAAGACCTGGGTACAGGACTGACACCGGTATTATACACAAGGCATAATGAGAACATTATGGAGACAATCCAGAACTGAACATCTGTGCAAACACAATCTTCTCTACATGCCCCTAACAGAAAATGGAAATGGATTCAAGCTGGACAGGCAGGAACCTGACAAAGGGTTTGGGCATATTATATTAAAATGCTGAACAGTACTTGCCTATGACCTTGTCTGATTTAGAAGTCACCTGTTCCTAAATAAGAAAAATGGGTGCTTAGGTCAGCTATCCAAACTGACAGCTTCTATTTAATTCTGGTCCCTGAGCTCATCTCTACAAGGGGAACTCCCATCTTTTGTTAAGTCTACCCAGACTTGGCACTGGTCATGGCACACCCATCCTGGCAGGCGGATTTGTTGATTTGTGTTACCTGTCTGGAGAGCACTTTCATGTGAGCAACACTTCCACGACAGTATGCCTCCAGCAACAGACCAAACTGGACAGACACTGTGGGGATGTGAACTTCAGATCTGCAATCAAAAATACAAAAATATTTAAAAACAAGACAAAAAACAAAACAAAACACAAATGACTGCTAACCAAATGGCCTTTGGTATGGAATAAATTACCTGCACTGGCATGAGACCCAAGAAAACTTTTATTCAATTTCAAATTCAAAATATTCTTGAACTCAAATCATGCCCATTACCATGTTTCATCGTTCAAAGACAAAACCATTTTAAGGCACAATTTTGGACAAATCTAAGCTCCCACGTTTTGATGTATTAATGTCCTATTAAAATTCTATACACATATACGTCCAATGGCAAAGATCACTATCCTTGGAAGACAACCTGCATAAATATTTCCATTTAGATTTTCACAATTCCACTAAAAGTCCAGTAAACCAATGCATTGCAGGGTCCACTGGAAGCTAAATATACAATCCATGGTCCAATGTCAATAAAAGAGAATGGGAAGCTAAAGCTCTTCTGATCCAGATGTTCATGGCAGCAAAACATTCTATTGCTTCAAATTGGAAACAAGGAAAAGTTCCAAATTGGTCCGAAATTTTTACAAAAATTAATAAAACGAGATTAGAAAGAAATACAGAAGAATTCAGGATTTCCTGTCTTCCGTTAAAAAAGTGGACAATATGGGATAAAAAGCATGATTGATAAGGGGTCATTCTCTTTCTGGATGTGTGAAATTATAGATAGCTCTCCCCTCTCCCCTGCCCCTTCTTGCCCAACACTTTCCGGTCCGGTAACATTGTGTTTTTTTTCTCCTTTTCTTTGGATTTCACTTGATTATTACTTTTGGAGACTAGTATCCTAAGTCCCAATGAATAGCCCTAAGATCTGTTACATTTAAAACATAAGATGATATTTAAAAGGTCATAAAGAAGTTAAATATTCAAATGTAGTGCTCAATTGGGTCTAGTGAATAATGTGGGCCATAAATTGATGTTTGACATGGTTTAGAAAGAATGGGTCTTTATCGGCTACTAGCAGAGATAATTAATGATAACTTTACCACCTTTGGTATAAACAAATTTGTGAATAATCGATATTTAATATTTATGGGAATAGTATTGTATAATCAAGAGGTGAACTATGATTTTACTTAAATGTTGTTGATTTTTGTATTGCCTGAAAATTTTCAATAAAAAAATAAATAAAAATAAAATAAAATGAGAGAATGGGCATAGGTTACACAATTACAGTGGTGAATAATTTTTTTTTACACATCAATACCACTTGACTTTAAATTGAAGCGGACCTGGTTTGGTACTGGACTTGCATCTCCCCTTTCTGGGCTTCTCTAGTTTGGACACAATTAATGCTGGACTGGTCCAGATTCCATTACAGGGAATGGTCGATAGAGAATTCAAATCATTTTCACTCTTTTTCCACAAACCATGGGTCTTTTTGTGCATTGATATAATGTTTAGAGTCTCAAGGCACTTTTGAAAGTTTTAACATGCCAGGTACAATTTAAAATATTTCAAAATTACTGACGACTCATGTTGCACTGAGCTTAATTAAAATAACTACTATAGAGGTCTTATACATGACTCTTTAAAGAATACTTTGGTAGGTCTTGAAAGAAAAAAACGAAAAGAAAAAAAAAATCTTCTCTTTTATATGTGCAACTCAAACAATCAATATTTTTCAATGACCTGTCCAGCCTGCATATACCCTGGTTCTATCCACACCCTGAACATATTGGGTTGAATGTGGAGCTGCCCATGGGAAGAGCTACCCAACTGGCATATTACAATTGTAGTATGGTAGTTGGTGATTCCTAGAACGTGTGTGTGTGTGTGTGTAGACTGCGCCCAGCCTAGGGTTACCCTGCTCTTGGGCTCGCTACACTGTGCCACAGTACTTTCTTTATTTCCTAGTGAGACAGGATGCAGGGTAGCGAAGAGTACAAAGGAAGCGTCGAGTTCCGAGCAAATGTTCTCTCAGTCAGATGCATTGAGTATCGAAAAAAAGTTCTGAAGTAGTGGAGTACAGAGGGTCCACTATTTAATATCTACATACATATCAATCTGTATGTGTGTTTAAATAAAAAAAAAAATATATATATATATAATATATATATAATAAAATATATGGTGGGCAAAAAAGAGCGATAGAAGCCCTCCACCATACAGTAGTACAGTAAATACAGTAGTACATCTGTGTTCACATTTGAATGTCTAAAACAAGTTAAATAATCTGTTTCCAGCTCAGAATTCCGAGTGATACAGTTATTACACTGCATTCTGGGAAGCTGAGCTGGGACATGCATATGTGCCAGAAATGCCTTGCACTTCAATCCATAAAATATTTTAAACATGGCTACCTTTGCATAAAAGCTGTGTAACACAGCGGGCATAAGCTTAAAGCCATATTTACTGTACTACTGTACGGCAGAGGGCTTCTATCGCTCTTTTGCCCACCATATATTACATGATTGTTGTGGGGAACTACCTCCTCATAAGGTCCACAGCACAAGCTGGGATCCTGCTCCCGGCTGATAATAGCCAGTAGGCTTGAAACCGCTGTACGTGGATGGCATTCTCAGCTTGTGTATAATCCAACCTTGGCTTTGCATATAAGTGGTGTACTTCAGCGGGCATATGCTTAAAGGCAGCCATGTTTAAAATGGTTTATGGATTGAAGAGTGAGGCGTTTGTGGGCACATTTGCATTTCCCTGCTCAGATTCCCAGAATGCAGTGTAATAACTATTTCTTGGATTTCTGAACTGGAAACAGTTTGTTTTTAAATTTGTTTTAGACATTCAAATGTGAACATATATGTATTATTTATTTAATAATTATTAATTGTTTAAGTGCACAGTGAAAGGTTTAACAAAAGATTTAACGATTCTTTAGAGAGTCCTTTATAAGACAACCAAAGGGCCTTTAAATTAAAAACATTACACAGTATATGTATTATATGGATTAAATCACAAAAAGTAGGCAGACTGAAGCGCTTTCATTAAATTAAAAAAACAGCCAAACATATAAATATAAAAAGTGTATCCATAAATAAACCCTTTTGGTAAAAATACTCCCTGAGAAAGGAAATATTTTTCTATATACAAAGAATTGATGTACTAATGTTTCTGACAGGGAAAACTAAAAACAGACCCTCAGTTTCCTCTCCAAGCTATTATGATGGTAGCTCACTCCCATGAAGTATTCCATATTTATATCAGTAATTGCATGGAGCCCTGGGCGGCCTGAACATGCAGAGTAAGGGTACAAAACAGGGAGATGGGGACAAAATAACAGAAAAAGTCAGTGTGCATAACTATTCACCTCCCTAAAGTCAATACTTTGTAGAGCCACCATTTGAAGCAATCACAGCTCCAAGTCGCTTTGGATAAGTCTCTATGAGCTTGCCACATATTACCACTGGGATTTCTGCCCATTCCTCCTTGCAAAACTGCTCCAGCTCCTTCAAGTTGGATGGTTTGCGCTTGTGAACAGCAATCTTTAAGGCTGACCACAGATTTTCTCGGATTGAGGTCTGGGCTTTGTTTAGGCCATTCCAACACATTTACATATTTCCCCTTAGACCACTCAAGTGTTGCCTTAGCAGTGTGTTTGGGGTCATTGTCCTGCTTTAAGGTGAACCTCCATCCTAGACTCAAATCATGCACAGAGTGGTACAGGTTTTGGTCAAGAATATCCCTGTATTTAGCACCATCCATCTTTCCCTCAACTCTGACCAGTCTCAGCCGCTAAATGCCACCACCATGTTTCTCTGTGGGGATGGTGTTCTTTGGGTAATGTAATGTGTTGGGTTTGCTCCAGACATAGCGTTTTCTTTGATGGTCGAAAAGTACAATTTTTAGTCTCATTCTGGGAATCAGAGCACCTTTCTCCATACATTTTGGGAGTCTCACAGAGGCCCTTTCGCAAACTCAAAAGGTGCCATTTTGTTTTTTCTGAAAGTAATGGCTTTCTTCTGGCCACTCTGCCATAAAGCCCAACTCTATGGGGCGTACAGCTTATTGTCGTCCTATGTACAGATACTCCAGTCTCTGCTGTGGAACTCTGCAGCTCCTCCAGGGTTACATTGGGTCTCTGTACTGCCTCTCTGATTAATGCCCCCCTTGCCCGGTCCGTGAGTTTTGGTGGGTGGCTGTCTCTTGGCAGGTTTGCTGTTGTGCCATGTTCTTTCCATTTGGTTATGATAGATTTGATGGTGCTCCTGGGGATCATCAAAGATTTAGATATTGTTTATAACCTAATTCTGACTTTTACTTCTCAACAACATTGTCCCTTACTTGTTTGGAGAGTTCCTTGGTCTTCATGGCAGTGTTTGGTTGGTGGTGCCTCTTGCTTAGGTATTGCAGCCTCTGGGGCCTTTCAAAAAAGGTGTGTATATGTAATGACAGATCATGTGACACTTAGATTGCACACAGGTGGACATCATTTCACTAATTATGTGACTTCTGAAGGTAATTGGTTGCACCAGAGCTTTTTATGGGCTTCATAACAAAGGGGGTGAATACATACGCACATGCCAATTTTCTGTTTTCTATTTCTATAAAATAGTTTTATGTATATATTTTTCTCTTATATTTAACTTCACCAACTTTGAATTTTATGTAATGGATCAGAACACAATAGTCTGATTAACAAAACATTGAACTTAAGGCTGTAATGTAACAAAATAGATAAAAGTCAAGGGGGTGAATACTTTTGCAAGGCACTGTATAAGCACTCCGATTACTATACAGGAGATGCAGAAAGAATCTAAATATCAAGATTTAAATGTGCAGAAAATGGCTAATACAATGCATCAGCAGTTTTGCAAGCCATTTCATTTTTAATATCAAGTATTGTTTTTATTTGGTACTGGGAACTTCGAGGTTCTCAGAAAGGCAGCATTAAAATTGAATGAGTAACGAAGCGTGAATCCTAATGCTGCAAAAGGCAAGCTGTGGTCATTTAATGTTCTATAAAAATATTATGTAACATTAAAGGTCCACTGTAGCTCAAGAAAAACAGGGCACTTGTTTGTCCAGTATGTACCAAACTATCAATATTAGCAGCTGTGTAAGCCATGGGCATACAGCATGTTTTTTAAAAATCAGATTTTTTGAAGACTGTTTTCTGTTTGTTTTGTCACCTCCTCAGAGCTAAATCATGATGGTGTGTGTTTAAGCTATTAGTGAAGAAAGAGCAGGGAGGGAAGGAGGGAACAGAGAGCCATTGTAAAGAAAATTGGGTAAGAAAGAAGATTGGATACAAAATAAATAGAAGAATTCCCATTTCCTCTCAATGTCCCAGAAGCAGACATTGTGCATCATTCACCTCAACAACCGCTCTCCAGAAAAGTAAACATCCCTCTCAAACACAACATCCACCAACATATCATTAATGTCTCCAAAGTCCTTCAGACATGAGTCAGACAAAGTATTTAACCAATGTTTCCCATTAATCCGTGGTATTTAAGGGATTAGTTCAAATTACACGGTAAAAGTAAGTTTACAAGATGTTTTAATTCAGAAAATGTATTTTATATTTATTATTTTGTTATACATCAGCTAAAGTAACAGGCTTCTAGTTTTCATTTACACAGTAAGAATCAGGTTAAATAATGTTCCATGGCTAAACGCATGTGGTGTTCTTTAAAGTTACGAGTGTGTCACAGCATAGATTGAGTCTATTATTTCCACAAACCTCAGATGCCAGAAGAGGAACTGTCCTATCCTCCGGTTAGCGAGAGCTCTCTGCAGTAGGAAGCGGGAGAGAGCACAGTCCAGAAATGGTTCATACTTCAGCACTTGTACCAGTTGCAGGAGATACTGGGAGAGTTCCTCATCACTAAGATAAACATAGGACAGGTTATCAAGCACATACAGTATGCCCTGCTTAAAGCCGATTCACTATAGAGCTGTTTTTCCTGCCTGGGCTCTTTTAATGCTAAACCCTGCTATAACGCTTTTTTGCCTGCCAGATCCCTTTTAACGCTCTGATTTTTTTATAGCATTGCCCTGCTCTGATTCGCTATAACACTTTTTTTCTCTCTAAAGACAACAGAATCCAGCATGACATAGAAGCTTCAAAATCAATAATTTAAAGTTCATATTTCTGCTAATGCTCAGTTTGTGTTATGTTTGCTGTTTCTTTGAAGTTCATATAAAACCAAAAAAGTTTAAATTTCAATTGAAATCGTGTTTTCTTTTTTTTTCCATTGGTTCCTTTATCTCTATCTTCCCCATGTTAAACTGCCCCGTTTAGAACGGTTTCGCTTAGCACTCCTATTGCCAGGAATCTATCTACAGCGTTACACGAGGTATATCTGTACTTTGGTCAGGGCCACATATACATTACAGCATGTAGATGTCCATATTTGGCAAACTAAGTGAAGATTCACCTTTTTGCCATGTAAATAACAACAATGTGAACCTTAACTTGTTGACCAGATGTTGATGGAATCGACCAGTATTTGCTCCTGTCAATTAGTTACAAAATTATTGTTTTTACTGCAATTTTCTGTAGTTACATATAATGTATGTCAACGGTGGGCAACTTGGAGCTACAAGGGCTAGCAATAGTGCAGGATATCTGGAGCTCAATCTGATTACATCTGATCCAACTTCTCTCAAGCAGACATACACAGAGGATCTGGACTGTTGGCAGGTCCCATAGGACCAAGTTGCCCTTTACTGGTATAAATTCTCTGTTTGCAGGCGATGATAGTTCCAGATGCTGTACATAATCACCTAGCAGGGTTCTATAGTTACATACTGTGTAAGCTATCACCCATCCCCTCCATGCATCTCACATTATAGACTCTACATACGATCTTCTTGAAGGTATTGTTATTTGCAGACTTTGCATATACTCTCTCTCCGAGCAGGTTTCTATAGTTACAGACACGGTGTGACTCATGGTTGATAAGATGCATGTTGTCACAGTTTCCCAGGTTACCCACCTCATCTGCTTCAAACAGTTGACTGCATATTCTCTCACATACTGGTCGGGATAGTTAAAATCAAGCAGCTCCAGAGCATCTCTTGGAGGAAGTTTGGACCAGATCTGCAGCAGTGCTTGAAGCTTTAAATAAGAGAAAAGAACAACTAGTCACAAACTTGATCCGTTATCAGAGCTACATGCACACACTAATTTATATATATATAATTCTTTAATTTATTATGAATGATTTATTACATAAATAACATTGTATCACATATGTAGTTGTGAGCGTACGGGCCGTTTCTCACGCTTGCGGGCTCGCACCGCGGCCCTGCGCGAGCCGCGGCCCTCGCTTAGCGAGGGCTGCAGGCAAGGGCCTCCGTTGCTGGGATGGAGGGCCGAAGGAGCTCCATCCCAGCAACTGAGGCCCTCGCAAAGCAAGGGCCTCGGTTGCTAGCATGGAGCGCGAGCCGCGGCCCTCGCGTAGCCATACGGGCCGTTGCTCGCGCTTGCGGGTTCGAAGGGCTCGCACAGCGAGCCGCGGCCCTCGCATAGCGAGGGCTGCGGGTAAGGGCCTCGGTTGCTGGCATGGGGCGCGAGCCACGGCCCGCGCGTAGCCGTACGGGCCGTTGCTCACGCTTGTGGGCTCGCATAGCGAGAGCTGCGGGCAAGGGCCTCAGTTGCTGGGATGGAGCGCCCATGCCAGCAACTGAGGCCCTCGCCTCGCGGCCCTCTGGTGGATGTGTCATGTGGGTGAGGTCATCCAGTCAGGCCTGGTTGTTATGTTTAGAATATTCTCTGGGGGTGTGGTGTTGGTTGCATCACCATGGTTACCGAGGTGATTGACACGCGGAGGCAGGGAGTGGCGCATGGACAGCTCATCATAGCCTTAAAGTGGTGCATGGGCTGCAGATATGGTGAGTGAGATCAGGGTGTGTGTGTTAGAAGGGGGCAAAGAGAGACAGAGGGGGAATAGACACAGGGGAGGCGGAGGGGAATGAGAGACAGGGGAGGCAGAGGGGAATGAGAGACAGGGGAGGGATAGAGGGGGCAAAGAGAGACAGGGGAGGGATAGAGGGGGCAAAGAGAGACAGGGGAGGGATAGAGGGGGCAAAGAGAGACAGGGGAGGGATAGAGGGGGCAAAGAGAGACAGGGGAGTGATAGAGGGGGCAAAGAGAGACAGGGGAGGGATAGAGGGGGCAAAGAGAGACAGGGGAGGGATAGAGGGGGCAAAGAGAGACAGGGGAGGGATAGAGGGGGCAAAGAGAGACGGGGGAGGGATAGAGGGGGCAAAGAGAGACGGGGGAGGGATAGAGGGGGCAAAGAGAGACAGGGGAGGGATAGAGGGGGCAAAGAGAGACAGGGGAGGGATAGAGGGGGCAAAGAGAGACATCGGAGGGATAGAGGGGGCAAAGAGAGACAGGGGAGGGATAGAGGGGGCAAAGAGAGACAGGGGAGGGATAGAGGGGGCAAAGAGTGACAGGGGAGGGGGCAAAGAGTGACAGGGGAGGGGGCAAAGAGTGACAGGGGAGGGGGCAAAGAGTGACAGGGGAGGGGGGCAAAGAGTGACAGGGGAGGGGGCAAAGAGTGACAGGGGAGGGGGCAAAGAGTGACAGGGGAGGGGGGCAAAGAGTGACAGGGGAGGGGGGCAAAGAGTGACAGGGGAGGGGGGCAAAGAGTGACAGGGGAGGGGGGCAAAGAGTGACAGGGGAGGGGGGCAAAGAGTGACAGGGGAGGGGGGCAAAGAGTGACAGGGGAGGGGGGCAAAGAGTGACAGGGGAGGGGGGCAAAGAGTGACAGGGGAGGGGGGCAAAGAGTGACAGGGGAGGGGGGCAAAGAGTGACAGGGGAGGGGGGCAAAGAGTGACAGGGGAGGGGGGCAAAGAGTGACAGGGGAGGGGGGCAAAGAGTGACAGGGGAGGGGGGCAAAGAGTGACAGGGGAGGGGGGCAAAGAGTGACAGGGGAGGGGGGCAAAGAGTGACAGGGGAGGGGGGCAAAGAGTGACAGGGGAGGGGGGCAAAGAGTGACAGGGGAGGGGGGGCAAAGAGTGACAGGGGAGGGGGGGCAAAGAGTGACAGGGGAGGGGGGGCAAAGAGTGACAGGGGAGGGGGGGCAAAGAGTGACAGGGGAGGGGGGCAAAGAGTGACAGGGGAGGGAGAGAGAGGGGGCAAAGAGAGACGGGGAGGGAGAGCGGGCAAAGAGAGACAGGGGAGGGAGAGAGGGCAAAGAGAGACAGGGGAGGGAGAGAGGGGGCAAAGAGAGACGGCGAGGGAGATGAGGCAAAAAGAGACGGGGAGGGAGAGGGGGCAAAGAGTGACAGGGGAGGGATAGAGGGGGCAAAGAGAGACAGGGAAGGGAGAGAGGGGGCAAAGAGAGACAGGGAAGGGAGAGAGGGGGCAAAGAGAAACAGGGAAGGGAGAGAGGGGGCAAAGAGAGACAGGGAAGGGAGAGAGGGGGCAAAGAGAGACAGGGAAGGGAGAGAGGGGGCAAAGAGAGACAGGGAAGGGAGAGAGGGGGCAAAGAGAGACAGGGAAGGGAGAGAGGGGGCAAAGAGAGACAGGGAAGGGAGAGAGGGGGCAAAGAGAGACAGGGAAGGGAGAGAGGGGGCAAAGAGAGACAGGGAAGGGAGAGAGGGGGCAAAGAGAGACAGGGAAGGGAGAGAGGGGGCAAAGAGAGACAGGGAAGGGAGAGACGGGGCAAAGAGAGACAGGGAAGGGAGAGACGGGGCAAAGAGAGACGGAGGGAGAGAGGGTGCAAAGAGAGACAGGGGAGGGAGAGAGGGGGAAAAGAGAGACAGGGGAGGGAGAGAGGGGGAAAAGAGAGACATGGGAGGGAGAGAGGGGGAAAAGAGAGACAAGGGAGGGAGAGAGGGGGCAAAGAGAGACAGGAGGGGGGAGGGAAAGACATGGAGAGAGAAATGTTTGGGGAAAAAACTTGATCTTGCCATCATTTTTTGACGGGCAAGTCGCTAGTAATATATATATTAATTTGACTTGTGCATACACTTGGAAATCAGCTTTGTTCTGTAAATGACAGTATAAGGAGCAGCATATATTGGTATCAGGTCATATTTCTATATGGAATTTTCTGTCTGATATTAACGTACAATGAAGAGATAGATACCAGATGTTTTCTGAGGTATCACAACTCCTAGCTAATCTTTCTTAGAACAAGGTACTGAATATAGTAGCAATTCCACAGGAAATATGCTGGGAGATCCTTATAAACCTCACCCTTAAACTGACTGCTTTTTATGCAGATCCTCTCTTTTTGTCTTTTTTAAATTTTTAAATGTATTTGTTTCTCTTTTTTGCTCTCTCTTTCTAGTTTGCTTTCTTTAAATTTATTTTTCTTTATTACTCTGTCTTTAATATATTTTTTTGGGTGTATGTATTTTTTGGTTAAATCTCGGTTTTATTTATTTTTGCACTTGTATTTCTCTATGGTTTTGTTCTTTTTAATATTTGTGGTTTGCTTCTTAAAATAACTATTTTTATCATTGCTTTTCTTTCTAAGTTTCTCATATTATAACTTTTTTTTTGATTAATGTATATTCCCCTCATCTATTGAAAGCCACTAATGACACCCCATAATTGTGTTTCTAAATGCAGAACTTTTGTTACAATGAAAGTAACGCCGGGCCAGATTTCTGTACACAACAACTTCCTGTCATGTCTGCGATTAGACATCCAGACAATGCTCTGATAAATAAGGAAGCAGAGACACACTCCTCATGGTTAATAAACATGTCTCTGGAAGATTCCTGAATGACCACCTTGGCCTGAGCAAAAGGCACAAAACACATTAGGCTTTTATCAGTGCTTTTACTTTCTTTTTGGGTGCTTCATTTTCCATATTTTGATTATGTTTCTGTTCAGGCTTCCTAAATGACAATCAAAGATCTGGATTATCACTTGGCTATATGGAAGTTTCATGGATTATGCATACATCTAATAGAGGAGAGTCAGTCGTATATGCAAACATTTTTTTGTATGAAGATATCTCAAAATAAACATTATTAAATTTACCCTAAAGTTTGCAAAACTGCTTCAGTTTTCTGGCAGTTCATTTTGATAAGGAATGCGCCTGAATATCCAATAAAATTAGCATAAAATTCAAAATTTGTTGTGGCTAATCAGGTGTGTGTATAATCAAAAAAAACAAACACGTTCTAATATGAGAAACTTAGAAAGAAAAGCGAGAATGATAAAAATAGCCATTTTAAAAAGCAAACAACAAATATTAAAAAGAACAAAACCATAGAGAAATACAAGTGCAAAAATAAATGAAACCGAGATTAAAACGAAAAATAAATACACCCAAAAATATATTAAAGACAGAGTAATAAAGAAAAATAAATTTAAAGAAAGCAAAATAGAAATAGAGAGCAAGAGCAAAAGAGAGAGAGAGAAAAAAAAAAGACAAAAATAGAGGATCTGAATAAAAAGCAAAGAACAAAGGGACCATGCTGCTAAAGAGAGCAGGGAATATGTCCTGAAGCTGGATCCTTCAGTCATTGTGCAATGAAGAACGACTGTACAGAACAGGCATGTTTTTATGGAAATGACTTCCAGTACAGGTGATCCATATATAATGTAGAAGGTCTATGGATTTATAGCACACGGTAACAGTGGAGCCCATGTGTCTGTTAGCAGTGTGCAATCAGAGGGTTCAGACAGGAGGCTTTCATTCTCTAAAAGGCAGCTTGGAAGGAAGCAGAGGTCTGAGTGACCCGAGAAGAGTGAGGAAATTCCAAAAATACAGCTTGCGGAGTGTTTACATTCCCCTGCTGTAAATCTGGAAGGGAAGTGAGGGCTTCAGAGGAGCTCTGTGACCAGGAGAGATAATCAGCCATCAAAATGCAAGGCCGGAGGACGCCCAGAGACCAAAGGATGTCTAAAAACAGCTCTGCACCCACACAACCGCCAATCAGCGAGAGCAGACAGGAAACAGTCTTATTACAGCCCTGTCCAGCTGCACTTTTCTTTTTAAACCTATTTTTGAATACTGTGTATTCTTACTTGTCCCATTTATATAGGTCTGTATAGTGAGCAGACCAAATATATCTCATACATGGTTTCAAATTATAATTATGTAGAGAGAATATTCATCTGCACAAATAACACAAGTGTATTTGTAACCTTTGTCCGGGTTTATGCAGTCAGTCTGCTGCTTTGGCATCCGGGACCAGCGTATTACCATTGTCTCCCTTCGTAAAAGAGACATGGCAACATCACAAGAGTGTAAAAACAGGGGATTCATTTTAGAACATATATTATTTATTTTTTAAAGGTTTCAAACTTATTTCAAAGTTGCCCCACAAAGTGCTGCCCACTCTCCCAGCCAATCATACAGACTTATAGGAAAACAAAAAATGGGATATAGCCAATCACCGGACAAGAGATCAAAGTCAGATTTTAACTATAAAGATAAACATTAGATGCCGACATATTCAGTAATGGTAGTATGCTGTTAGTGTGTTTGAGTAGGTACATGCAACTGTGGTCATTTATGCTGCAGGATTGATATGCAGTGGGAGAAGAATATTGAATGTCTGGTCTAAGTGCTAAAGATTATTTTATGGCTATTAAATATTTAGCACATTACCTAACGCACACACATCACTGGCCAATATAAGGTTTTGCCAGGAAAGCTTATCATGCCAAGAAGTTTACAACTGGTATGAGGTCACACATTGATGTTCTTTAAAAAGAAGCAAAGGTTTAAACTTGCTTCAAAAAAGGAGGATGCTAAAAGCAAATTTAGTAACAATGTAAAATGACTTTTTTAAATATAAAAGGGTATCCAGGTTATTACAATGAACTTTGAATATGTTGGTTATGAGAAATGTAATGTACAGTATGTGCATTAATGCACTCTGTACATAACCCATAAAAATCCAGCATGGCTCTCCAGTATACTACATATGTCCGTGTTATTTTGTGGTTGTGACCCGCTCACCTGAGCTACATCTTCCAGCTTATTCCATTTAACAGATAATAGTAGCTTTGGTAGAGAGCAGGGGAAATTTTCCCGACAGTCATATCGCAAGGTCCAGATCAGATCCTTCTCATTCTCACACAGTTGGCACAGTGGGTCCCTCTCCATAATCTCCTTTAGTTCAATATTAAATTTCTTTCCTCCTCGCCCCTGGAAGAGAACATGAGATGTAAATAGCACTCTGCACAATTACATCAATGTGTTATATATGTACTGCACTGTGTATTGCTTTCTGTGACACAGTTTTACTTGTTACAGATATATTACAAAGTGTGTTGCAGATAGAGTTGTCACAGTACATTACTGAAATCCCCATGCCCTGCATCTGGTATTGTGTTTGCAATGTGGTGAATTTTATAATAGATTTTCATTAAATTAATTCCCATCAAAACCTCTCATGGGATACTTTAAAGTACAACTGTGGTCAATTTTCTTTCTATATGGTCTTTTTTAAATAGCTAAATTTGATATTGGTGAAAAGGTTTGTTTTGTTTTTTGCAAGGTTACTTTATTGCAGGGTTTCATTTTCTTTTCTGTGATGATTCTGTGCACGCTACTTTATCGAAAAGTTGTATCCTGGCCACATTCCCATATGCGGACAGAGACATCTTGTGCATTCCCAAGTTATTCTCATATATTTCATTGCTTTACATAGGCTAATAAAAGCAGTATGCAGCTTAAAATAAAAACCGTTACAATTTTTTCTTAGCTAGTAAAATATCAGTTTTCCCCTCAAGCAGAGCTATCTTTAACAGGGGCATGGTTATCTTTCTTTGTGTGTTGGACGACCATGGAGCTTTGGAAGCAGACTGGACGGATGTCACTGGGCCCCATCCAAAATACTAGCTCCTCCCCCATCTGCCTACATAGAGATAATGGCTCTATTGTAACATGTTTGATGCTCCATAAGCCCCACCCCCAGTGTCAGTGCACGAGACATAATAGCCCTCCTTTTACGTAGCATGCTCAGTCTGAAGAAAATCTATACAAGTCAGACTATTTTTAGTCCAGCACACAGGAAGAGCTGGCTCCTGATAGACACAAGTAGAAAGAGTTACACCGCACTGCTTGAGGAGAATACACACAGTTTAAAAGCGAAGAAAACATTTTAGCTTTTATTTATTTTAAACTGCATACTGTTTTTAATACGCACATAAAAAATATAAGAGCATTGCTTGTAAATGCAGTGGTCCTTTACACTCATATGCAATTTTTTAATTTATTATCAATGACATAACATAAATAACATTGTATAATATATATATTCATTTGAATTGTGCATACACTTGGAAATCAGCTTTGTTCTGTAAATGACAGTATAAGGAGCAGCATATATTGGTATCAGGTTATATTTCTATATGGAATTTTCTGTCTGATATTAACGTACAATGAAGAGATAGATACCAGATGTTTTAGGAGGTATCACAACTCCTAGCTAATCTTTCTTAGAACAAGGTATTGAATATAGTAGCAATACCACAGGAAATATGCTGGGAGATCCTTATAAACCTCACCCTTAAACTGACTGGAACCTTGGTAAATGTACAGCGCTATGGAATATGTCGGCGCGTTTTTTTCAATAAACAATAATAATAATAATGTAAGGGTCATAGTATTACATTTTTATTGGAAATATATATTATGGAATATCAGTTCAAAATAACACCACTAGGGGGCAGCACTGCACTGTCTAAGGCACCGTCTTCTCTGGGATAAGTATGTGAGAATTAAGGAGGAATATAGAAATACATACTGAAGGGAAATTATTTTTGTTGAGACAGATAGTGGTCTGCTAGGTCTGGGGAGAAAATGGACATTATGCAGGGGAAGAGCATCTGGGTCATGAATCACTGATGTAATGCAAGTCTGGTCCTGGTAGCAAAACATGAAGAGTACACATTGAAAATAAATCTTGCATTCGTGACTTATTTGACCAATTTAACGTAACACTTTACTTAAAGGAACACATCAATCACATTGTTTGGCAGGACAATGATTAATCTTTCATAACTGAACAGATATACAATTGCCATGTCCTGTCTCTGCAGTCTCCATATTGTTCTCTCTCCGCTCCTCGTGATACTTTGTCTCTCGGTTCCTCACATTCTCCAGTTCATAGCTCTCTATATCTAGTCTCCATTCCATTGCACTCTACGGCTACATGAGAAAGCGGATTGTAATTTAATACATGAGAACAGACCTGTAATTTCAGACTGAAAATATCAGCAGGGGACAATCGCTTAAGCCAAATAGCATGTTATTAATTAACTTTCTGGTGTGCCATTAAACCGTGAAAGTACTATTAATAACCCCGGGAGGCAGCAGGACATAAAATGTGCAACATTCCTTAGTGGAATTTTAATTGTGGTATCCATTTTGAATCTCTTAGAAACAGAATAGCAAGAATCGTTTTCTGGAAAAACCCTCAATATATCTTTCAAACTCTGCTTGGGTACATGCCTTGGCCAATTCACTGCAACTTTGATTATTATACATTATTTGTAAAGTGCCAACATATTCTGAAGCGCTACTTACAAAGGGCAGCTTACGGATGTATTAAAAAAAGAAATCCTTAAGGTCTGGAACTTACCGACATACTTAAACTGTCACTGTGCCGGGCGATCTCTGCAGCTTTTTCAAGTATCTGGAACAAAGCCAATTGTATTATTGGATCAGGAACTAAATAGATATATACAATTCAAGAAATATTTGTCTCGCCTCCACCACTCTGCTTATCTCCACTAAAATATAAAAACTGCTGCATCGTTGACATCTTTGTGTATTGAAGACCCACTTTGTTCACTATCACTTTTTTAAACTATATATTTCCATTCCTTCTATTACAGCTAAAGGAATTGATTATGGGAACTTGAGACTTTTTGGAGGGACAAGGTTGCCGTTTGAATTATTTTTAGTTTTCAATACGTGTCACCAACATCTTCTGCACTTACACATTTGCACACATACAGTTAGTACACATATGCTAGCAGTTCCTAGAGCATGACTGAAGCCTCACAGATTAAGGTCTGAGACATGCTCCAATGCACTAGTTGTTGACTTGTAAATCAGTGGTCTGCGAAAACAATAAGAGACTCCGCAAAAATAGAAATATATATTTCCTAAACAAATCAACATAAAAACATCAGTCTTGAAATGTAACGGACGATTTGCAATTTTTTTTGTGACTGCCTGCTTCTGAACATATGCAGAAGAATGGATAGGCGACAAATACTAAACCCTGAACTCACATTATAATGATAGATCAAATCTCCCTACATTTGAATGTCCTGCTGGGAACACACATAATCAACATACACACAACAGCATAGTCTTGTGCTGCCATGTTTATTGCAAACACCCCAGCTTTGTCTGTGATATGCACACTCGCACTTCAATCCAAATATTTATCATTATGCTCTTTTCTGTGCCATTAACACAAAGAAAGATTTCTATATATTGTCTATTTTACTGGAATGCACACTAGCTTTTAAGATTGTACCACCTGAGTTTGTGTAATCTGATGTGGAAATATTAAAAAGGGAAATTTAGTTTATTGGACATAAATTATTGCAAGCAAGTATGTTCTTTTTAATAGTGATGATCTTATTTTAAATGTATTATAAGGGTCTTACTGGAGTAAGAATCCCCCAAAATAAAAAAATAAAAAGCATAAAATACTTAAAAAACAAGCGTGCAAGTCTGTTTTTCGCTATTCTGTACCCTTCAGGTTAATCTGTGAAAATAAGATCAAGTATCACAAATCTCCAGTAATATTTTCTTATATGTTATGATTTTAAAAAGAAAAAATAATAGCACAAGAAGCGGTTTGTGACCATGACACAAGGGAATGAAGAGTTTCCATAGCTGTTAGAATAAAGCATATTATAGTACAGAGTAGGATCTGAATCCTGTGGAGGAAACTGTACATGTCAAACAATGACTTACCTTATCAAACGGAGGGTAATACACAGACATTCTGGAGTATTCTTGGACCTTGATATGTAGAGCAGTAGCATTCTCAGCGTAAGGATTGGTCCGTACTGTTCCCATCGGATTCAGTAATTCTTCAAGCTCATCTGGAGGGTATGGTGTACAATGCACAGTGAATCAGTACAAGAGCAGATAGCAAGTGATTGAGACAAACCGGTCATACCTCTTCAGACCAAAGATCAAATCTATAGCTCTTACAGATTTGCAGTTTGGTCGGAAAAAGGTACGACAGATCCATAACAATATCTATATTTAATCTTCAGCTCTTATTCTCTAAATAACCTAAATAGTTAATTAAACCGCTTAAATTCAAAAAATAAACAAATAGTTGGCATATAATAAGGTAACATTATTGATAATTGCCATTGTATATTCTGAGAACATAATACTGAAACAAGTACTAGTTTTGTATTGAATATTTGGTTACTGGTACTTGCCAGGCAGGGGAAAAATGTCACACCTTGTTCATACTTTCCCACAATTCGTAATTACAAAACAACCATATGTTATTCTTGTAAGCCGCAGTTGCTCCAGAACCGTAAGTTGCAGGTTATCAGAGATGTGTTCTGACGCATCTCTGATAACCATTACTGTAGCCATGTTTTCACATTTTAAGCATAGCTCCAAGCTAGACATGTTGATACATGTCCTTAATTAGGAAATAAAATAAGTATGGAGTACACAGTACATTTTTGCAAAATCTCATACTTACCAGGAAATGATGACCAACAGTACAAGATGTGCTCGCCGGCCTTCAGCTGCCCCTTGTAGTCAAACACCATGGTATTCACCCAGGCCACTGGGTAATGTGGAGTCTTGGAGGGTGGAAGATTCAGGTTATTTGTGCAAATACGTCAAACACTTTAATACAGGAATTAAGCAAATAAACATTGACTAGTCTGGGACAACTTGGGATATGTAAAAGGCTATTCAATGAATTAACCAACCCTATGTGGTTCTGAAAAAAGCTGCAGGACAGAGGTTTGGACCCAGTAATTTATACCTGCAGTAAAATTCTATATCACAGGCAGTGATAACTCAGAACTCAATATTTCTGATTCATTTTCTCTTAAAATGAATAATAAAATAAACCATCTTTGCTTTCATTGCCAATTTGTGATATTTTTAGCTTTAAAATGCAGTATGTTATTTGACTTAAAGCACACCAATGAAAAATATTAACCTTAGGTTTATCAGCTTCCATTTAATGTCTGGCATCCAGTGATATTGCATTATACCTACTATAGGAGTTCTTACCAGTGACTGTTATGTGCTCTGTAGGACAATAATGATAAAACATTTTCAGACTCTCTTCATACAGAAAATTACAAAATGCTAAAATAAACACTATAAAATAAATATTTTCTGAGTAAAGCTCTTTATATGGGGTAAGTACCATTTTGCCGGTCTTTTTAATGGTCTGATACTTGGCATTTGAGGCTTTGGGTGTTTTCTTGCCCTTGGTCTTATCTGTCACGGTGTAGATAGCGAGACAAAGTCGTGCCATCCTTGGCAAGTCACACACATTGATTTCAAACTCCAGTGTCTCATTCCAGGTATGGTCATTCTTTCCTGGCACCTCAGTAGTGACAATAGGCTTACACAGAAGCTCTGTACCATGGAACAGACCGGCCCGCACCAGGACCTGAACAGCAAGAAGAGAACAACAGAAATGGGTTGAAAAGGGACAAGTCAATTCACAAACATCTGCTGCTATTTGGTTGTTTCTTCGTGGTCAAAATTTGTAAATATAACTAAAGTATGTAAAATGTTATAGTGGATATAACCACAAACTAATCAATGGGTTCATTGAGCCCTCAAAAGTCACACTTCCGAATAGAGAAATGTTGTGAATCATTCATAGAAAATAATTTAAAAGTAATTTACATTTTTTATCATACAGTTTGTGCACTTGGATAGTTGTATGAGGTGTCCAGGATGCTGTTAGATACAGCGTCTGTGACTTTGCCGCAACATAAGTGACTTGAAACTATTTGCCAAGAAAATATAGAAAATATGATTTCTGTACTCCACTGACAGACACAGCAAGACATTTAATCACAAAATATAAGTTATCTAAATGATTTTAAACAAGGTTTTGCATCAATGTCGTGATAAACTTATGCATTTTTGAAGGGCTACAGAATACCTTTAGGGCTATATCTGCTAGTATATCAGCTACTCGATAGAAGATCCAATTGGAATACCTATTTGTTAATGGGACTAACATATACGGTATCTCATAGGCAGCGCTGACAGATTGGTACTGCAGATAATTTGGGGAGGGGCAATGTCTGAGATTCTAAAAAGGGAAGCCAGCATAGCAATCACATAGAATGACTTATCCAACAGGAAATGGCAATTACTATTTAGTCAAACAAACATATTAGTTTATAAAAGAGTGGAACACATGAACACAGCGTTAAGGCCAGTGTAGATGTACATGTTCCAACTGGCATACATTGCAGCCAAATTAAAATATATATATCCTTGTACAGTGTTTTGCTCTCAATGTGTTGGTAACCACCTGAGTGTCAGCTTCACGTTACAGCTTGGTCTCCCATATAGGTTTGGTTAAAAGCGAGACACAGGATGTGTTCTGCTTCACTAATACAAACTGTACAACGGTCAGATGTTGCCCTCACATCAGTGCATACTGTAAGCCTCAAAGCACAGACAGGAAGTATCTATGACATGATCAAGTTAACACTATGTCTTCCTAAGATCTCCGCCAATAGGTACTGTAATAAAGTAAATTACTGACATTTTCCCAAAAAATATGGGTTTCATTCAGTTGGAATTTAGGGAGAAGCTTTGCAGAGCACAACTGGGGTTTACTGCAGTATTAGTCGGAGTACATCATTCTGTAAGATTTGCTACCTTTTATTAGGACATCAAAGCTGCATAAAAACACAGTCTGTCGCAAAACAACGGATGATGTGAAATCTCTTGAAAGTAAACCCCATAGCTTAGCCAAGTTCACATAAAATATATCATTTAACATGAATTCAGACAGAGAAGTAGTCATATAAACTATGCAAAGATAGTATCTTACAGTGTCTTCTGTATTCAGCCTGCTCCCCTTTATCAGGGAGATCTTGTATGGATAAACAATGTCCCACACATTCTGAGTCATCATCTAAAGGGAAAAAAAAGACAACAGAAGGGCATTAAATGTGCTGTAACGTTATTTGCACCCAATAATCACTCAAAATATAACACTTACATTACACTAGTCTTAAAGGGACTCTGAACTCTACAGTGACTTGCAAAAGTATTCACCCCCTTGGCATTTTTTGTGTTTTGTTGCCTCACAACCTGGAATTAACATAATTTGTTTGAGGATTTGCATCACTTAATTTGCAGAACATGCCCACAACTTTGAAGATTTTTTATTTTTTTATTTTAATGTGAAGCAGACAACAAATAGGACAAAATAACAGAAAAAAAGTCAATGTGCATAACTATTCACCCCGTAAAGGCAATACTTTGTAGAGCCGCCTTTTGCGTCAATAACAGCTCCAAGTCGCTTTGGATAAGTCTCTATGAGCTTGCCACATCTTACCACTGGGATTTTTGCTCATTCCTCCTCACAAAACTGCTCCAGCTCCTTCAAGTTGGATGGTTTGCACTTGTGAACAGCAATCTTTAAGTCTGACCACAGATTTTTATATTAGATTGAGGTCTGGGCTTTGACTAAACCATTCCAACACATTTACATGCTTCCCCTTAAACCACTCAAGTGTTGCTTTAGCAGTGTGTTTGGGGTCATTGTCCTGCTGGAAGGTGAACCTCCATCCTAGCCTACAATCACGATCTTAGTGGTTTTGCTCAAGGTCTCCAGGAGCACCATCAAATCTAAGATTTGGATATTTTTTTATTATAAACTAACCCTGACTTGTACTTCTCAACAACATTGTCCCTTACTTGTTTGGAGAGTTCCTTGGTCTTCATGGGAAGCCTCTGGGGCCTTTCAAAAAAGGTGTGTATATGCAATGACAGATCATGTGACACTTAGATTGCACTCAGGTGGAAATCATTCCACTAATTATGTGACTTCTGTAGGTAATTGGTTGCACCAGAGCTTTTTATGGGCTTCATAACAAAGGGGGTGAATACATACGCACATGCCAATTTTCAGTTTTCTATTTCTAAAAACTACTTTTATCTATATATTTTTCTCATTTCACTTCACCAACTTAGACTATTGTGTTCTGATCCATCACATAAATTCAGATTACCAAAACATTGAACTTAAGGCTGTAATGTAACAAAATAGGTAAAAAGTCAATGGGGGTGAATACTTTTGCAAGGCACTGTACATCACGAAGAATAAAAGTAGAAAATATGCAAATAGTTTTATTTATTTTGTTTTTGTGGTTTTAGCTTTACTTGTAGTTCAACTATTAATTAAATAATTGTCATTCAAGCTGCACCACTGGATTTATTGAGCTTCTGGGAAAATGCTCTCAGATCCTAAAGTGAACGCACATTATAAACTCTAAATGAGTATATATTCTCTTCACTGCAGAAGTGCAATTCACATAATTTGGGGGGTTAGAATGACTAACGAACCCAAAAGGAATAGGTTGACATTTTTGGTGGCACCGAATAGAATGTATTAATATTTGAATGTGTTTGTGACATTTGGTCATTCCAAGTTCAGGAAGCTCAAGACAAGGGGAGCATTCTATCGGGAGCATTATTAATGGTTAACTGGGCTATAAAACAGTAAAATCTGCATCAACAATTTTTATTTTTTATTTTTACTTGACTATGTAGAAAAGTATTGAACATAAATATATATCAGGCAGCAGCATTAGAACTCTGTTGGACAGATTGTTAAATTCTATTGCACTTTGTCTCCATTTTTACTGTCTCTGTTGTAGTTGACTCTTCTTCTCCATTGTAGCTTGTGTCTCATTGATGTGGTCAACTGCATTTTAGAAAGGTACTCTGATTTTTTTAAAGGACTTAAGTTTATGAATATATGAAGCCGAAAAGTATAAATTGTATATGATATCTAAATGCAGACTGTTTCTATTCTTTGGAAATTTGTTTTGGGGGTTGCTAAATGGCCAAGCTATACCAAGACTTTGTTGCATTGTAAGGCACACATTATATACACATCTCCTTCGCTCCTAAGCCTGTCTTGATATTTACTCACCGAGGCCCCTCGTGTCTTTGGTGGCAAGGGCAGTGGAGCACCAGAAGGCTTCCTCTTTACTGCAAGTTCAATAGCACTCATCTCCTGGTCAAACATTTTCTTGATATTACAGCACTCAACCAGTGTAAGCCGTGGCAGCTTCCTTTCTATCACACAGCTCCTGATGTACTAAGAGCAATAAAAAAATGAGTTAAATATGTGTTTGGCAAGTGTTATGTATTTTATCAGAGACCCTACAAATTTCTACCATGTTGGGTCTCTATCCAATAATCCCAAGCTTAGAAATCATACTCACATGGAACTGAATTAACGGATGGTCACCAAAGAGGTATTCTAGTTTCCCGCTGACCTGCAGCACGTAATCCTCTGGATCCACCTCCTCACCCTCACGGCCATGGATAGTCAAGCGTTTCCTCATGGCAAGTTCATTCATCTTGATAGGTGTCATATTGGGGGATACTTGAAAGCTAAATACATCCTGAAAAAAAAAGGAACATGTCAGGAGCAGTCCCCAGCAGAGCATCCAGAAGAGGGAAATACAAGATAAGAAGAAATGTGTCAAGGAGACAAAAAAAACATCCATCAGGGGTTTGGATGAGGAGTAACCATTGGAGTACAGAGGATTGAAAAAGTAAGAGATATGAGAGAAGTGAAATATGAAATGGATAAGTAGAGTATGGAAAGTAAACATGTTTGGTAGAAGCAGTAGTGTATGAAGGAAGGATGATCATTAACATTAAATAGAAGTCTAAACTATAAAGTATCCTAAAATGAAATCGCTTTGATAACTGCAAGGAAATCTTGATTAATTTGACCATTATAGTTTGGAGGGACAGGAATTGTGGTCTCAATATAAACATGTAAGTCAGGCTACGAGTGGTTTTCATGAAGGAGAATCATTTAACCTGGCAGTTGTCGAAGTGAATGGCCAATACAAGGTTTCCTCCATGAAGCTGGTCCTGGACATTCTCTTGAAGAGCAGGTTCCAGTTCAGGAGGGAATGTGCACTTTAACCATTCAACCCAAGTCAGGCCAAGCAGAGAATGGATTTTGTCCTCACTGATCTTTCTCATTTTGGTACGAAATTCCTTTACCTCGTTGTCTTGCAAAGAGTCAAACTCCTGGAGACCTGGGGGAAAAAAATATAAAAGTAAATTCTCAAATTAATAACCCAAACTGGGACAAAGTCAACAACAAATAGTTTCAGAATATAACAAAACAGACTAAAAGTGTGCAGCCATTGCAGATCATATTAGTACATGTGACGTCACGTCATTAGCATATGCCGCTACAGAAGACGTGCTGCGGTGTCAGGATCAGCATCCGTTCATCGGAGCATAGTAGCAAGTAAGGAGGTGGTTATGTGGGAAACAAGATGATGATAAGCGGGGGGGAAGAAGGAGGATGATGAGGAGGATGATGATGAGGATGATGATAAGGGGGGGGGGGAAGGAGGAGGATGATGATGAGGATGATGATAAGGGGGGGGGGGGAAGGAGGAGGATGATGAGGATGATGATAAGGGGGGGGGGGGGGGGGGGGAGGATTTTTGACTCTAGTATAAGCCGAGGAGGGCTTTTTCAGGCTAAATAAATGTGCTGAAGAAGTCTGCTTACACTCGAGAATATACAGTATTTAAAAAAACTCATTACAACATGTTCTAAAATGACCAGTAACTGTTGAGGCCATATAAAGAACACAGTACACAATGCACTAAGAGGACAGTAGCATTCTAGCAATGGTAAGATAAGCAATGGCTCTTTAAAAGTAATAACATGCATCCTGGATAAATGCAGATATACGACTATGAGTGGAGGAAAATGAGATGTTCTTCTGATATATGACTGATTGCGGTGAACTCCCTATCACTACTACAGTTTGACAAAGCATGAGGTTGAACTGCATAACAGAGCTTTCACAGGATAGTTCACAGCCTCAAACGTCCTTTAAGCAATTTCCTCACATATGCAATTAATTTATATGGATAAAAAAAAAAAAAAAGAATCTATATGTGGGGGTCAGATCACATTATAAAAAAAAGAAAGGTTTTGAATACCAAAGGGAATTATATATGGAAAGTTATAAATCAACTGGTCTCAAATATTGAATTTTATTTGAGGTTTTCAAAATTTCTATAAGATTTCACTAAATACATCTGCAGCTCTATAGAAGACAATGCTCTGTATGCATGGATAGGGCAAATGTGCTATATATAGTTGTGGAGATAAATGTTGTGATAACGTTTTACATTTCCATATATGCAATATTTTGTACAAACTATTTCCAAAAAGTTACAACCCACTACATAAGTGGGAAAAGCAGAGAATAAAATAAAAAAATTGTTACTGAAACAATCCAAACGGTCGCAAAACATTATAGTGGACATACTGGGTTATGGGAGGGAATCACTGCTAGGATATAAGTCTACGAGCTGTCTGGTTTTCAAGGATAATCAGGCACTTCATTTTGTGCTCTGATAGTTTGTTCAAGTGAAGGGAGTGGAAGAAAGGTTTGGAAAGAAAGGGAATGGGACTAGGTGCGTTCGAGAAGATTTTTAAAATACAAATGCATTTACCACATTCAATATCCATCTTTCAAACAAAAGTGAATTGTTTTTCTGAATATATCCGATACGATTTCCTACCTACTACTATACACCAATCAAAGATTAAACTGATAATATTGTGTGAAAAAAAGCTTTAAAAATATACGTAAAGTGTTCCACGCTTGTGAGAGTGTAGAGAGGGGATCTGTTGAGAGACAGCGGTCCTACAACAAGACATCTTTATTTGAATCTGATAGGTGGTGGATTAAGAACCATAGCAAATAAAAAGTTGTTATCAATATATCAGCAGCCCAAAAAATTAATGGGCAAGGCACGTCAAAAAGGACGTGCTGGGTCCTCATATGGTCCCTGATTAAATGCGACACCCAACCTTTTTTCCCCCCAGTTTAAATGAAGTCTAAAACAACATGAAACATGGCCCTTCTACTTCACTTGAACCATATAGTCATTCATTTGCCTGCTTGCTTAAATTATGATTGGAAGGAAGGAAAGCAGAAAATAGTATATATATCTATCTATATCTATCTATATCTATCTATCTATATATATATATACACACACACACACAGAACAACCACCAAAATGTAACACAAATAAAATCCTCTTATTCCTTACACAACTGACTGCCTGGAAGCTCATCAATACACCTGTCAAATATCGAGCACATACTCACCTTAAAAGACCAATGTAGACCAAATCAGATAACTACCGGACCAGAAATTGAGTGGGAGATAGTGGCCAGTCAACTAAGATTCTTTGTGGATGCTCTTGTCCTATACATGGCTGCCAGCTCCTTTGATCCAACAATATACATCTGCCTGTAACCTACTAAGACTTTTAATTCAGCACCTAAATTGACCCCCACATTAATGAACTGACTTAACGTCATGGCAAGTAAGGTCCAGCTTAATTTACAGTTTAACAAGCACAAAACTCCTTATCTGACCTGCCGTGAAATCCTCTAGACATTGGTTTCTTACTGTACCTCTATATACTCTTGCATTCAACCGTTACCATATTATTGGTTTTAGTAAGCTCTGAGATGAAAACTAGAATTTAAGAAACAATTCAGTGCACAAGTCTTACTAAATAAAAAAATAAATCCAACACAGATATGTAGCTTGTGTTTAAATATATTTTGTACTTTAAGACCCTAGTTTACTGTAAGAGAGCTCTGCTTATGATCAAATATAATAGTTGCAATTGCAAATTTGTCGGTAACGCTATGTTAAATGTTACTGGCTTGCGCATGTGCAATGAGCGACAATGGCGCTCATCACAAGGCCCGAAAGTTATGGGTTTGACGGGGGGCTGCAAGGAGCGTTTTTTAGCATCATGAAAACGGCTATGCGAGAAAAGAAAATGGCGGCTGTAAAGCCATAATTTTTTTTAAAGCCTGTAAATCAGAAACACATTTCGGGCTTGGGCAAACTGATCAATTTCCAAAGCCGGCAAATGGTTTCAGACCCACAAACAGGAGCACAGAGGAGGGAGAGGGGGGGAAAAAGACACACAGTGGAGGGAGAGGGGGCAAATAGACAGCGACGGGGAGGGAGGGGGAAACAGACACAAGGGTGAGCGAGTGGGGAGAGGCACGCAATGAGCGCCAAAGGCGCTCTTTGAGAGGCCAGAAAGTTGCAGGTTGGACGACGCCTGCAATGAGAGTCAAAACGCTCATCGCAAGGCCAGTAAAGAAGACAGGGAGAGCGGCTCGCAATGAGCGCCAAAGGCACTCATTGCAAGGCCCGCAAATTACAGGGGGGAGAGCCTCGCATTGTGTGGCAAACAGCATTGCCAGGCATCAAATCCTATTGCCTTCATTTTTGACGGGTAAGCCGCTAGTAGAGTAATAAAAACTCAGGAAACATACATCTGGAGAGTGTGGCAGTGAGCCTCAATTTGAATACAAATATGTTTCTCAGGTTATGCATATACATCTTTTTACCTGCAATGTATCCAAGAAACCTAATGTGTCTTTCTTTCCTCTCCCTTTCTTCCCTTCCATTACCCATTTCAATCTTCCCCTCCCCCCAAAAAAACATCTTCCATCTCCACAATGTTTTACCCATGGGAAAAAAAACCCCACAGAAGAAGCATTCTAACTATTGGTAAATGTTATTAAATCAGACTTGTAAAGCTAGAATATATATGTGCATCATCTCTGCAAATGGTCAATTTCCTCAATAAAAATGAGGCTAACAAAATTGGCATATGTAATGTGAAACCGATAAAGCGTGGACAGGAACAGAATAAAAGTTATTGCTTTGTTGGAAGACAGTTTTTGAGGACACAGTACAAAGAAATCAAGGTAAAAAGGGGCATGAGGAGACAAGAGAATACTATTCATTAGAAAGTATCTGCGGTACAACATGCATTATTGTAATCTCTAAATAAATATTATATTGTTTCTATTTGTCTTACAAAAACAGTAAGAAACTGTATTCCTTACAATTATGGCCCATTATAGGAATAACTATTAGAATGCATCACTTGGTATTATTTCAATTCAGTACGCCAGACATAGGGTATGAGTTATGCGGTTGGGCAGAATTGGTGGGCCAAGTCTTTACATCTGCTTTGAAGATCCACATACATCTTTAGTGCAGTGTGTGAAGGGGTTAATGCTCAGTACTACAAGCAGGTGAAGCTCTGCAGGTTCCTAGTGTTTCCAGACATACTGATTCTTTCCGACATTGCACAAGAGCGTGCATCTGGGAGCTGTGCTGCACATTCCTGCGTGTGATCCCTCTCCCCAGCGCACTGACAGCTCCGTGGCACAGCACAGGAATAAACCAAACCCAGAGCTGCAGATAACCAGCACCATATCAATCCCAGGCACACAGCATGCACAACAAGCTCATTTCCATGAAAACTCGTTTTAAGTGAATTCAAGATTCTGACAGCGCCCCGAAGGTAAAGACAAAAAAGCAGAGAGAGGAAATAAGCATTTATTAAAAACAAACGATCGCAGGGAGAACTGGGTATGTTAACCTCTAAATCAGGAACATCTCTCTGTGTGCTGGCAAATGGAGGCCACTAAATAATATAGAAACAGACTATTAATACATAGAGTGCGTGTTAATGTCATGATTGCAGAAACTGGGATGTGGGACTCACAGATCTGAATGGATCCTTTACTTTATTGTAAGATATTGGTTTAGAGCTAAGCTAAGACACAAAGCATCTTCGATTAGTCAGAGCAAGTTCCTAATTGCTCACAATGAGCTTTATGGTACTATGCCACCAGATATAAGCTCTGAGACCAGTTTATATTTTGGGCGATAGACAAACATCTCAGAGATAAAAACAAAAATTTACAAAGAAAACATCACCAAAATAAAATGCATGTTTTTAATACATTGTATCATAAAGCTGGTTATGTTATTGTAAAGACTTTGGGTGGGTTGCCAGTCCTTTCTCATGTAGACCACGATTTGTCTTACTTCTCTGCTATGACCTGCCCATCTTGGGTAACCTCACATGGTATAGCTCACAGATTCATCGAAGAGCACAAGCCCCTTCACCACAAGAAGGTAGCGATCCTGAAGGGGTATTGTGAACTACATCATACTATATAGTATAGGCCTGTAGAGCCCTTTAAGTATTCCAAGATGATAATCTCCACCTAAAATAACGATTTTCCCTACACCGCCAGGTAACTTACTTCTCTGACGGAAAGCCAAAAGTAACTCAAATAAATATACAAAGTGCAAGTATCAGAGATGATTATTTAATGATAAGTCATTTTAAATACAGTAAGTTCATATATGGATTTTACTAAAAGTTGAAATCTCTTATAATATAATAAAAAGAGGAGAAATATCCTGCAATATATCTATCTCAATCCAACCAAAGGACACTCCAACCCAAAATACCAGGGAATGCTCCAGTGAACATATTAAATGACTAACCCCAGATGTAAGTTTTCTAGTCTTCATTAGTGCAATACAGTTGATCTGTCTACCCATACTTAACAAGGGTCTCCATGTGGGATTACATTCAGGAGGATTATTACACTGCATGCCAGGGATGCACTATATATTTTAACTTCCTTGAACCTGGTTAGCTAGATGTGGCTAATACTCCTTGTACTACCAACCTATGCTATACTTTACAAGCAAAATATAATACAAATAGGTTTATTATTTATGAAAACTAAACACATTGTTATAGGGGACTGTATTCTTTTTTTGTTTTGCTGTGCATATTTAACTAAAAACAGCACTTTCTAGGCAACAAGTAGATGTAAGATCTTTGAATGCTATATCATTTGATCTCATTAATGCTAAATCACCAACCTATTCTTTATTCCCTTTAGTCATTCAGAAAAAAAAGTATACAATGCCATAGTGTAGGTATACCGCCTGAAAGGATTGAGACTTATATTGTTGTATACTCTAACTGTTAGAATCATAAATGGAACTACACAACTGGAATATGAACATAAAAACAAGTGACACTGTGCACTACTTGACAATTGCCCTACTGTAAGCACTTAATAGCCATCTCTACTACAAACTACACAAACAGATTAAGACATTAATACAGTGTTGCTGTTTTTTGAGCATAATATGCTTCAGATTTTGGGCCAGAATTCTCTGGAATGTGCGGTGCCTCCCAAGACTGGACCAAACCCCAGGATTGAACTGAAAAGGGAAGCCAACTCCAGGGAGAAAAAGCTTGCTATCAGATCACTCAGATGTTGAAAGTCAAATGTTCTCTTCTTAATTCCTCTGCCAAAGTCAAGTCAAAGCCTGTCAGTCAGGCCCAAGCCTGCAGATCTCGAGGAGGTTACTGGGAAACGTGCCAGCATTACATATCTTCCTGCTCCAGTAACCTGCACATGGACGGGAAACCTCACACAGCACATCAGTTTGAAATGAAAAATAATTCACAGAATTTCCACTGGAGTGGCATCTTCCTGCTAAAGGTAATGCTTGCTCCAAATGAATATGGAATTTAACAGGAGATAAGAACAGCTTGTCCCAGACAGGTTGGTGTTTTCACACATGATGTAATATTTCAGATATTACTCATGCTTTGTGCTACTTTTCTTTCGATCCTTATGTTTGTTACAAGAACTTCTGAAATTGTATTACTGTAAACAGGTGCAGAAGAGGTGCCACCCTAAAATGTGTAGGGTAATTCACACAGATATGGAAATATAACTATATCTCCTTCACATGTACCCAACTTCTTCCATATTATAGAATTGCCCCTTCTGTTTGGGGATTGTCTCACATACCTCCTAATTTATCCTTTCACATGATCTACTAATTGATGGGGTGGGAAGCACTTTGGTTCGATGATCTGTGGGTCTCCTGTATTTCCAGGAGACACAAATGGATTTGCAATATTATATATATATATATACACACACTAGCGACTTGCCCGTCAAAAATGTTGGGGCAATAAAATTGTAAGGCAGGAAATGCTGTTTGCCACAGACATTCATTTTTTTGGTGGTCCGAGATGCTTCGGCACTCATTGCGAGGCTGTTTGTTGTATTTTTGTTTTCTGAGAGGCGCTTTTGCTGTTATTGTTTGGTCGGCGCGGATCTGCTTTTTGCGCTTATTGCAAGGCTTTGTGTTCTAGGAGCAGAGTTGGCTCTCGTTGTGAGGTGAATGGCTTTTGTGTATATTGCGATAGTGTTTTTTTGTTTTGTTTTGGGTGTATATGTGTTTTTGTAATTAATAAATTAATATACTTTACCTATTTTGAAGGTAATATATGCAGGAATCAATGTGCTGAAGAACTGACAATCTGTTTCGTGGTTCCTGCAGCATCCAATGTAGATTTGCAGTGTTGTGGAGCTGAGGTGTAAGTGTCAGCACTGTGTGCAGTGTGTAGTGTAAATAGGCTGCATGCGCTAGGGAAAGCCGTTCATGTAACTGTGTACTTCCGCATTGTGCAAGTTAGAGTTGTAAAATGGTGGCGAATGTGTATGTGGTACGCGGGTGTGGATGATTTAGCGCCCTTGCTAAAAGTGTATCTATATCTCGTACGGCTTTTTGGAGTGGTGTTTTGCGGCTTTAGGGTCCTGCAGCCTCGTTTTCTCGGCGCCCATTTTTTCTCTCGCTTAGGGGATTTTCGTGTATCTAAACTTGGGAATTTGGACTTAAATTGAGGTGTAACGTCACTTGCAGGGGGTGCCCCCCCTTGGTGTGGGTAAGCACATATTATAATTGTCGAACTATGAGACGTTGTCACGCTTTGCGAATCGAGGCGAGCAGTGGAGGCAATGAATCACGCAGGACTTGGCCTTCAAACACTTCGGAAATGCTGGATAGCCTTAGGCTGCAAGCAGTTGACGAACGCGGGACTTAGAAAAGAAGTTAATTACGAGCCGCGTGCCTAAAAAAAATAAAATACAAGATAGGAAAAATTTAAAGTTAACGGGCGAAACGCGCAAAAAACCCGAAACACCTCCCCCCCCCCCCCCCACTTTAAAAACCACAATAAAACATCACACACATCACGGGGGAACAGCCAGGATGTCTGGGAGCGAGGTGTAACGTGAATTTAAATTGATTTTGTCTAGTTTCTGGACTCGAAAATCGGCTAAGCGACAAAAAAAATTGCGGCCCAAAAAAATTAACACGAGGCAACACAACCCTGGACCAGGCAAAACACTGCAAACCGCACACCACTTTCCCACAGGAACGTACGAGGTACAGAATACACTACGTAGCACAGACAAAATACGCAATTTTACAATCCTAACTTGCCACTAACAACATTACGCATTTAAAGTAGCGCTTTACACAAATAATGCACAGTTAGGGACATTCATAAAACTATCTCCTCAGGGCAGCAACACTCCAACAGAACATTATATGCTGCAGGACAATACAAATAGATTGTTACCTCTTCAGGATATTGATGGTTACATATATTAGAAAACGGTAAACTATATTAATTTATTATTCAATTAATTCATTAATTAGCATTTAAAAAAAATAGAGAGAGGAGCCAAAAGGACATGCGAGGAGAGGCTCACAATGAGCGCTGAAGGTCCTTAAGTAAAAAAGGCTTAACATTGTGTGCCAAACAGCATTGCCATGGCTTCAAATTTTATTGTCCGACATTTTTGATGGGCAAGTCGCTAGTATACATATATACACTAGGAAATTGCCCATCAAAAATGCTGGGAATAAAAATGTAAGTCTGGCAATGCTGTTTGCCACACAATGCGAGGCTATGGGCCCTTGGAGCACCTTCGGCGCTCATCGCAAGCCTCTCCCCCGTGAACTTTACAGGGCCCGCGATGATCGCCGAAGCCGCTCATTGCTGTTTTTGGAACTTTTCTGCTTTGCATTGCAATCCTCTCCACCTGTGTACTTTATAGACCTCGCACTTGAGCACCTTCGTAGTTTATGGGCCTCGGGTGAGTGTTACTGCCTTGGGTTAAGTGTTACCGGCTTTGGGCTTTTGTTAGATCTGAACAGATCCATTATTGGTCAAACATAAAAATCCGCTTCATAAGATCCCTAACAAAATTCATAATACAGCAACTGAAAAAATCTTTTTTGGTTTTCAAAAAAAATTAAATAATCCACATTATTAGCCATTGCAATATATTATGCCGTCTATATACAAACCTATCTGCACAGAAAGCATCACACATTTTGTGTTCAACCACCGCTGTTTGCTTGCTCATACTATGCTTCTACATTACACAAAATAAATGTAACAAATCACCACTAAACTGAATACACTAAACTCCTTGCAATGGAAATCACTGAAAGGTTGATTTAGAGCAAGCTATAAAATTATACATTAGTAATTACACATTTTAATAAATGTTTCCAAATTAGATTGAAAGCTCTGCTTGTATAATCTAAAAATAGAGCAGTGTTACACAGTGCATCTAATGAAATGCTAAATATAGGCAGGAAGAGTGTCACAAGATTTAGCACGATCCTCTAATATGTGGGATAGTCACAATAATGAACAATTGTCACTTGTTCCTAGAGAAGACACGAGCTGCGGCATGACTTCACAGATGTGTGCATCTCCTACAATGACAGAGCTTCTTTTCAGCTCTGGCTTTGCAAGCTCCATGCACCACCTTGACCACTAAAGTCATCCTTATAGTGTTGCTAAACATAGGACTCAAGATCTGAGCTAAACAATATGGACATGAAGGTTAGGAGGAGATAATATATAGTGCATAATGCACACTGATATAAGTCTGTGCACCCCTTCCAGATGTTCACTCAAATCAATTGGACGAGTTGGAATCTTCTATATTGTCTGCTGGCAGGATATTCAATGCCCCCCCACTTACAGTCATGAGATGCCCATCACCCACAGACACATATTGAAGTGGCATCTCACAGGAGGGGAGTTTTTTTTTTATTGGAGGATGCCCAGAAAAATTCCATAAATATTGCATTGTTATTAGGATATGTAATGTATACTATTTGAGACATATATTACCAGCGCAAAAGGTAGAATTCAAATTTGGGGCACAAACTAAACCATTATTGTGGTTATCTGAAATGGTTTCCTCCATAAAAGCCTGCCCACTCTTCCCATTTCCACTTTTAAGAACCACTGCAGTCATTTTTTCTATAAGATATTTTAAATAATTAAAAACCTTTCAATGAGCAAAAAAAAAAAAAAAAAAAAAAAAAGCACAACCATAAGTTTTAAACTTTTATATTCAAATGATCTCATCTTTCCATTTTGTCTTCTTTGTTGATAGTGCCTCCAACATTCTCAGGTGGGTGTGTCCTTGAGACTAGTTAGCTTCCCAACACTACTGTCAAAAACACTGTCTAATATAGCTGCCACACTCCCATTGTCCTGACAAAATCGGTTCGTTGATTCAGAGTCCCCTCCCACATCAGAAAGTTGATCAGCAAGACAAAATGCATAATTGTATACAGAAATTAAATTAAATTATAGGTGGGGTATTTATTTTTTTACATTTTAAACACATTTTAATATACACATAAAATATACCAAAAGTCTAGCTTTTCAAAACCGTATATTTTCAATATAAGACTACAGCTGATCTGTAAGTGCCATTTTTGGGACTCCAACAATACACCAGGACTCCCCTTACCTTTTCCTATGAGGACACCGATTTTGGAATCTAATTTTTCAGCAGGATTGCAGCTCCTCGACACCAGTTTCAAAACAGGCAAGAAAGGTCGCACATCACACAGTCGTCGAGTCTCGTCTTCCAGCTCCTCGTGGACAGCAGTCTGGTTGACGCACTCAAACATGTAGGAGTCAATCTCCAGAAGGAGGTGAAAGAGGGGGTAGTTCTGTGCATGCTTCCACAAGAGCTATAAAAAATACATCCAATTTGCTTACAAGTGACTCCAATAGATACAGGCATCACTAACTAGAGGTATACAATAGGATTCTAACATGCAAACACAAAAACACTGATAACTGCATACTATTGTTTTTGCCTTGGACTTACACGCCGTATAGTGCTGCAGAACATATTGATGTGTTACAAATACAGGAAATAATAATAATAATAATATGTAGGTGATCAGATCAACTTTCTATAAAAATCGTCACCTGCCTTTGTTTCCTAATAAATGAACAGCCTTCATTTACCACAAGTTCTTGACGGTAGCTGTTGGCTGTGAATTAGGTGTGGGCCCCAGTGCTTTTCTATTGTAACACAGTGGCTCCGCCACTTGGACCAGGTCTCTGTATTCAAGCATTTGGCAGATCCCAGTCAGCCTGAAATCAGCTCAATGGGTATCTCTAGTTCAAAGTGTCAGCACAAAGGACAGAGATCATCCCTTGATGCAAAGTGATTGTGTCCGGTCTATTGTGTTGACCAATACAAAGAACAGTGCTATGTATCTCTAGAGGAGTACAATGGGAAGAGTTTAATTTTTCTACATCAGTACAGCTTCAGGTCCCAGTATTAGAATCAGTACAATGTGTAGGGCTAAATGTATTTGTTATTTACAAAGTGCAGCACACTGTCTATATGCAGGAGTATGATGGGAAGGTTCGATGCTCTCGAATAGTTGAGTGGTCAAAGCCCTGTTTACTCGTGCCAAATAGTCTGACAGTCTCACCTGTTTAATGTGCGATATGGATGCATCCCGTGGCACCTCCATCTGCACATAGATGCCAGTGGGAAGGAGGATATCGACAGAGACATCAGCAGGGAGCTGTGCATCTGCCGCCCAGATGTCCATGGTATCCAATACAGCAGGAGGCATCTTGTAGGGTTAGATACTACCTAAGGAACATGGCCCTAGAGAAAGAGAAGTAGTATCAGTAACCATATACTATACGAACGTTCATTTTAGAAAATAAAAAACATACACTTAACTATTAATACAATAATATTGTTCTACACAGATACGTGCACTTCAGGTTGTAAATTATTAAATTGTTTGATTGACATTTAGAAATTACTTTGAAGTCCTTTTTTTAAAGCTTTTAATTGAAAACCAAAATAGAATAGGTTATATTAATACATAATTAAACACCTAAATATATATTTGTATAAATTCGCCATATTTTCTTTATAACACAAAAAGGAGTGATATCGGTAATCATTCCTAAACTGTTGCTGTATAGTTTGTACATGATTCTCAGATACGAAGTAGTACTGTTCGATATTAACAGAATGTCTACAGACCACATGTGCCTGGCATGACAAGGGTTAACGTGTCACGCAGTTATGAGGCAATAATAATAATATCACTTCCCTTAATTGTGTGCAACAACAAACAAGATCATGTCAGCTGTACAGAACACGCATTGTCTGAGGGTAGAAGACAGGGAGTAATTCTGGGTCACTGCCAAGATCCCACAGTGGTAAAGCTCTCACAATCATAGGAGGGAGAGGGAGACTGACAGGGTTAGGGGCTGCCCAGAATACAGACTACGTATCAAAGTGTATGTGGGGCTCAGCAGATACACCTACTGGCAGCAACAACAGGAAGCATACAGAGTAAGTCTGGAGTAAGGTGTATGTGGGGCTCAGCAGATACACCTACTGGCAACAACAACACGAAGCATACAGAGTAAGTCTGGAGTAAGGTGTATGTGGGGCTCAGCAGATACACCTACTGGCAACAACAACAGGAAGCATACAGAGTAAGTCTGGAGTAAGGTGTATGTGGGGCTCAGCAGATACACCTACTGGCAACAACAACAGGAAGAATACAGAGTAAGTCTGGAGTAAGGTGTATGTGGGGCTCAGCAGATACACCTACTGGCAACAACAACAGGAAGCATACAGAGTAAGTCTGGAGTAAGGTGTATGTGGGGCTCAGCAGATACACCTACTGGCAACAACAACAGGAAGCATACAGAGTAAGTCTGGAGTAAGGTGTATGTGGGGCTGAGCAAAGACACCTACTGGCAGCAACAACAGTAAGCATACAGAGTAAGTCTGGAGTAAGGTGTATGTGGGGCTCAGCAGATACACCTACTGGCAACAACAACAGGAAGCATACAGAGTAAGTCTGGAGTAAGGTGTATGTGGGGCTCAGCAGATACACCTACTGGCAGCAACAACAGGAAGCATATAGAGTAAGTCTGGAGTAAGGTGTATGTGGGGCTGAGCAAAGACACCTACTGGCAGCAACAACAGGAAGCATACAGAGTAAGTCTGGAGTAAGGTGTATGTGGGGCTCAGCAGATACACCTACTGGCAGCAACAACAGGAAGCATACAGAGTAAGTCTGGAGTACAGTGTATATGGGGCTGAGCAGATACTCTATATGCCTCCTGTTGTTGCTGCCAGTAGGTGTATCTGCTCAGCACCATATACACTGTACTCCAGACTTACTCTATATGCTTCTTCTTCTTGTTGCAAGCAGGTGTATCTGCTCAGCCCCATATACAGTTTTACTCCAGACTTACACCTACTGGCAGCAACAACAGGAAGCATATAGAGTAAGTCTGGAGTAAAACTGTATATGGGGCTGAGCAGATACACCAACTGGCAACAACAACAGGAAGCATATAGAGTAAGTCTAGAGTAAAAGTGATCATTCAGTGTCTCCTTCTCGGACACCTCTTCTATCTACCACCTGTTGGCATACTCCAAGGTTCAGTCCTAGGCCCCCCTCCTCTTCTCAATCAACACATCCTCACTTAGTACCCCAATACACTCTTTTGGGCTTCAGTATCATATCATCACCAGATCTACCCCCCTCTCTTCTAACACACATCTCCAACTGCCTTTCTAGTATATCCTCTTGGATGTCCACACACCATCTCAAACTCAACATGTCTAAGACTGAACTCCTAATCTTCCCTCCCTCTACCACAGCATCAATTCCTCACATCTCTCTCACTGTCAACAACAACATCATCACTCCCACCTCCCCCAAGCCTGTTGCCTTGAGGTTCTACTGGTCCCCGCCCTGTCTTTCATCCCTCACATACAGTCACTAACAAAAACTTGCCTTCTCCATCTAAAAAACATCTCCAGAATTTGCCACTATCTTACACAAGACACAACTAAAAACCTAATACAGTAGTCAAGTCGAGTGATGATGAGAGAGTAACTCGCTTCTTGCAAGCCAACCCACCACCCGACTATCCCCACTTTAATCCATAATGAATGCCTCTGCTAGACTCATCTTCCGTACACAACGTTAATTGTCGGCATCACCTCTCTGTCAATCACTCCACTGGCTTCCCTTAGCCTCCAGAATAAAATGTAAAATCATGACCCTAACTTACAAAGCCCTCCCCATACATCTTTGCTCTCATCTCCAAATATTCCCCCAACCGCCCTCTTCTGTCTGCTAATGACCTTTTCCTTTCTACAACTCGTCACCTCCTCTCATTCTGGCCTTCAGGACTTTGCACGTGCAGCCCCTATTCTCTGGAACTCCTTTCCTCACTCCACCAGATTGTCCTCCTGCCTCAAAACCTCACTAAAAATGCATCTCTAAAGAAGCATATCACCTTCCACACTAACACGCTCATCACCTCACTCTCCCTCCTTTACCACACACAATACCTTTAGGTTGTAAGTCTGCGAGTTTTAATCCTGCAGGGTGCTTTGGGGAAAGCACCATGAACACTGGATTCAAGGCCCAAAGACAGGGCCCTCCTTGCTTTGTTATGTTTTGATTTGTATTTACCTTTCCCTGGAACTTATCTTATGTACAGTGCTACGGAATATGTTGGCGCGTTCTAAAAAAAACAATAATACTAATAATAATAATAAAAAAGTGTATATGGGGCTGAGCAAATACACCTACTGGCAGCAACAACAGGAAGCATATAGAGTAAGTCTGGAGTAAAAGTATATATGGGGCTGAGCAGAAACACCTACTGTCAGCAACAACAGGAAGCATATATAGTAAGTCTGGAGTACAGTGTATGTGGGGCTGAGAAGAGGATATACCTACTGGCAGAAATGACACTAGATGCATTGAACAAAGAAACCTTAAGTAAGTGTGTATGTGGGGCTGAGCTTGGAGTACATATCTACCGAGAGCAAAATGATCAGATAAATGGGAGTGATGAAAGTTGCCAACTGCAGTGATATGAATACATGACTGATCTTCTCCAATAGTGTAAGACATTATCCAAGAGACATTATACAGAAACAAGGATGTTCACCTCAGTCCTGAAGAGTGACATATGTAAAGGACCTGTCATCATACCACTATTATAAATGTATCTGCATACAGAATATTCAGCAATCCCATTTCTGGCTCCAGTTTTATATTGTCATCAGTTGTAACACCTTTCCTGACACTACATTCCATGTAACAGATCATATTTCTATTATGTTCCTGTACACACAGATTTCAGTGAATGGCAAAATGTTGTATTTCTCCCCTATACTTTGTACACCACATGGTCATTATTGCTCCTTCCACAGGCTATACATATTATAGTCCATAGAGGTCTATCTTCATCTATGTATGTGCTGGAAGTGGACTCCCTGCTGCTGCCTCTCCAAAACATGAACCAGCAGGCAGCTCAATGTCTAGTAAAATAAATACAGCACATACTTTACACAAAGGACCCTCACATTGTTGAAAGGCTGCAGTACAAAGCAAACTTACACTATACAAAACATACTGCTCTACTTAGACTTCCAAATAGCGATCTGACGGACACAAAGATCGGGGTCTGAGGAAATGCTCTCAGTATTCATTATATTTATATTTGAAAGGCAGTAATTGTTTTGCTTCCTTTCCATTTAGTGCATAACACCTAGGGGATGCTGATGAATAATTGTATGAATATACACTATGTGAATCACCTCCCAAGTTACCAAATTGATTTGTCCTCCTACACATGAAGCCGCATGATATTTATAGGTATTTGCTGTATCTGTTTGTTACATAAGTGCAAGAATGACTGGAAAAAAAAGACAGCCGGCTGCAGCATGTCGGATGCTACGCCTCCTGGCTGCAAAGCATTGAAGGAAAAGAAAACTCCCCACACTGGTACATATTAATGCCTGTGCGTCATACACAAGACAGAGTTAGTACATCCTACATTGGCCAGCTCAGAAGAGAGGAGAGGAACCAGCTCATGGCTTTGGTCTGTAAATAAAAGCGTTTCCAGAGGGCAGTGTGGTGGAGGTGGTTCAAATGTCACCATCTCTCAGCAGAGTTTATGCTCACTGCGCACGCACTTCTTGGTATCCTCCCATTTTATTTAGATGATGATTTTATGGTGTATAGGGGTCACAACCCACGGGTGAGGAGGTCTGTGATAACCCCAAGATTCCGGCTTTACAGCTGCAGGAATACACCCTGTAGATTGTAAGGGTTTGGGCTGCTCGATACCCAACATGCAAATCAGGAACACAGGATCAGCATACCCCTACAATCTGCTCCTCAGTGGGCTTAAAAAGGCCAAGGGAGATAATCCTACCAGCAAATTTAATCTGGTCCTCAGTCCCTTCTTTTTAGAACAGCACCAGATATTCAGGATCCCAGGGGATAATATTAAAAAAACAATAAAGGTCTTCCATTCATAATGAAAACACAAGTTGCTTATGTGTTCCCAAACAGAGCAACTACTTTATTTTTTTTCAGTCACATATTTAAAAAGTTAATAAGTACATAACATAAGTACATTAACCAAATCAACATTAGCCCCTCCCTTAAGTAAACAAAACCGTTCAATCCTAAGAGTCCCTTTAACCATCAATGTAGTTTTGAATACCCCTGCCCCTAGGTGCCTATGTATGGTGAGAATCTCTCACTGGTCACCATTGACAACATTTGAACATCACAGTGGGAAATTAATGAGACATTGTCCTGCTTACAGGATCTGAGTAAGGTAATGTGAAAAATAGCGCTAAAGCTATAGGGTCTGATGGGGGGGGGGGGGGGGGGGGGTTCCACGGGAAATAACAAAAGAGTAATACTAATAACATGGCATACGAAATACAATGATTGCAGCAACAAGGGAATGGATTTCTTTCTTCCTCATCACAAACTCTTATTTCCAAAGGAGCAACAATGAACATTTGTGGATCCGACATTCGCGGTTTTCTTTTCTCTTGTCTGTGGGGGTTGTGACCGTACATTTTGGGCCTTGCCTGTGGGGTTCAGGGGAGTCCCACCCTGGCCCCAAAAAGTGGGTTGTTATAATACGTATACATTAATTACATCTCCTCTCTCTCTCTCTCTCTCCATTTATAGAAAATGGTTTTCCAAATTTTCAGGTCATTTTAAAAGTGTGGCAAATCTTTTTATAAATAGAAATTATTTAAACACCCTGATTACTATGGAGCCAGGCAGATTTTTCTCAGACAACAGGGATGGCAAATTATATACAGTGGATATAAAAAGACTACACACCCCTGTTAAAATGTCAGGTTTCTGTGCTGTAAAAAAATGAGACAAAGATAAATAATTTCAGAACTTTTTCCACCTTTAATGTGACCTATAAACTGTACAACTCAATTGAAAAACAAACTGAAATATTTTAGGTGGAGGGAAGAAAAAAAGAAAAAAAAAGACAAATAATGTGGTTGCATAAGTCTGCACACCCTCTTATAACTGGGAATGTAACATGATTTGGAATGTGATTGCTTAATTCTGAACACAGCTAAATAGGAGTCAGCATACACTTGCCATCATTTAAAGTGCCTCTGATTAACCCCAAATAAAGTTCAGCTGCTCTAGTTGGTCTTTCCTGAAATTTTCTTAGTCGCATCCCACAGCAAAAGCCATGGTCCACAGAGAGCTTCCAAAGCATCAGAGGGATCTCATTGTTAAAAGGTATCAGTCAGGAGAAGAGTACAAAAGAATTTCCAAGGCATTAGATATACCATGAAACACTGTGAAGTCATCATTAAGTGGAGAAAATATGGCACAACAGTGACATTACCAAGAACTGGAGCTCCCTCCAAAATTGAAGAAAAGACAAGAAGAAAACTGGTCTGGGAGGCTACCAAGAGGCCTACAGCAACATTAAATGAGCTGCAGGAAATCTGGTAAGTACTGGCTGTGTGGTACATGTGACAACAATCTCCCGTATTCTTAATATGTCTGGGCTATGGGGTAGAGTGGCAAGACGAAAGCCTTTTCTTAGGAAGTAAAACATCCAAGCCAGGCTACATTTTGCAAAAACACATCTGAAGTCTCCCAAAAGCATGTGGGAAAAGGTGTTATGGTCTGATGAAAAAGATATGTTTGGCGCAAAAACAACACTGCACATCACCAAAAGAACACCATACCCACAGTGAAGCATGGTGGTGGCAGCATCATGCTTTGGGGCTGTTTTTCTTCAGCTGGAACTGGGGCCTTAGTTAAGATAGAGGGAATTATGAACAGTTCCAAATACCAGTCAATATTGGCACAAAACCTTCAGGCTTCGGCTAGAAAGCTGAACATGAAGAGGAACATCATCTTTCAACATGACAACGACCCAAAGCAACAAAGGAATGGCTTCACCAGAAGAAGATTAAAGTTTTGGAATGGCCCAGCCAGAGCACAGACCTGAATCCGATTGGAAATCTGTGGGGTGATCTGAAGAGGGCTGTGCACAGGAGATGCCCTCGCAATCTGACAGATTTGGAGTGTTTTTGCAAAGAAGAGTAGGCAAATCTTGCCAAGTCAAAATATGCCATGCTGATAGACTCATACCCCAAAACATACCCTAAAATAAAAAGGTGCTTCAACAAAGTATTAGTTTAAGGGTGTGCATACTATGCAACCATATTATTTTATTTTTATATTTTTTATTTCCTCTACTTAAAAGATTTCAGTTTGTTTTTCAATTGAGTTGTACAGTCTATAAGTCACATTAAAGGTGGAAAAAGTTCTGAAATGATTTATCTTTGTCTCATTTTTTTACAGCACAGAAACCTGACATTTTAACAAGGGTGTGTAGACTTTTTATATCCACTGTATATAAATATATCTAGAATTACCAAATTAGAAGCTTGGGACTTCTAAGTTACATATAATCAGAAGATACCAAGGACATATGTACACAGTTTTACAGTGCTGGAAAAAATTTCCATCCTATGTCATCCTAATATTTCACAACTCCAGGAGCTCTCAAATACTGCACATATGGCCCTAAGTATGACGTGTTCCTGAGGTCAGGGGAAGAGAAAGAGGTAGCTGGGATTGCTTAGAATTTTTAAATATATATTTTAAGTTTATTAACAATAATACAGTTGTAAATCACTGCACTAGAGGGCCAAAGGAAATAAATTGTTATTGGCCAACTTGTTTGCGACCTAAACGTATGTGGTGCCTGATGTTATTAGCAGACAGACACACTGATACAGCATGTGCAGGAAGGTTACGGTGCAGGCCTCGGAGCGGAAGCGACAGCATACACATCGGAGAGGATGTAGCCTGCTTGCAATCAGGACAGCAGCTGGGATGCTCCTGGGTTGGTAACAGGTGATCTCTGTTAGCGGACTGTGTAAACTAAATAAATAGGAAACACAGTCACATCAGAAGCTCCAGCCACACGCAATGTGGAAGTAATAACGCAGGCAAATTAAACCCATAAGGACACGGTTACACGTCACATCAATCTTTATGACTGGAAACTAAATGAATTCTGACTGCACATGTATGAAAAGCAGCTACAAAATAATGTGTTCATGCAGGTCTCAGATCCATGCACTGTAATGACCTGGATCTGCTACAATACTGTGATATGGAAAGAGCCTCTTATACACAGTGACACAGCCTCAAAAAAAAAGGGATTGTTCAGGTCATAATTTGGGTTATATATTCCACCAACTGCAACATCTTTCCGATCTGGAATCATTTTCCAAGAGCCAAGAAGTACATAAGAGCAGGTTGTAGTCCAGTAAGACCATAAACAGGCCAGGAAGCCACGGTCCGTGAAATCACCAGGCACATGCTGCTGTAAGAAATATACTTTTTATGTTCCTTATTATGCATTGAGCCGGAGGCGATGACATTCTCTAATATAAACCAACTGGATACTAAAATATCCTGTTAATCTCACCTGCTCCACAGCCCCAATTAATCTGTAGGTCTCTACTTCTACTACAACTCAACTGTAGGATAAACTGTATTTACTAAACCCCAAGATGTCCGTGCTTTTCCTCTATTTATAACACAGACCAATTAAGAGAAGCAATTTAATGAAAAATGCAACTTTATTAATTATAAATAAAATGTGAAACATCTGGGCAAATAGACACTGGTAGATAATATAGCACTGAAATGCTAAATACTAAGTGAGATAGGCCAAACGAGTCCAAAATATGGATAGCTACAATACCTCAATGTATCAGCAATCATATACTACAGAGATGAGAAGAAAACCTATGTCTCTTGAAGGGATCCTCCTTACTGGAAGGCATATAATCCCACAAACTGGCTAATGAGCCCTAGAATATACAAAGAGCCAAATAATTCAACCTCTAAAAAGTAGACTGTTCTTGTAATATTCTGTTCTATGCAAATATTACAACAATTAATATAGATACAATTAAAAGTATAACAATTATCTCATACTAGAGAATTGCCAGTCAAAAAATGACGGCAATGAAATTGTAAGTGAGCTAATGGTGTTTGGTGTGTAATAATGAAATAAATAATACATTAATTAATATACTTTACTTATTCTGAAGCATTGTGTTGAAGAGCTGACAATCTGTTTTGATGTTTCTGCAGCATTAGTGGTGTGGAGGTGCTGTATAAGCGTGATCAATGTGTGCAGTGTAATAGTGTGCGTGCGCGAGACCAAACCGTTAGCGTAGTTGTGTACTTCCGCATTGTTCTAAAATGGCGGCTAATGTGTGGTATGCGTCTGTAGCGGAATATCCGTAGGTGTTTCGCGTGTTTAGAGTGCTGTAGCCTCGTTTTCGTTTTGTTTGGCGGACATTTTTTCTCTCGCTTAGAGAATTTTTTTTAGTGTCTAAACTCTTTTATTTTGAGTTAAATGAAAGTGTAACTTCATTTTTTGAGGTCCTGGATGCCCCCTCTTGCTGTAGGTAAGCTTTTTATGTATGTGTTGTGTGTATTTATTGTGTTTTTCATGTCCGCGGGTTGCGGCCGATTTTTGCGAGGTCGTAATGTGTGGTAACGCGTCTCGTATGTTGTTTGCGTAATGACGTGAAGTTTGCGAGGGTCACAGTTGCTAGCAAGGAGCGCCGCCAGCAACTGAGACCCTCGCTTCGCATTTTCTATGAAATTAAAGATATCCTGCAGTTTTATGTATATTGATAAGCCTTCTTGGATATAAGTAGTGGATGAAGCTACTCTCTACTGACTGCACACACATCCCTATGTTTTAAGCAAGGCTACTCTGGCTTTCTCCACACACAGCCTACATTCTGCAGTACAAAGCATTAGAGGGGCAGAACTAATGCAGACTTCCTGTATAACCTGCATTTCCTGGTGTAGTAACAACAAGCTAAAAGAAGCCCAGTTGTAATTTCACAAACCCAGCCCAGAAAGGAGAGTTGTTAGTCGGTCAGACGGTGAGATTCAGGGCTTTTGTTACTGCTTCAAAGCAAAAGATCAAACAGCAAACTGATTTCTCAATTTGGACACAGCTTGTCAGCAGAGCTAATTGGTTGCAGGGAAGTGGATAGAAGTCACAGCCCCAATCATGATTAGATGAGATATGTAATATCACTCAGTAACTGCCCATTTCCTCGCTATTGTGCACCAGCTATTTATAGAAGTAAAGTGCTTTAGGAAGAAAAAAGTTATTCATAATCTAACCACTGACATTTCATTATCCTGCTGCCTAATAACAGTCCTGATTAACGATAACAAGTGCGTATCAGGTGGATGTTAAGATAACAGCATAAATAAAAAACAAAGGGCAGGGTGGAAAAAAAGTATCTGGACCCTGAGAGCCCTTAAATGTTACATATGGCTTTAAAATGTCTAGTTCCTAAATAACATCTGTCTATGGATGCATTCCCTCATACTAAACTCTCTAATTCTACAGATCTTGTCTACCGCTGCTCAGGGTTTTAAAAAAAGCGGTGGTTGTGTGAACAAATTACTGAGCAAGCAAGCTTCTGCTCAAAAGTATGGAGTCTGTAGAACATGGTTGTGTGTGTGTGTGTGTTTGAGATGTTCAGACGTGCCTGAGTCTCCATGACCTCAAGGACCTCGACACACCATGCTGATCCACTTGGTATTCATGCAGAGATACTGGAGTGGGTTGACAGTTCCTTCTCCAGCGGGCCACAGCATACAGTTCCTGGTCATCTCACCTAGGTGGTCTCCCATCCAAGTACTGGCCAGGCCCAACCACCTGAATGGCTTCAGGGTGGTGTGACCTCTTGGTTCCCTGACTGGAATCAAATCCAGGTTGCAGCAATGATAGCACTGAATCCTAACCACTGGACTACCAGGGAACCCAGGGGAATCTTATTTATTAAAGACTAGATAAGAATAAGCGATTCCAAAAAGGTGATAAACAAAAACTTTATGAACAGATGCAAGATGTCAAAAACACCAGCAGTTTGCCCGATAAACGCTACAGTATAAATTCCATTATGTTAATTTAGCTTTAATTTCTAGGGGCATTCCTTCTCCAAATAAACTGCAAGACAACTTTATGTGAAGTATATTAATGTTTATTTGGGGATTTTTTTTTTCTTGAAAAAATGTTTGCACACACTACAGATTCTCCTTTATCAGATGCATTCATAACATCTATATACCTTTCAGCATGATTTTGCTATTTATTGGGGCAGTAGGGAGGCAAAGTGAATATAAATTATTGCAACAACAACTAGACCGTTAATACAATAATACTTATATTGGGCTTTGTGGATCATCAATAACCAAAGCTGGAAATGTTCTGCAATCCATAAATGACAAGCAAATGTGGTGTCACAGAAGAAAGATGGAGAGGTTTCATGGAAACCAGCAATAACAGTACTATGTATTGACCCACTGAAACAGCTAGGCATTTCAATATAGAAAAAGGCTGGAAATGTGGGTTCACTAGATATACAGGATTACCTACAGGTTGGTGTATTCTAACAATTACTGATATATTTATGTGCTGTTGTCAGTCAGAAGCAGAGAAGAAGGGAGGAATATCAATTTACCACAATTAAACCCATGTAAACCCAGCAAAGGGAATAGGAACATGTAAGCCTTGCTTCCAGTGGTGGGAAAAAGGATTAAGGCTATTTTGGGACATAATACATAAAAAGTAAATGCAGAGTGATGGAGGCCAGACAAACAATCAAACTTAATCTCACGATTGGCTTAGTGCTTGAATTCAAGAATGGAAAAGCTCTCCGATTACTGACATAATACAGAACAACTCAATCACTAAAACCTGTTGTACTTCTGCTAAAATGACAAAGGTTTTCCACATAATCATCTACCACTTGTCTTAGAGTGTATTATTGCAGTTATAGGACATACGACCTAGAATGAATGTAATCACCTGTAATACATATTCTGTGTGTCCGAGCTGTCATGCAATACCAGGAATGCAGTGGTTAAATCTCTGTGCTCTACTTGGACACCAACACTTTGTGGTCTTCAGCTAAATCCCTAGGTGGCAGCTCTGAGCACTTTAACGTATAAACATTTCTGGGTAAGAGGCTACAGACGAGACACTTATTTTGGTTTGGTTCAGTAGCACGACTTCAGCCCTCCTGAGAACTGCGCTCAGACGAAAGCGCGCTGGTTATATGCGCGCACATCTCTCACCCAATGTGCACTCAGGACAATTGCCTCTTCCCCAGCCTACAGTCATCCATTGCCTGTCCTTGTACCCAGTCCTCTACACTGTGCTACAGTCTTCAGCCCCTTATCGCTCAAAGCTATGCCACTATCCGTCCCCTGCCTTGCCCTCCAGTCTCCAGCGTGTCCCTCCATTTACCGTCCCTGTCATTCTCTCAAGTCCATTTCACCCTCTCCTCCAGACCCCGTGTCCAGTCCCTCTCTCCTCCAGACCCCAGCTGTAAGATGTGCATGCAGATGTTGGCGGCGCGCATATAGCCAGTGCGTTGGCGCGCAGATCTCAGGCGCGTTGAAGTCAGGGTGCCGTTTGGTTCATTTACAGCCTGCAGTGCTACAAAGCACAACACGCATGGATAAAATAATTTAATTCTCGTACACTGAACTGCAAGTGTCTGTTGAAGGGTTTATCACTTTAAGCATCAAAATCTCCATGGAAATCAGCAAAAATCCATAATTACATAAAGACACTGGGAATGTTTTTTTTTTTTTGTTTGTTTTCTTTACCGTCATCCAAAGAGAATATTTAAAAAAAAGAGGATTGATAACTTACTTTTCAGCGGTCTCATTGATAGATTCCAATCACAGGAAAGTTAGGTTTCCCTAATTGAGTTGGTCAGTGGAATAATGGGAAACACACCTTTGGATGAGTTCTCTGATTGGCAGATCATGCCATTAGGTATGAAAATAAGAAAATACTGGATGCAGACAAATCATTGCAGCCATGACATAAAAACAAGAGAAGTGTAAAACTCAAAGTTTTTTCTAATAAAGGCAATTGTGACAATCCAGGGGTAGGGACTATTACTGCCCAGGGCCACCCGTTATAAACTACAGGTTAACTACCCACAAGGACCGTTGGGTTCTTGGAAATCTCAGCACTAGCACCCTGATATCAGTCAGGGTCTCTCCATCAGGAATCAGCACTTCTAGGAGTCTCAGTACCCTTCCTGTTGTAGTGGGCAGGACAAGATGCTTGCAAGGTGGAGATAGGTTCAGTATCGCAGTTACCAGGAACAAATAAGAGAACGTACCATTTCTATATGTTTCTGCAGTAAACTGTTTTTTTTTGGGGGGGGGGGGGGGGGAGGCATACAACACAAACACAGGAGATTGACTCCACATGGGGTCTAATAGTCTGGCATCCTGGCTGGCACTTGTGAACAGGCCAGCCTCCTAATGCACCTAATGCTGTCTCCATGTCTAGTGGTCCAGACCTCAAATAGAGTACATTCATTTTATCTGGCAAACAATGGGACAAAACAGATTACAATACAATGGATGTGTTCATGCACATAGTCCAGTGGCTGGAGCCAAGCAGTCTGTCCTTTATGGCGGCTCAATGGGCTAAGATCCAGGAACTGGTTAAGGGGTCCGTGACAGCAATAATTCTTCTATTTTAAAATATTTTTAGATGACCGCAAATACATTTACAGTTTTACTTTAAATGGCCAGCCATACAGACAACTGGACAGTAGCATCATATGAAGCCAGGGCTGGACAATCTCCAAAAGCTTAAGACTCCTGGCTTCATTTAAAAAAAAATAATAATAAAAAAAAAAATAAGTTTGACAGGTCTCCCACAAACCTGACCATTTGCAAAGTTCCATATAAATGTATCAGCCCCTGTATTATGCCATATGTACGTATTAGACAAGCACACAGAGATATGGAGATAAAGACAAGACATCAGGTTAGCCCCTTACCTCAGGATGTGATATTTAATTGTGCCCCCAGAGGGTCTGCATTTCTGTGCAGTGCAATTTTTTATGGGTAGTGATATAGTTCGTCCATATTCGGTAGTTTATATGAAGTATGCCGAGTATGGTAGCTACACTACACACACTAAATAACTTATACCGTTGTGTGTGTTCAGATAATGAAATTTAAACAATGCAGCTAAACATATAAAAATCATCAATCTACACAGCATAAACATCAGTGCACAGTATAATGGGGTATATAAATTAACATGATCATCATAATGAAGTACCCATATCATGGTTCTGAAGTGTTAGGCCCTACTCAGCGCGGTGGTTTCATTTGTGCAGAGGTAGAAATATTTTCCATGCTGAATAAGACCTTGAGACAGAAATAGACATGATTCATTCACATTTTATTCAAAAAATAAATCTGTGTGAGAAAGCAAAAAAAGTGCCTAACCCAGTCAGAGCCATGCACTGGTGACACTTCAAAACCACAGCTCTAAATAAGGAAGTCGGGTGGTCACACGCTGCGGGTGTGAAAGTGAGTCACAGGGAGAGGAGGCACAGCGGAAACAAGTAACAAACAAGTAACAAACATGGAAAGAGGCAGAGTTCAAGAGCCAAAATCCTAAGCCACAGCTAAGCACACAGCTCTGCTATGGTTTGCTGGCTACTACACGGGGCCAGTGCAAGGACTGATTTGTAGACATTGTATTGGCCTCCCCTAGCAGAGAAAGGGTTAAGGCTGTAATGGAGAGCGTTTAAGCTGCATTAGTGTGTGTGAGCACTTCCAGTCTGTCCTGAGCACAATAAATCGGAAATGTATACTGTATTCCTCACACAATGCTACAGAGCTCTGGGATTGTACTGTAAGTGGTCCCGTCATCACAATAACAGAAACCACTCTAGTGCTATTAGCTTCCTCTATAACCGCCAGGCTGCAAAAAAGCAGACGAGCAGAGAGAGAGCATGAGCTACAAACAAACAACTCAGAATATTCACATTTAGGTTAATAATAGATAGAATTGATACTTCAAGTGTTTTATAGTCATAAAAGGCCAGTGTATTGAACAGAACAGGTAGTGCATTCATGAAACAGCCTTTTCTCACAAATAGGGGAATTCAAACATGTTTGATGTAGGTATTTTGAACATATAATAAAACCAATGACCACATACTGGTTATAGTACTAATTTGGTTTTAAAAAGATGAGGAGGCTGAACATGTTAAGTGAGAGGCAATTAGGAAAATTGTGGGAGAGTGAACAAAGGGCGAAAGAGAGCTTGATGGATAAGGAAGGATACAGGAGGACAGAACCAGGAGAGAGACAAAGATACTGTAAAAAAAGTGAATCTTACACAAGACACAAGTAAAATTATAATTCACTCTCATCATATCTCACCTCGACTACTGCAACTCTCAACTTGCTAGGCCTCCCCATCAACCATTTGTCCCCACTCCAATCCATAATGAATGCATCCGCTAGACTCATCTACCAAACACAACACTCAATGTCAGCATCACTTCTCTATCAGTCACTCCACCGGCTTCCCGAAGCCTCCAGAATAACTTTCAATGTCATGACCCTAATGTATAAAGCCATCAACAATAGTATTGTACTTAACCCCTGTATAACGCTATGGTATATGTTGGCGCATTAAAAGTAAAAACAGATAATCACTATAATAGTTGTGAGCATACGAGCCGTTGCTCATGCTTGCGGGCTCGCACAGCAAAGCGAGGGCCTCAGTTGCTGCCATGGAGCGCCAAAGGCGCTCCTTGCCAGCAACTGAGGCCCTCGCAAAGTGAGGGTCGCAGTTGCTGGCAAGGAGCACTGATGGCGCTCCTTGACAGCAACTGCGACCCTCGCAAACTTTACGTCGTAACGCAAACAAAATACGAGACACGTTACGACCCATTACGACCCATTACGACGTCCGGGTGGGCACCGAGGACCTCTGCAAGTCAACTTACACCTCCATTTAACCACAAATTTCGGAGTTTAGAGACCAGAAAATCACCTAAGCGAAGGGGAAAAAATGGGCGCCGAACAAAACGAAAACGAGGCTACAGCACTCTAAACACGCAAAACACCACAAGAAACTCGCAAAACACCACAAAAGACCTACGGATATTCGGCTAAGACTCATACCACACATTACCTGCCATTTTACGACAATGCAGAAGTACACGACTACGCTAATGGTTTGGTCTCGCGCACGCACAGTATTACACTGCACACATTCAGCACGCTTACACAGCAGCTCCACACCACTAATGCTGCAGCAACATCAAAACAGATTGCCAGCTCTTCAACACAATGCTTCAAAATAGGTAAAGTATATTCATTTATTAATCTATTAGTTATTTTATTATTATACACCAAACAGCATTAGCTCACTTACAATTTCATTGCCGTCATTTTTTGACGGGCAATTCGCTAGTAATAAATAATCTTCCATTTCAGTGCAAGAGAAGCACCGAGGCTAACCTCTTGTATTCCTGGTAATGTACAGTTACCATGCAAGGCGAGTAAAAGATTTTCTGTTTTGCCACAAATTTGTCAAATGTTTAAACATACAAATAGGTTTACTTCTGTGTTATTTACTAAATCGGATACTATTGTTACAAAATATTATACCTACAATAAAAATGAAGAACAAACATAGACATTTACCTTTCCTTTATCCCTTCTGTATTACCTTTTGAAAGCCTGCAGGGACATTGCGTATCTCACCTTTACCACAGTTACACAGTACTGATTAGTAACAGGTTCCAATGATGTAATGGGGATTTCAGGGTCACACAATAAATTGCTGAGGGTAGTTACTGGATAAATGTCAAATGTTATAGAATAATAATAATAAAAATTAATGATGTTATTATTATTAGATAATAAAGGTGCACATAAATTCAGTAGCCTCCTCTGCTATTATTATAATACCTACAAACACACACAACTAAAAAAAGGAGGAAAACAAAACTTGCAATTCCAGACGTTATCCGCGTTTCCCTACAATAAAAGCATTTAACTAAGATGTGATGAGGACAAAGTTCATTTGTCTGCAGACTGACTTCTTACGAAATAAATCTTACACTTGAGCCGTTTTCCAGTTAAAGAGAGAGACAGTAGCACGCCAAGCATCATATGGAAACGTTGTTGGCTTAAATTGGTACTATTTTATGTATTTAAAAAAAGTGCAAGAGCACAAAAACTTCAGAAGTGTAACTGCATTTATACTTGCTAAAACATTACCACGTCACTCATATCAGTGATTCTGTAAGATTTGTTTATAATCCGATAAATGAAACAAAATAATTATGTGAAAGAAAGCCATTCAGAAGAATATAGTTGTTTGTTTTTTAAAACGTGGATTCAGACAATTTTGCATATTAAATCACTAGAGAAGCAAATATATTCAAATATAAAACGCAGTCAATAAATAGCATGCAAATTGTGTGAAATGTAGCAAATTCAAGCAAACAAGCCATGGTCACAAGCGGAGTCACAAGCGATCAAGCACGGAGGTTACAGGGGGTACAATGCAGACATGACCAACCTGTCAATATGCTCCGACTGGTGAGCTTGGCACAGCCATAAAGGGGGCCTGGTGTGGATGAAGTTTGAAGGTATCACACCTTAAGTAAGGTCTTGGGACCTTGTGTTAATCTGGGTTGTCTTCTATGTCCTATGGTATTTGTTTGTTGTTAAAGGGTCAGAATTTAAAACCACAGATAATTACAAGTACTTTATCTTTTTTTACAGGAAGTACGTACTGTTTTTTTATTTTTTTTATTCTTACACCCATTCTCAATAAGTGCTGTCTTGTTATCTATTTCAACAGTATCATGATTACCAGTTACTCCTCAAGGACCGAATGAATACGTTTCAGTCAAAAAGAATTTGATTGAATAAATCTTAGATATGCAGATTACTTGGGTTAATTATATAAAACAGTAATCATTGACAGGTAAAACAGAGATCTCAATGTTAATTTACTGTAAGAAAATATCACTTAAAGCAAAGTTCTTAGTATTAACTATAGTTTTATACCATATATAAAACCTCAACTGTGTCATTTTAAGAAGTTAACACCCTAATGTATTAATCTGTAGCACCTGTTGTGAGATTATTTCATATTTTGACCACATTTTGTCTAAAGTACTAACCTATGTATGAAGGTGGCTGCATACCCAATAGTCTCACACTTACGAATATTTCTCCATATCAAATGGTGGCCATTTTCTCTGCATGTGGAGATGCTGTGAAATAGGTAGAAATGATCTGTTTTTATTACTTCACTGTGCTAAAATATTGCACTCAAAGATCACTTCAGAGCACCACACGGCAGTATGGGAAGATGGAGGCTGCATTTGAAGTTAACTATGGACCCCCACAGTCGAGACAAGTTGGGAATCACAATCACAGAAAAGCAAACTTTTGTTTTACATGTCATCCCTTTAAAGATGAGATGTCCAAGCAGGGGATCTTCCCGTGGAATGTATGTCCATGGAAGGAGACAAGCGGATACATTGTGAGGACAGAGGCCTAGCGCCAAAGCAAACAAACAACAACAGCAGTCGTTTACCTTCGCCATCCCATCCATTTGAAAAACTGTGGAAAACCTACAGGCTCTATTAATGCACTAAAGGAAATATGCATTTGCATTTTCACATTCAATACAAACATAATGATGTTTTACTACACACAAATAGGGACACAGTGATGGATTAGCTTCCCTGTAGTTGAAGTACAGTGAGAGGATATAAAATGTCCTGAGATTAACATCAGGGTAACAGCCGTTAAGAGCTGTATAGGATTTGTGGTTTTCAACAACTCAGTGGTAATGGTAGACAATTTTGCGGTCAAATTCAGTTTCTCGTGTTCTACATGAAAAATATTACAAGAACACGCACACAAATATATATATATATATATAGCGCTTTTTTTTTTTCAAAAGTAAAAAAAAAAAGATTTTTTTTTTTTTTTTTTACCGTTGCATGAAATTATTATTTTTTGTGTATGGCTGCTGCTTTATTGATTTTCTCAATTTGTCATTTGGAAGGGTTTTCCTTTTTTTAGCTACCCTTTCCCATACCCCCAAACATCCGTATCCTCACTCCTTGTCTTAAGACTTACGTCTATTTTGTGAGCAAGTGCACCTCTTATTGTATACAATTACCACATCATCCTGAAACCACAGACAAATGTACACACTACAATACAATAGTTATTACCTTGCAGCACTCTGCATGTCTACTTTGCATCTTCCCGAATATCCCTAATACTTCCAAGGATTCTGAAATCACACTGTGCTGTGATGTATATTCCATTTCAGAGAGCACGTCCCATCACGGTCTGTGGTTATATGTTAACATTTCCAACAAATATGGTATTTAGGCTGTGTCTGAGAACGCAAGTGAGATGGTCTTACTGTAAAAGCAAAACTATATAAAAACTTATGACATTAAAAACATTGTAATACGTGGCGTTTAAGCTAACTTCGTAGTTCACTGTAATTTTCATAAAGAAACCATATTTACCGATATTTCAAACTGATTATTATTATTTTTTTTTAATCCGATCATTCCCTACTTTAAATGAGAATGCACACTTTAAGTGCATCTACATTAAATCCCTAGCATATGGCAAATGTCCATTTTATGAGCAGGTCTCTGCCTTGTATGTTAGAAATGTCTGTCTTTCTCAAATTGCTATTAATGGAGTGAAATGAAAAGGGTCACTTTGAAGTAATCAGAGTACTTCTATCACACACTGCCTTTTAAATATTCTACCCTTTCCTCTTTTTTTTTTTTCCAGACAGGGATATATTACAGATCATTTAAAATAGTGAAATAATGTAACACTGCAGGGAAAGCCACTAGGATGCTTGCTTATTTCTGTAAAAGAAATAGAATAAAATAAAGGTATTGATGTCACCCTATAAACATTACTCCAGGGCTATATATATATATATATATATATATATATATATATATATATATATATATATATATATATATATATATATATATATATATATAAATAAATAAAATGAGCCACGACTCCTAATTCTTTTACTTCTGGTCCCTAACTTTATTGGGGATTAGACATACATCCATATACATAAACTATTCTCTGGCTTTTAAGTAAATATGGCTGGTCCCTGCCAACACACAACATAGTTAAACCTCCCATATATTATTATGTGCTATAAAATGTTTCATAGCCCAAAAGTCGAATAGCTTACAAGATGTCATGCCCTGAATCTGTATACAAGTGGGCTCTCTGTTAACCAGAACTCAAGCAAGCAGAAAAAAAACTGAATACTGTACTTTAAATAAAAATTTTAATGTACAGGATTCAACAAATGCCAGAAGTCAGGTTGTTATGCCGCAAAATGCTTACAGGCACCTAGATGTCACCCACTATAGGTCCATGCAATTCAATGTTACCTGGAAGCAGACAGGCATGAGCCAGTGCAGTGTTTGCGTTACATTACTTGGGTTCAGCTTCGCACCCTCCAGCTGAACGTACCCTCGTGTAAGTAAGGAGTGAAAGCTGCTGCTGCTAGAACAGCCCTCACTGACAAATATACTTAGCAGGGCATCCTATGGGCAACTAATCTAGGCTGCTATTAGTAACTCTCGAGCAACCAGAAACTACATTTATCCAGCATCTATCAATCCCTGTGGGTGCCGGATAAAAGAGTGTACTGTAGCTTAAAGGACTAAACGGAGAGGGGTTATATGATAGAAGCCTTCAAATGTATCTAAAGTATTTCATACGTTTCAGAAGGGAAGATATCCCCAGAAAATGAAGAATGTGAGGTATTAGAAGATTTTGAGTTATGCACTACTTTACAGAAAGGCTGCTAAATAAGTGAAGTACCCTGCCAAGAAGAGATGTGAAAAAAAAAAATACATTAAGGCATGCCTGGAATATGCAGTCCTGAAGAATTATTAACCCACAGTGTTTTTGCAGATAGAAAGCCAGATTTAATTTTATTTCCTTATTGTCTGTCAATGTTTAAAGGAACGTGGAACACAGCTCTTCCCCCCCCCCCCCCCCCCCCCCCCAAGGAATGCTTTAAATATTCACTAAAAGTTGTCTTGCACTCCACTGAAACGGGAAATGGACAGAGCATACCTATGTGTGGAGATTTCACTGGCAGACCAGAATAATTCATACATATATATTACTGCCCATTGGCTGACAGGGGCAAGTCCTAGAGCAGTTACAGATCTGAATCTGTTTTTTTCTGCTTTAAGAGCAATATAGAACTTTCCCTGTTTTTACCATTTTCTAACCTAACACATACTTCTTATATCAGAAAAACTCATTACATTTTATACACATAGATTTATTTTATTTAAAAAAAAAAATGGTTTCCACACCCCCATACCTGCTTCCAATAGAAACACTGCATTCACCTATGGTTTCTAACCCTATAGTAACCTTCAAAGCAACAGCAGAGCAATGCAGAAATCCACAGCAGCAATGTCTGGCCTCCTCCTTGCTTTCTTGTGGTGGTTACTACACATCCCATGATGCTGCGCAGAAACTAACGTCCCAAAGATTGTAACAATGCTATAACTGCCTATGATTGGCCTAAACAAATTATGCATTGTATGCGAATTTAGCTACAGTTTTCAGGGGCATTCCTTTTCAAAATCAACTGCCAGAAAAAACTGAAGAAATTCACAAACATCAGGGCAAGATTATAAATGTTTCTTTTTGGGGGGGTTCACACACAAAAAATATACTACGGATTCTCCGCCATCAGATGGATTCATAATTCATGAAAAAAACTTTAATATGTAACCCAGGATTGGAAGCTATAAATACCATCAGACTGAAGAAGAAACCAACAGAGCTGAATCGAACACATACTGAATCATGAGGATGGTGCATTCAAATACTTGCACATAACCAGACACATTCTTGCCATTCCAAAAACCTCATATGAAATACCTAAAAAATGCTTACATTGATAACATTTTGCAGAAGTAATTCTAATAAACAGAGATATGATTTACTAGCAGAATTGCATGGATTCCTTTAGAAACGTATAGAGATGCCGTACCCGTGTGTATTTAGAGTATCTGAGTATCCTGCAGCAACAAAGAGGCTATGTGTTGTGCAGAATGAGAGCTCTTCTCCAGGATGGTGGGACTCATGTGAGTATTTCAATCCAACTGTGACCCAGTCATGTGGCAGTCAAGAGGTTAATAAAAACATAACACAAAGGAATTCAAAGAATAACCCAGAGGTTAAACAGAGGTATGTCACAAGCCCAATGTGTGCTGGGTGCCATGTTGGGGCCACAGGTCAGTGCAATGAAACCGGTTCACCCCCTTCTGGGAGGCACAATATAAACAAACAATGGAGCAATGATTTGGGTGAAGACACTGGGGAGGCACATTATTAGCACTGATTATTATTAAAGTGCCCCCCATAGCTGCACCAGTTAAGGTAGCCAACAAGCAGCCAGACTATGCTAATTATATTAACCAAGATTTTTTTCCAAAGCATTAACAGTCTTGAACATTAAAGCACCACTGTGGTTATTATCCTTTATTTATAACTCACCATCATATTGAGCAGATAAAATGGTTTTAGAAAAAAAAAATATATATTTAATTTCTATTTTATCTATTCTACTAAATTATTATTTAATGCAGGGTTCCATTTTATTATGAAAGTGTTACTTTATCAGGAGAGTGTCCTAGTAAACCAATTAACTTTTTAACAGATTCAATGAAAGCACTGGCAGTTGTCACATTCCCATTGTGTAGATTGATCAGCAGTAACCATAATCACATATATAGTTGTAAACATGCGGGTTGTTGCCAACGCTGCGGGCTCGCGAAGCGAGTGCTTCCGTTGCTGGCATGGAGCGCCAGCAACTGCGGACCTCGCTAAATTAATGGACTTACAACACAAAAATACGAGACGCACAACGACCCATTACGACCTCGCAAAAAACGCCCGAAACATGCGCACATCAAAACATGAAAAACACAATAAATACACACAACAAATATGTAAAAAGCTTACCTACAGCAAGGGGGGGACGACAGCCAGGACCTCGAAAACTGAAGTTACACCTCAATTTAACTCAAAATAAAAGAGTTTAGACACCCGAAAATCCCCTAAGCGAGAGAAAAAATAGCTGCCGAAAAAAACGAAAACGAGGCTACAGGACCCTAAACACGCAAAACATCACCAAACACCTACAGATTTTCCCGAAAAAGACGGACGAGGTACGAAAACAAGGACGCAACCCGAAAAACTGTACAAACACAATAAATAGGCACAACAAACACATCAAAAGCTTACCCACAGCAATGGGGGGGGGGGGGGGGGGGGCACCCAGGACCTCTGCAAGTGAAGTTACACAGCAATTTAAGTCCAAATTTCGGAGTTTAGACAACCGAAAATCACGTAAGCGAGAGAAAAAATGCCTGCCGAACAAAACGAAAACGAAGCTAAAGGACCCTAAACACGCAAAACATCACCAAACACCTACAGATTTTCCGAAAAAGTAAGACGACATCCGAAAACAAGGACGCCAAATCAGCCACAGCCGCGTACCACACATTCGGCTCCATTTTAGAACAGTAACTTACACAATCCGGAAGTACACAGCTACCCTAACGGATTTGCCTCGCGCACGCACACTATTACACTACACACATTACTGACGCTTACACAGCAGCTCCACAGCACTGATGCTGCAGCAACATGAAAACAGATTGCCAGCTCTTCGACACAATGCTTCCTGCATATATTCCTTCACAATAAGTATATTAATTTCTTATTTTATTAATTATTCATTGCCATACAAAAAAAAAAAAAAAACACCAACGCTGCTCATAGCACACAAACAACCAAGAGCCTCGCAATGAGCGCCAAAGGCACTCAGCACAAGGCTCACAATCAGCGCCCAAGGATCTTAAAACATCAACAAAATGAATTTTGCACACAAAAAAAAAGGCAGGTAATGTTGTTTGACGGGCAAGTCGCTTGTAGCATATAAAAGGTAACAGATTAGAGGCTGTACGGTATTATTTCCCATTCAACAAACATTTTACTTTATTTTTAAGTGTAGTTCTTCAAAATAGTAGATTTTAAATATGCAACCACAGTGTTCCTTTAAGCTTGGTGGAGATCAGATTGATGATGAGATGGTTTCAATGGCACAAATCACTCTTTTTAAATAGCACTGCTGTGTTCCTCGTTTGGTTTCAGTCAGTGTGGGCTTTGCGGCGCAGTTAGATTATGCCATTGGGTAATGGGCACTGCACAGATAATTTATTGCACGTACTAGACAATAGAAAGAAACCCCCTCTCTCCTACTTCCTACGCGTATGGAGCTGTGTGAGCAGTCTCAGAAATCTGCATTGCTGCTGGATGAGCAGTGAGAGAGAATGAAATGACTTAAGGAGAGCAGTGAAACCACTATGCAATCGGAGATTACTCTGACCATATACACTATTAATCTATCCCATTGGAGGCTGCATAATAGCTGAAACTATACAAAGAAGAAGTTCTCTGCATGTACTACATGATGAATGAGAATTACACTTAGGAAGTACAGTGCTAGTCATGGGAACTGAATCAAAAGGGAATTTTGGCAAGAAAATACAATTAAAAAAACACAACTAATAAAAAGCACACACACCATACTCGAATGTAGTTATCTGTAGTAAACACGCAATCAGTCAGACATGACACTCCTGGGATTTATATAGCAAGAGAGAAAACGTTTATTGCCAGAAAAGACTGCCATTTAAGTTTTAACAATAAAAAGGCAAATAAAAATGGTTTGGGTATGAATCTCAGGAGTGGCCTTAAAAAGCGACATAGAAGAATCCATCTTCAGCTTTAAAATAAATGGACAGAAGTGTTTTGTGGCGTATATAAACATATTTTATAAACCAGTTCTTTAAAACTGTTTTCACTCATGGAAACCTTCAACACAGTCCCTGCAAAGATCCACTCCCTGTAGCTCATCCATACATGGTTACCATAGTACTAGCCAATCACAGACTGTCCCAGCTGCAATTCAGAAACTCTGCTGTGCGATTGTGTATCTAATATAGTACAATAGAAACACTGCAAGGATGGACCTTTCTAGGGACTGTTTGGAAGGTTTCAGGGAATAAAGAATTTTTTTTATGGATTTGTTAATAAAATATTACATTACTGACAAAATGCAAAAAAAAACACTAGTTTATTTTATTAAAAACGGGGCCCTTCCATGTCCCTTTAATCATTTCTCATTTAAAAAGTAGGTAATAAGCTCCACAAAATCTTTGTAATCACATATATAGTTGTGAGCATGAGGGCTCGCATAGCGAGGGCCGCAGTTGCTGGCAAGGAGCGCCAAAGGTGCTCCTTGCGCTGGTGAAGATGAGCACCATAGGACCCCCTACGACTTTTGGACCGCAAAGCGAGGGGCCGCATTTGCGAAGGTGGAGGCTCTACGACGCGGTTACAAACACCCACATAAGCGGCACTTTACCAAAATACATCTAACACGCAATCAATATATACAGCCTTACACAAAAAAATTCAAAACATAGAAAAAAAAAAACATTATGACCTTGCAAAAATACGACCTTAAACGCCCGAACCGCGCGCACATGAAAACATTAAAAACACAATAAATACACACAAAAAATACATAAAATACTTACCCACAGAAAGTGAAGTTACACCTCGATTTAAGTCCAAATTCACGAGTTTACACACACAAAAATCCGCGAGGGAAAAAATGGCCGCCCCAAAAAAACAAAAACGAGGGTACAGGACCCTAAACACGCCAAACACCACCAAGCACATACGTATTTTCAAAAAAGCTGTACGAGGTACAAGATACACTCTTAACAACGACGCTACATCATACACAGCTGCCTACCACATACACATTCGCCGTCATTTCACAACACTAACACAATGCAGAAGTACACAGCTACCCTAAGGGCTTTCCCTCGCGCAAGCAGCCTATTTACACTACACACTGCACACATTGCTGACACTTACTCCTCAGCTCCACAACAGTGCAAACCTACATTGTATGCTGCAGGAACATCAAAACAGTGTCAGCTCTTCAGCACAATGCTTACTGCATATATTACTTACAAATAGGTAAAGTATATTAAATTTACTACTTATTTCATTAGCATCACAAAAAACATATGCACACAAAAAAAAAATAACTATCGCAATAAACGCAAAAGACATTCACTGCGCGCCTCACGATGAGCGCCAACGCTGCTCATAGCACCTAAACTACACCAGGGCACAGCCTTGCAATAAGCGCAGAAAGGAGATCAGCGCCGACCTTACAATGACAGCAAAAGCGCCACTGATAACAAAAAATACAACAACCAAGAGGCTCGCAATGAGCGCTGAGATCTCAGACTACCACAAAAAATTATGTCTGTGCCAAACACCATTCCTTGACTTACTATTGCCGTCATTTTTTGACAGGCAATTCGCTAGTAATATAATAAAAAGTAGGAATTTAACAGGGTGGAAACATTGATTACAGTCTGGAAAACTGCAATTTGTTTCAGTTTAGGAGATGTAAAAGGGCTGCTGTTCGGATTCATGTAGTAAAGTCAGTCTAAACAGTACTCTAGCCTAAATAGAAAAGGAAAATGGATATTTTCTAATGCAAGTATTTCATAAAAAGGCAATACTAATGCTTTGGCCTGACAGTAGGACTAAATGGAAGTCCCAGTAGGATAGCCCCCCGCTCACTCAGGTTCAAGGCAGTCCAAAATGGAAGCATCCATGATAAATAGAGTCTGCTAAATTTTCATCTAAAAATGCTCCCCCCGAACAAAAAAGCCTATATAGCTACAAATACTATTTGTCACATTGATGAAAGCACAGTTTTCCCAAACTGCAGTGGTCATGCCAGTCATTTGTACAATCGCCCTACTATGTCAGGTGGGCATATTTATATATTCACACACACATACAGGTATGCGAGGACACAGATTAGAGAAAACATTTAATTCTGATTAATCCATCCATGGGTACTTCTTCCTAATGTCTCTGCGCTCCATAGCGGAGATCTAAGTTGACGGTCACGCGGTTGGGTATTCTCTTGAAACTTGTATTATCAGAATGACAGCCACAGAAAGAGATTGGTTCCACAATGACTGGAGCGTGCTGGCCCTCTTAGGAGAGATCAAATAAAAACTACCATCTGTCTAATCACATTACCAGAGTGAACAAAAACCAGAACATCAAGACCAGGCAAACATGGAGATGTACAAGTGAAAACAGGGAGACATTGTACTGCAGCGTTGCAAAGAGAAATGCTTTTATAGGCAAATAAAATGTATCCCAAATTATCACAGCTCAAAACATAAAATTAAAGTGAATTAACTATGCCTACATATTGAAAACATCTTTCAATTTATGTAGGAAGACATTCATTTAAGAGAGTGTGTGTATATTATATTATATATTTCTTGGCATTCTGAGCAGGGAATACGTTTAACTTATTTTAGACATTCAAAATGTGGACACAAATGTACTATATACAAGTAATTACATCACTTTTTAATGTTGATTTGAAACCGGTATACTCTAAAGGACCCTAGACCATTTTGTATTTTTTACAGATGCTTTGACTAGAATATAAATTTAACTTCCAAAAAGCCCAGAGAGTAACCGATTTTCTGCTTCCAGAAATGCCCACTTTTTCTTACTAGAAGCACCCATGTAACCGATCATCTATTTCACGGATGACCTAATGTCAGACCCACACCGCCATACTACCAGTGTCCTGCTGCTAGCTAACACACCATGACATGCTGTGACTAAGAGGGGCTAAATGGACATGATTTTCTGAACAAAAACTCAATTGTGGGGATATAAAATGTGTAAATTTGTATTCTATACCTGAAACATAGTACTATGATAAAAGATATTAAATATGAGGATTAATTATAGGAAGAGGTTACATTGCGCAGACAATGATCTTCCAGTAGAAGAATGATCCAAAGCATAGGTCCAACTCCACCCAAAATTAGTCCGCTGTCCACAGTATCAAGCTTTTGCAGTGGCCATCCCATTTTCCTGGCCTATAATGCCATTGAAAACCCGTGGGATGGCCAGAAAAGTACCTGGAAAGATTTTTGTAACGGAACCCATCACTGTTTTACCCTGTTTTATGATTATTATGGTTAAAATATGATCCTACTGCATGTATGTTGGTTTATGCTCTGCAGAATATTGTCCCAGACATTTGCAGCTACTTGGCATGGGAGATAATCCTGTTACAGAGACTCCGCATAAGATAAAGGAAGTCTATTGTATACAGTGTTTTCATTCTCAGATAAGAACAAAGAAGTGTAATTGAATCAATGTCTGATTGTATCAAAGTTGCCAGGGAGCCTCGGGGAGGTGTGACCCACCTATTGTTCTCTTTATGTGTATTGTGCGGCCAAATATGGGCATGTGTATTGCCTGTGGGAAGAGATGGGTATAAATATTTCTGCACATAGCAAAATAAATTCAGTATTCATTTGACTCCCAAATTGTGTGTCGTCCAATATGGGAGGTCGGGAATGGTGAAACTGTAGTGCCTCTTGGGTATTTGACCGTATACCAGCGGAGATATTGGACTGCGTGTTCCAGCTCCGTTACAATTTTGTATGGAGAAATTGGGTCTGATCCCTTTATATGTGTTCTCACACCTCATCCAGCATTATAAAAAAAATAAAGGTTTAATAAGTAATCCTGGTTACAAGGTGACTGTGCATAGTTAGCTATGCCGAGGACAGTAATAACAAACCGGGTGATGCATACAGAATGAAAATCACCTGACAATGGCTAACTATTAAACTTTATGATGCGACACTCCACGGCAAACTAGACAATATTAAACCATACTGTTTTTTTTTTTGTACTGTATGTGCAAAGTTCAACAAAAGAAAACAGCAAACCCAGGGCATGGCCTGCACCACCCTGATGAGTTGGATCCATCAGCTGCAGGAAGAGATAGAGCAAGAAACCCAAGACGTATGTACTGGAGCAGCCATGTCTGTGCTCCGGCAATGTTGTTACTGAAGTGTAACCAGCTTTCTAAGAAATGCTACACTTTAAAATAGGTCATCGGTCCTAAAGGTGTCTTCTGTGATTTTTTTTATGACAAAGTAAGCTTAAGGTTTAAAATTAGTTTCCCTAAGTTAGATCAAGCCTATGTACATCCTGTTTTTATGGTCATGTGATCCTCTCTCTGAATAGAACATCAAGCCACAGACAGTACAGACCTAGTAGCTGCTTCTGTTTGGATGACAGGGTTGTTGTCGGCTGACTTATTCCTCATAAAATGTAATAATTACCAAAATTGTAAATATAGTATGCCATGTCAGTTTGAAAAGCATCCTCCACTCATCGGTGTGGATATTTTAGGATACTGAATAATACCAAACCATGGAGAAGAACATGGCAGAATGGTAAATTCAGGGTCATATTTCTTGATAAAGTTATTTATTTCATGGGAGCGTAAGCTACAGGAAATATTATTGCTATGATTGTGTGTCTACACTAGAAGCTTGAGTTAAAAAAAATAATCTAGACAGACATAGAAAAAAATGTGTTGGGAGCCTCATGGGTCATTCGAAAATGCCACTTAATGTATGGAAATGCCAAAACAAAGACATTTCTACAACGGCAACCCCAGTATTGCAAGGAAAAGAAGCAGAAAAACATGTCACACTAGAGCAAGATAGACTACATTAAATAGAAAAGAAAGAATGTCACAGGAGCAATGTCCCCAAATCATTTAGTATAGAGCTAAGTATATAGGTCACAGCGAGGGGTTACACTGTGACGGATGACACGTCACTACCTATTTATAAGTACTGCAGACAAGACATGATTAAAGACCACATGTAGAGAGGAACAATCAGGGTGTTTGAGTGCTCGGATTTATAACAAAACAAAGAGAAATAGACCGGGTGTTATATTTTGTACGGAGGATGAGCTAAAGATCACTGATGTGAGCTGGTCCATGTGCATGAAGATTGCTCATTATAATGGTGAGCGATGGTCTGCAAACTTTACCAGCTATAGCAAAGTCTACACCCATGATACGTGATCATACATGGCAATGCCCACTGTGTATTATACGGGCCAGTTATTAAAATGGTGTTGCACACCATATAAAAAAATATTTCATTTGGTGAACTCTTTTTGAGAACTATTTTTAAATACAGCAGTGACGGCTTTTACAGCACTAAAGGTAACCTCTTGCACTGCAGGATTTATTGAACTTAAACGGACTCTCAACAGGAACTTTTTTTTTAAAGAGCATTAAAAACTGGATATACATTGTACTAGCGTTTTTTCTCTACAGCAAATCATTTCTGAAATACCGTATTGGTCCAAATATAAGCCGCACTTGTAAAATTGGAGAGAAAAAGACTCTCAAAGTGATCAGCCATTGCAAGAAACAGGCTTTCTAATTAGCACTGTGGCTTTTTTTTGCAGGTTACAGGCTTTACAGGATGTTAGAATCACTAAAACCCTAAATCGCTATTCAATACCGCAGTCTCAAGCACGAAAATCGGCGCCCTTAACTCGCAATCGCGCAGTTATTCATGCTCTTTACGTATAACCTAAAACAACTTTATTTGGGGGTGATGGAGTCCCTTTAAAATGAGCATAAAAAAATACAATGTCTCTTTGAATACTTTTATACAAAACAATAACACATTTGACATTTTTCCATTTGAGATTATAATAATGTCTAAAGAACCCAAAAATGAATAAGATTACAATTGTTGGCTGCAGCAAAGATAGTTTATTGCCATTTGCAGTATGCTTGTAATCTCTGGTCCTTGCAGAACCTGCTTGTGGGTAGGAAGCTCCACACAGCCATTAGGATAGTTTGAGGAGTAAGCAATGATATACAAAACAGAAATATGCATCAATGTTCACTTGGTTTTCACTGCTCTATTTAATGGTGTAGAGCAGGGGTGGGCAAGCTCGGTGCTGGAGAGCCCCACACAGGCCAGGATTTGAGGATGTCCCTGCTGCGTACATCGCTTCTTCAGTCCTCCTGATTGACTCACCTGTACACAGAAAGGCTATCCTCAAATCCTGGCCTGTGTCCAGGACCGAACTTGCCCAACCCTGGTGTAGAGCAATATTGATGAATTACACAACCTATTAGCCTACAGTAAAAATCATATTTTATGTATAAGTACTATCTGCAGCAAGATTATTAAAAAAAAAAACATTTACTCTCACTGTGCATAGCTTCTATAGATAAATAGATTATGATTTTTTTCTATAAAATATAATATGCTGAGAACATTAACATGTATTTTCTATTATCATTTGGAGTAGGATTTGCCACTGATAAGGTGAAGCAGCTGGCCTATGCTTGAGGTCACTTCACAGTTTAGGACAGAGAAGGGAATCTCTCTCTCGATATATAGTTCGGATTAGCAGTGTTTTGGCTGTACAGAGGTGTGATGATGAAGCTTTGGCGTTTGGGTAGTACATAGAGGAGTGATCAGTATGTCACAAGCAGATTCAGTGTTTTGGGTAGTACAAAAAGAAGGGATGATTATGTCCTAGTGCTTGGGCAGTACACACAAGTGATGTCACAGCTTTTTTGGCAGTACAGAGATGTGTTTGTATAGAGAAAAAAGGGAAAACATTTCTACAAGACTGCAAATCCCATGTAGTAAGGTGCGTCAAGTCGTGTCGACTCATGACCTTATGGACCGCAATACAGCAGGCACATCTTTATGCCATGGTCATGCTTGCTGATCCACTTGGCTTTCATGGCAAATATATTCCTAGTTGGTTTCCCATCCAAGTACTGACCAGGCCCAACCCTGCATGGCTTCAGAGTGGTGGGACCTATTGTAACTAAACCCAGGTCACAGAAGTGAAAGCACAAAATCCTAACCACTGGACCACCAGGGAGGGATATCAAAGTGCAGCTTAAACTAGCATACACCCTTTTTGCAAGCAAGGCAGCTGCTTTGTTAGTTTTCCAAGAAAAACATAGAAATCATTCCATCTGATCCATTAGCACAAAGCAAGAGGAAAATATGTACATTTGTATAAGGACATATTCATAATCTAGAGGGAAGGTGGAAAAAAAAAAACATTTCTTGGTCCAATTGGATTCTAGGCGGGAATTACTCTATAAAATAAGATGCTAAACCACTGTGTTTATAGCAAAGCATATTCAAGTTTATATACTGAAAGAACACCATGGCTTTAATTATTTAATGTACACAACAAACTATAATAAATCATCAATAAACTGCTGGTAAACCTTTATTTACTTACATCAGTTACAGTGGTGGAGCCAAGTGAGGATATACTGATGTCATCCAGAAGGATTGAGGACAGCGATACCTTAGTGGAGGTACCTCTAACTGGCAATTAATTGTGTATCAAGTATTATATGACAGCAAAGCTTGCCATGAGTTGAAGACTTAAAATGATTATTAAAGTATGTCAATGTCATTGAATAAAAAACAGATGCTCTTTAACAGTTTTATTACATATAAATTTGACAAGTGGCCTTATACATGATGCCTCTATAGCAGACCTGGGCATTGTGTGGCCCGCGGGCCACATCCGGCCCTTTGGCTGTTCCTATCCGGCCGGGGGGCATTTTGTGAGCAGCAGTGTTGCGACTAACTGGGATGGATAGCATTCTGTAGATACAGCTCCTGGCACTGAGAAAATAAAATTAAAGTTCGGCCCTCCACATCATTCCGAGTTTCTCATGCGGCCCCTTTGGGAAATGTATTGCTCACCCCTGGTCTATAGGGATATTCTCATCAGTTAACATTGCACCTCTCCATACATTTAAAAGGGGGTGTTCCAATCACTCCATTCTTGCAGTACCTGATCACTGTCCCCCTGTGTCTCATGGCACGTATGGGCGGATTTCATGTGTTCCCATCATGTTCAGCAAAGCTCTGGGCAGCTCCAGGTTTCACAAAGGAAAAAATGTGAAGGCTGTCGCGATGGCCATAAATCCAACTGTCAGGAATAAAAACAATAATTAAATAAGTAAATAGCACATCTACAATACAGTACATCAATAAATTTGTTTACCCATCAACCAATACAAGTTTGCAAAATAATCGGTCAAGAAAGTTCTTCACACCATGTACTGGTAATCCGGTTATATGCATATATTTTTGAAAATGGCAGGAAATTAAAAAAAAAAAAAAAAACATGTAAATAAATGCATTTATTTTATTCCTTTCTATACATTTATAACTTACAGATGCAGCTATGGCACCTGTTGATAATGTGAACAAATGCAAAGTACTGGTAAAGTTAGCCTGGAACGCAAAGTAACGTCCCTAATTGCTGACACTTTTTGCACAAAAACCTCGATTTTGAATTTGTAAAGTAACCTAAGCCATGGACATAAAAGCATTTATTGGGATAATCTGAAACTTTAAAGACTGTTATATATTGTGTATAAGCATCCATTTTGTTTGTTACCGAGAGATTGATCATGAGGTGTGCTTTTTGGCTATGAATTGCGAGGGAAATTATTAGATTATTAAAAAAGACTGACATTGAGACCACACCCCTTCCCCCTCACTGGCGGAGAAGCAGACGCAAGCACAGCTCTATGCAATTTCTACATACACCTTTCACCAGTATATCATGGATCCCTTTAGGGTGGAGTAGAGGCATCAACATTTATTTTCATTCTACTGAAACACATCTTTATTACTTTCTTCCTGCTTAATTATGCACTTTGTGAGTTTTCAAGCATATATTTTTTTTCATTGTACAACATTCCTGTAAATCTGGAAAGACTATTCTATACGTATCCACTCCTGTCTTAGTATCAATAAGATGTAAACCTTTGTTCGTGTGATGCAACCAATGTCAGATTGTACAATTACTAAAAGGTTATTCCAGAAAAGAAGGAGGTAAAAACACAATTTCCCAGTCTGGTGCAAGGAAGTGAACACAGACTTTTATTTAATATACATTTCAGATATTCTAGCAAGACCCTACCTTTAAGCAAAAAGGGCAATCTAGCATAACAGGGACTATATCACTGGGTTTATACTGGGGGTACCTGAGTTGCAGATTAGAAGTGTTGTTTGTACATGTGATATTACAGCACTAATGAGAATTAGACTTCAAGACATGCGGACAAATACTCAAAAAAAATTCAAAATAAATTTGTATAAGGTCACTTCAGTGGTCTTCTAAGGTCTATTTTGTTCATTTTCATCCAATATCACTTGTAACATGATCAGCAATTTATACATTTGAAACGCTAACCTCCCTATTAAAATATATCACAATACTCACTTATATTTACTACCCACAAAGGCAGAGGGAAATTCAGTGCATTATCAAATTGCACCGACGGTCACTGAACATTAAACCAAGTTTACCAAGGTCCAAATGTGTTTATGGAACTGAAGACAAAATATGGACTCCAAATTTTGTTATGGATACACATGCAAATATATTAATACTGTATAAAGGCATTCAGAGGAGCACAGTAAGGAAGTTTACTTGACAGCTTCATGTATTTTATGACTAAAATGTAAGGATATGGAAGACCTAATTGAGATATATGATCCAGAAGAAAGTGATCCAAGGCCCAGATTCAGACCCAGGTCCACTTATTGACTACCCCTGACCTAGAAGGTATTTATTTGAACGTTATTACCACTGTTCTTTTTCATGGCTTCTGCAAAGTGTAGCATAAAATGGGTTTCAGAATTTCCAAGGTGACAGCTCTTTTTGAGTTCATTAGCAATCAAGTACTAAGGGCCAGTGTACACTACTTTCAACTTATTTTTTAGTTCACCATTAACATTAAACTATAGATAAAATATATATATATATATATATATATATATATATATATATATATATATATATATATATTTAGAATGAAGTAGAGATGAGAGCAAGAGAGAAGAAAGATCACTTGGTTCTAGTGAACAATTTGAGTTTTGGGAGTAAAATTGAATGGTTAAGATAGCCTTAATGTCTGATATAGTTCACAATATGACCATGTTTTATGGAAGCTCTTCTCGGAGATTAATTTTTCAGAAAAGGAACTTCTTGTAATCTGTCTAGTCCTATCTGGAGGTGTAGGAGTGTGTGCTTTTTTCCCAGGGGGCCAAGACTGTGCATGTTGATCAGTTTTTCTTTTGGCCTTGGTATGTCATCTATTGGTGATGAAAATAGAAGCATTAAATGTGTGTTTGGTATATTAATATAGGTAATCTTATGTATTAGCTGGATAATTTTGTCCCAAAATTGTGTATTTAATGTACAGGACCAAAATGTGTGAAAGAGTACATGTTCTGTAAATCCACACTAGAAGAGAAGAGAGCCTGTAAGAGTGTGACCTTTCTGGAGTAATATACCACTGGGTAAGTAGTTTATATCCATTTTCTTTGATAGGAATATTAATTGAGGTTAAGGCAATTGCATCCCACACTTCGGTTTTCTCTAATAGCTGATGTCCATGCTAATACATAAGGTTTTCCCAAGTCTTGGTGTAGAGTAAGAAAGCATAGTTTAGCCATTTAGAGTTTTATTTTTGGCACAGTAGAGAAGGTCAGAAATGTTATGGAAAAAAAAGCTTCCCATGTAGGAAACATCCTATCAATAGGATCCCCTTGTAATGTCTGCTTCTTCCCAAGCTTATATAGGGGCAGTAAGGAATATTAAAGGGGAGAGTGTTCTGACTAAGAAACTTTGGTAGCCTTGACATGGCTTTGGAAAGGATATAAATTTAATTGCAGGATATCCAGAGGGTACAGTGTAGGGTTGGCCATGAGGTTATTAAAAGGGTAATTAATTGCTTTATAGTCACACGATAGAGGAGATAAATCCAGTGTGCATTTTTAATGTTAATTAATGGTGAACTAAAAAAAAAAAAAAAGGGTTCAACATGGAGTATGTATTATGGCCTTTTAAGACTATTGTATAGTTCACCAATGGTCCAGTGGTTAGAATTCGGTGCTTTCACCACTGTGGCCTGGGTTTGATTCCAGTCAGGGAACCAATAGCTCACACTACCCTGAAGCCAAGCAGGGTAGTGCCTGGTCAGTACTTGGATGGAATACCATTTAGGAATACCAGGAGCTGTATACTGTGGACCACTAGAGAAGGAACTGGCAACAACATTCCAGTATCTCTGCCGTGAATACCAATTGGATCAGCATGGTGTGCCATGACGTTACGGCCGTACACAATTGAGCAAAATAAACAAATGCTGTTAGTGAGCAGTACTTTACTACAGTCGGACTCAAATCACACATCAATTCAGAGAATATTGCCTTTCATCCAAACGTTCATTAAATATGACCACAATGAGTGAAGACAAAGCATTTACCCGCCAAAGAGCAATGAAATAAAATAAGACATGGCTAAAAACACACATAGTAGTAATTATCATGAGATTTATTATTTCCATGCTGGCAAAAAAGGGATCAAATGTCACCAAAAAGGAATAGATTCTCACCTAACATAAATAACCTCATTATGTTTTAAATATTTCCTTTCAGTGGTAAAATTAAAATTAGTAGCGCCCCATATGCTTTACTGTATATGCGGAGTAGAAGTAGCTTTGATATGTTCCTTTTGTAGTCTTAATATCATCATATTCTACCTAGAATTTCATAAGAGTTTTCAATGGTCAAGATCTCTCCATCTATATCGATATACACAGTGCCCTCCAGAACTAGTGTCACCCTTGGTAAAGGTGAGCAAAGAAGACTACGAAAAATATCTTGCATATGAGCTTGATCTTACACATAAAATAAGTAAAATTATTTAAAAAAGTAAAAAAAAAAAATACTTAATAAAAATAAACATTTTTCTCACACACACACAATTATTGACAGACATGAAAAAATTAATTGATATGTATTCCCATTCATATTTTACTTTGTTAAGCACAGCCTTTGGATCCATGGCAGCATGACACCTGAGAATACCATCTGCACTATAAATGGCAATAATTAAGAATTTTCAAATAACTGGAGCTGCTGGAAGAGGACCCAAGTGTATTTTGCCATGATGCACCCAAGGAGGGTAAGACTGGGTCACGGATGTGGCTTCCCATTGGACAATGACTCAATGCATACCTCCATACCCACACACAGAAAGGTTCACTGACCAGAGACTCATGCTTTTGTAGTAGCAATCACATAAGCACAAGCGAGGGCCACGGGCTCTAAAGGATCTGAAGAGATTTTGTATGGATGGAATAATCTCAGATCTTGTTTTATGGCCTCTCCACCTCATCCAGCATGAATATGAGAATAAAAATTTAAAAAAAACGTGACAGTGCACATACTTTCAGTGTAAGAATAAGATGATAAACAAAAAAAAAAGGCTATCAATAATTCAGGAGAATTACAAACACACATACATGCATCAGGCCTTAGAATTATATAAAATACACTTCAAGATGTGAATTCAAAAATCCAGACAGAAACAGATCACAGTCTTTCAGAATGCAAAAAAACAGCTTTAGAGAGAAAGCTGCATTTCTAGGCTAATCCCAATATTCTGCCACATTACCGTGGGTGGTCATGTTGATGCACAGCGAGCCATCAGTATGTATGTAATACCACTATTCACTGAAGTAGTCATAATTGCTTCCTAATGGCTAGTCATGCGACTCAGTGGATCTCAGCCTACAGGTATGTGTTGGGTATCTTTTAATGAACACATCTTCCCTAAGGCTGGATATAGTCTCTCACGGTTTAGCTAAATGTAATAAATAGTTGATTGGAGCAATATCTTCCAGTACAAAATGAACTTCCGCTCCATTACTCCCACAATGAGGTATTGGGTTTGTTATACAGCGGAGCACAAAATGGTCTGCTAATAGGACACAGAACATTGATTAGTGTCTCTATTCATCCTACAGGTCCCCACTGACTTGTAAAGTGATCAATACGCTAAGTACTCTATTAGTCCGGGAGTAGAAATCCAAAAGGAAAACATAAACTACACATGAAATGGATGCATTCCCTCAAACACTGCTGATGTATCTCCCTCCACACTTGTAAAGCCATCACATACTACCAAGACTTCAAATATATTTTATAGTAATAACTAGAGTAAATACCCATCATCAATGACAGTATGAAAGGGAGGTAAAAAAAAAAAAAAAAAAAAAAAAAAACATTAGTGGCCATGGCTTTCTGGAACTTGGGATTTGTCAAACTCTACTCTAAATGCTACTATTACGCGCTGTGAAAATAGCAGCACAAATCAACACACAAAATAGCATTGCCATTCAGTAAAGATGTGACACCTTTGTCATTTGTGGTACTCCTGCTATAATTCCAGAGGAAGTAATCAATGAGTGATAGCATAGCACAGTAAGATTACTGGAAGGGGCCATTCATTTGCAATACAAATATTTTTGTTGGGCGGTTAATGTCCCATTATCATGAGTCTGTGAATATGATATAATGCAATCTAGCACGGTAATGGTATATCATTGAAGTGCTCACTCTAGCACTGCACAGCATGGATATCTGTATTCTGAATAAAAATCACAGACACACAGAGGAGATCTATGTCTGGTTTCAGTAAATGGAGCAATTTCAAGATTACAGCTGCCCTGCGTCTCAATCTGTTGCAGGAAGATGTGTGTATGTCGGTGCTTGTCTGGCTGACCTAGTTTCGGCGCACAGTAAACACATAAAAATCCAAATGAGCAGGTCTTTTACAAAGCTGTCACTTTCAGTACTTGCGGATCGGATTTTGTGCCATGGTCTCTGGACAAGATGCTCTTTATCTTTACTGCTGAGCTGCTCTGAGCATGAGCTTGCTGAGTGCAAGGTTGTGAGGCTGCTGCCTCCACTTAACCCTTGAGCAGTCCAGGTGGTTACAGTAAAATCCTCATTGGTTACAACTGCAAATTCATCCAACATCCCCTAATGTAATTTCATGATAAACCACACCAATAGTGAACACTGTGTGAAATCTATTGGTATTTAGTAAATACAATATAAATATTATTTATGTTGTGTATGTTTGTCTATTCTTATACATTTTGCGGTTGTATACTTCAAATTGTATTATTCAAGTCATATATTCTGTAGTCTCTGTGTGCCATTTTGTACATGTTATAATGGTGTACCATTATACATGTCCTGTTGTAGGAATTAGGTAATATTCCACCCAGTCGTTGTGTGGTTTTGTATGTCCTGTTCATGTGGGTTTCACACAGTCCTTAAATATTGTGTGGTGTTCCACAATCTTGCCGTGTAGTTTTGTATGACCTGTTATACATGCTGAAGTAGTTATACACAGTCTCACTATATAGTTACACAGTGTGGCAGTTTTATATATTTTTGTACGTAGCGTATTGTTACACATAGTTTTGTCGGGTAGTGTTATAGCTTAGTACACAGCATCACTTTGTTCTAGCTATTCTTTTTCAATATGGTCATGCACCTCCCTGTGGGACGGATACAGGCTGTTTCTGGTTAGTGCCAGTAAATGAAATGAGGATTATGCCAAGTAAATTACTGGCATCTCTGAGACATGGTTGGCTTTGGGATCAGTCCTGAAATCAACTTCAAAACATAACATGGAAAGAAGTGTTCAGATATAATTGCTTGTAACAAAGACTTACAGTCATTAGTGCTTATCTCCATACCCATGTGGTTAGCAAGTTCTGCTGACAGTCTTTACAATAGGACCAGGGCTAGATTTGGATACGTACACCATGATACCAACATGATAAATGCATGGCTGGCTCCTTCATGTACAGGGAGGCTCACTAACCCGCCTTAAACATTTCAAATCTTTTAGCTGAAGCACAGGCCACAATGCCTCCCTTCAATATTTCCCATTTATATATTTGAAAAGAAGACTTTATAACATATTAATTATATCCATTTCCTAGTACAGAGCCACACAATATCAATCAACTTGTGAGAGACTAAAGATGCTAACATACATATACACACATATTTTATTCAGCACAAATTACCAATATTTTTTTTTTTTTTTTAAATGTGAACATTTGTTGATTCAACCAAGAAATAGTAAAATGTTAAATACATAATAATCTATACCAGGCTAGAACATATAAATTAGTTCTAATACATAATAATAATAATAATAATAAAAATATTATTATTAGGTACTAAGAGCAATAGCTAGTCCAGTGGGCCACGTGAGGCTCTCACATTTCCTATGTAGCCCCCAGCTAGATCTCTTTAGTGGGAGAGCATGGGCTTAGGACAATACAAGAACGAGAGCTCAAAAAAGACACATAATAGTGAATTTAGTGATGTTAAAACTAGATTGTGAAAATTATAACATATTCACTGACACGATTTGGATATGCCCGGAGGAGGAATTATCAAAATGCAGAGGAGTAGAGAGAAGATGGTCATCAGTGACCCAGCAGTGCTGCCATAAAGTTTTATTGTTGATTATTCAATGACATTTTCAAGTCTGTTTTAGACTCCATGTTATGATTCATTAATTTTCTCCTGAATCCATGGGACTGTTGTCTTTGCAGGAATATGACATTATTACTGAAAACTCTTTTACCCTCTTTTTTATGGTTATAAAACATTAGCTCATGTCCCTGGAAGAAAGCATATTTGAAATATCCAGAATACCACAAATATACCCAAATCTGGTAACTCTACTATACATTCCATTTAAAGGGCCACCATAACTCTCCAGCAATGAGAACACCTACAACAAAAGAGATTGTCTTCCCAGATGGAACATGAAGACCGATACTTTATAGGTTTACAGAATAGCTTCCCAGCTTTTAGAAATAATAATTAGACCAATAATTCTTGGAAGGTTTTTGGAATTCACTAGGATATAATATACATATGTATCTATTTACTTTTATGTATTTTAATTTTATTATGAGCTTAAAAGCCAATTTGGTCCTCCAAATTGTATGATTTTAGGCAGAAACAATTTGGGTCTGCCCTCAACAGAATGTTTATTCATGAGCTATAAAGACAAGTGCTTAAAATTAGCCTGTCAGTGACCAAGTAGCATGTTGCTGATTAGTTACTATGAGACAGTGCAACCCCTGTATTTAGAAGTACACCGTCTTCATGAGCTGCAGAGGGAATAAATCAATTAGGAACCATTTGTAACCTTTTAGCAGATAAACAGAGCCTTTAAGCACTTTTTCATAAAAGTGCCCAAAAAGTAGAGAGATACCTTGGTATATTCCTAGTTAAATCAGACCTTCCATGTCCCTTTGAGCCAGAGTGATGTCTATGGACTTATTACTGTAACATGGCATGCCTACAGGAAGAATGTGCGGCGTGAATACTAAACACTGGGCAAGCGCCATCACTCTGATATAACACAATAACTCGGCAGTTACAATCCCACAAGAGGCAGGATGATGAAAGCACAGATTGTGTTATCGGTTTCTAATGTCAACACAGATATAAGTGAAAAGCAGAGCCCAATCTGCTAGATTTTGGAACCGGTTATTTCCTTATTTCTAGATGAGGCCAGAGCCTCAGACTGGGTTTGCTTTGTTTAGAATAAACAGCAGCCTAATAGTGAGGATTGTTTGCCAACAGCAGACCAATCTGTCTCCGCTCAAATGATGAAAATACAGAATTATTTTCATATTTATGGCACAGACACCGCGCTAATTAGGTAATACATTTTACAATTTACTTGAAACAGCTAGTTGTTTAAAACACGACACAATATGTTTTGTACAACATGGACACATTTTCCCAAAAGAAACCTAATTAATACTTTAAAAAAGGGATATGGAAATGTCCTGGATTTTATTAGGATTAAAACATACCTATGTATTGATTTATTTTTATGTACTTTATTTAAAGAAGTACTGTTTTTACTGCCTAAAATCACACACACATATCCCTGTGTGGGGTCTGCCCACTGCAGCGTATGCAGACACAGACTTTGTAGTAGTGGCTGTGCCTCATACTAACCAATCAGTGATCATCTCAGCAACATGCTGCTGAGAAGTGGTGCCTGATAGGCTAGGACACTACACATCCAGACCTACAGAGTCTGTGTTTAGGTACGCTGCAGAGGCCACATACACACACTATTTGATTTTAGGTAGTAAACCGAGCTTTTAAGCACTTCTTAAAATAAAACTGCATAAAAAAGGTAAATACATAGGTATATTATACACCTAGCAAAATCCAGAAGCCTTCCACGTCCCTTTAATAAAACAGGAATGTCTATAGGACGTGAAAGCAGATGAGAGGATTGGCACACCCAGTGTAAAATAGGAGTACATTGGATCCCGGACTTGCTTTTCTTTTCTCTACAGTGACAAGACTAAGAAAAAGTATTATATAAATTTAGAAAAACATATTTTTTATGGTTTAGGCACAATTACAAAATCATAAAAGTTGTTTATACATAATCTGGTAGGTAAGATTACTTGGCACAGGGGCCTCTCATTAGCTCCGCCACCAAATCAGTGGCTTAATTATTTTCATCTATATGTGGAGATACACGCATATCTAGAAAACATGCCCTGGATCCAGCCCCCGAGTACTTACAGACTAAAAAAGAATCACCTATTACAACCGTCTTACTTTCTGTCAAATCCAATATGTAAATTTGTACTTTTATACTACAAGCCCAAAAGGGGCCACTAGCACGTGCTCACAAACATATTAGTAAATACTGTTGCTCTACACAGAGCTGACAAGTCTCAGGAGCCACAGCTCTTACAATTTTACCACTGGCTCCTAAAAATGTTTGACTGGATCTTAATTAATATGACGCCCTCATAACTTTCAGATAAATATGTTAGGCGCTGTGCTTACATCATGCGTATTATACGCGCTCTGTAAGGAAAGGAGCAAGAAATAGGTTTTTAAAACGTGGAGACCAACGTCCTGAGCTTGAACGCCAATATCCCACAGATTTTCAACTAATTTTTTGGTGAGAAAACTATACGCTGAACATAAGCCCATCTTTTACAAACCGGTGCAGAATATGGAGGTATTTAAATCTCAGCAGCAGC